>CM021105.1:452369362-452529829 GCA_007115665.2 Sequoiadendron giganteum
ACAAGATCTCCCACCTGGAATGACCAACTTTTGATTTTATTATTATAGCTCATTTTGAGTTAGTTCTAATAAGCCTGCAAATGATTCAAATCATCAATATTATGCTCATCTAGTAGCTCTATCTCATTCAATCAGGACACCCTATATTCTTCATCAGTAATGAGATTTTGCAGTGATACTCTTAGTTATGGGAGCTCAACCTCAATAGGTAGGATAGCTTTAGTCCCATAAACTAGGGAAAAGGGTGTTGCACTTGTAGGTGTGTGGATACTCCAGTTCTATAGGCCCATAAGGTGGGGTTCAATTACAGATTCCAATCATGGCTAGCTTCATTTACTATATTCTTGAGAATTTTTAGGATGGTTTTATTTAAAGCCTCAACTTGACCATTGCCCTAGGGATAGTATGGGGTAGAAAATTGGTGTTGGATATTGCACCTTTGGCATAACTCATGAACATCCTAATTTTTGAAAGGTGTTCCATTGTTTGAGATAAGGGCTTGTGTAACACCATAGTGAAAAATGAGGTAGTTTAGGATGAATTTAGAGGTTTGTTTTCCTATGATGTATGTCATAGGGATCGCTTCAACCCACTTTGCATAATACTCAATAGTTGTAATGATGAATTTATGACCATTAGATGAGGGAGGGGTGATCTTTCCTATGAGCTCGAGTCCGCACTGTGAGAAAGGCCAAGGTGTAACAATAGGTTGGAGTTCTTGAGCCAATGCATGGATAAGGTCCTCATTTTGTTGACAATGCATGCAATTATTGACATATTGATGAGCTTCATGTTCCATGATAGGCTAGTAGTACCCTATCCTCAACATTTTCATAGCTAGGATCATACCACTTGAATGTGATCCATAGATGCCTTTGTTTACTTATTTCAACATAATTAAATCTTCCTCTTGGTTAAAACATCACAGTAATGCCCCTTCAAGACTTCAATGATAAAGATATGCTTTCTTGACAAAGTTTTTCTTAAGATTCAAAGTAATGTTAGATGGGAGGATACCTTTGTGTAGGTAAGTGAAGATGTCATGATACCAAGGAGAATCGAGACCAATGATTTTGCATATGAATTCAGATTTTGGTACCTCAAATGCTGGTATAAGAATATATTCAAAGAGGAATTCACATTTAAGAATATTATGTGGCATGTCTAACAAGGACCCAATAGTTTCCATAGCATCAATTGCTCGGTTGTTGACATGGGCTATTTTCTCAAATGTGATGTCGATGAAGAAATATTTGAGACTTTCCACCATCTTTTTGTAAGGTGTGAGCTTATCATCCTTGGTTTGATAATAATCATTGACTTGATTTAAAATTAGCTATGAATCTCCATATATCTTCGATTCCTAGATTTTCCATTGTATCACAATTCTCAATCCTATTATAAGAGCTTCATACTCGATGATGTTATTGGTGCATGGGAAAGATAGCTGATATGACAGGAATACAATCACCTTGTGGGGTGATTAAGAGAATTCCTTATCTAGATCCATGTTGTGTATGTCACCCGTCAAAGTACATCTTCCACTGATCTAGTACATTGAGGATAAATACTGACTCGTCAGGAAATTCAAACACCAACATATTCTTTACATACATAGGTGCCTCTACCATTTGATCTACAATAACTTTTCCCTTGATATCCTTTCACTCCACATACTCTATATCAAACTCTATTAGGATCATCACCCAATTATCCATTTGTCTTATGAGAGTTTCCTTGGATAATATATATTTCAATGGATCAATCTTAGCAATGAGTTGAACTCCCGGTGCAAAAGCATGTACTTTCTAAATTTATGTGAAGTGAACACCACTACTAGGAATCCTTTTCAATGGGTGAGCAATTCATCTTGTATCGAACCAAATTCCTACTGATATAGTAAATTTATCTCTCCTTCCTTATTTTGTCATTCTTAGCAAGAAGAGCACCCAAAGTTGTTGATGTATCTGAGATATACAAAATCAAAGGTTTATTCAGTATTAGTCGCATAAGGATAGTAGGTGTCACTAGATGATATTTGATTTGTTGGAATACTTTGTCACATTTCTTGTCTCATTTTTATGTTATTCCCTTGTGAATAAGGTGAGAAAAGGGATGAATCTTATCTTCTAGATGTGTTATAAATCTCCTAATAGACTACAATCTCCCTTGTAAACCTCACATTTTCTTTAGTGTTTGTGGTGGCTCCATATCTATAATTGCTTTTACCTTGGTTGGATCTATGTCAATTCCTCTTTGTGACATAATGTACCTTTAGGAGTTTTCTTGATGTTGCACCAAAGACACTTTTTTTATTCAACCGTGCCGTGTACTCTTTAATTCTAACAAAGGTTAGTCCTAATACTTCTATATGTTCCTTAATCATTTTTTACTTGGCTAAAATGTCATCTGCATAGTCTTCTACAATCTTCCAGATCATGTCATGAAATATCAATGTAATTTCTCTCTATTAAGTAGCTCCAACATTCTTCAACCCAAATGGCATCATATTATAGAATATGTTCCCCATGGACATGTAAACATTATTTTGTGTTGGTCTTCCTTGGAAATAATGATCTAGTTGTATCCTGAGATTTCATCCATAATTGACAGCATCTCATGTCCAAAAATCAAATCTACAATGATGTCAATGTTTGGAAGAGGAAATTCATATATGGTACATCCTTTGTTTAAATCTCTAAAGTTGGCTAAGTGCATGGATCTATGACACAATTTCGGTGTCAAATTGCAAAAAAAAACTCGTAACAAGCCATATTGCGCTCACCAAATTTGGAGAGTGCCAAATTTGGCTCTCTCCAAATGACTTTACCATTTTCCAAGTGCTATTTTTTGCACTCACTAGATAGGCCCTCACTAGATAGGCCTATTAATAGTAAGCCTATTTGGTGAGCGCCAAATTTGGCGCTCACCATATGGCTTGAATTTTGCAATGAATGTTTGTGAACTCTTTCTTCTTCTCTTTCTCTACCAAGGAGACTATATACATGAAATAAACATTTAAGTATTTAAGTTGAAATTTACATATAGACATTTACTTTCTTTTACTTGAATCTATATTTCATGTATATAGTTTTAAGAGGTCAAATTTTAGTAGTCAGCAAGTTTTATCATCTTTCTCTCTCACTCTCTCCTTCTCTCTACTCTTTATCTCTCCACTCGCTCTCTCTCCCTTCCTCCCTCTCTCCCCTCTCTCTCTCTCTCGCACACCCCTCTATCTCCTCCCTACATCTACCTCTCTCCCTCCCTCCCCTCTCCACTCTTTATCTCTTCTCTCTCTACATCTCCTTCCCTCTTTACTTATCTTTATCTCCCCTCTTTCTCTCTTTACCTACCTCTCCCTCCATCACTTTGTATCTCACCTATGTCTCCCTCCCTACCTCTTTACCTCGCTACTCTCTATCTCTCCTCTCCCTCCCTCTACCTACATATCTCTCTCACTCTCTATCCCTCTCTTCCCCCTCTTTCTCTCTAACTCTCTTCTCTCTATCTCATAATTCTCTCTCCCTCCCTCTCACTCTCTCCTCTCTATCTAACCACTCTATCTATCTCTCTCTCACACACACACACAAAACTCTATCTCCCTCCCTAACACTCCCCTCCTCTCTCCTTCCCTCTCTACTTCTCTCTATCTCTCCTCTCACTCCCTCTCTCAACCTCACCCTCCATCCCCTTTTTTTGTCTCTCCTCCCAATCTTTCTTACTATTGTCCCTCCCCCCTCTATCTCTCTCGATTGCTCCTTTTCTCTCTCTCAATCATACACACACCTCTATCTCCCTCCCCACCTCTCCCTCCCTCCCTCCCCTCTCTACTCTCTCTCCTCTCTCTTTCCCTCTCTATACCTACCTCTCCCTCCATCACTCTCTCTCTATCCCTCTCTATCTAACCTATGTCTCCTTCCCTACCTCTTTCCCTCTCTACTCTATATCTCTCCTCTTCCTTCCTCTACCTACCTCTCTCTCTGTCTCTTCAGCCCTCTCTTTCTCTATCACTCTCTCCTCTCTATCTCACCATTATATCTATCCCTACCTCTCACTCCCTCCTCTCTAAATCACCATTCTCTCTATCTCCCACTTTCCCTCCTTCCCTTTCACTCCCTCCTCTCTAAATTACCATTCTCTCTCTATCCCACTTTCCCTCCTTCCCTCTCTATATGTCACCTATCCATTTCTTCCTCTCCCTCCCTCCAACATCCATCTCTCTCTTCATCTCTCTTTCTTATTCTCTCCTTACTATCTCACCACTCTCTCTCCATCTCACTCTCCTCCTTCCCTCTCTCCCTCCTATCCCTCCCTCTCTCCTTCCCTCTCTACCTACCTCTCCCTCAACTACCTACCACTCTCTCTACATCTCTCTCTCCCTCCCCCTCTTTCTATCTTACTCTCTCCTTTCCTCTCTACTCTCTATATCTCCCACTTCCCTCTCTACTCTCTTTCTCTCTCCCCCCTTCCTCTTTCCCCTCATTTTCTTTCCTCTCACTCTCTCCCCCCTTCCTCTTTCCCCTCATTTTCTTTCCTCTCACTCTCTCCCTCTCACACACACTCACCTCTATCTCCTCCTTTCTTCTCCCTCCATCCCTCCACTCTTTACTTCTCTCTATCTATCATCTATCTACATCTCCTTCTCTCTCTATTTATCTTTATCTCCCCTCTCCCTCTACCAACCTCTCCCTTCATAACTTTATATCTTAAATGTGTCTCCTCCCTACATCTTTCTCTCTCTCTCTCTCTCTCTCTCTCTCTCTCTCTCTCTCTCTCTCTCTCTCTCTCTCTCTCTCTCTCTCTCTCTCTCTCTCTCTCTCTCTCTCTCTCTCTCACACACACACACACACACACACACTTACCTATATCTCCGCACTACCTATCCTTCCCTCCCCTCTCTACTTCTCTCTATCTCTGGTATCTCTACATATCCTTCCCTCTCTACCTATATTTATCATCCCTCTCCCTTTTTTTACCTACCTCTCCCTTCATCACTTTATATCCCACTTATGTCTCCTTACCTACCTAGGGTTGAGGGATTACAGGTTGAGGTTTGAGGGTTTATGGGTTGAGGGCTGAGGGTATAGGGTTGAGTAAATAGGGTTGAGGGTATATGGGTTCAGGGATTAGGGTTTAATGGTTAAGGGTTGAGTCTAGAGTATAGAGGGTTGAGAGTTTAAGGTTTGAGGGATTAATGGTTGAGGGTTGAGGGATTAGTGTAGATATTTTACTTGGATTTAAGGATTCAAGATATAGGGTTGAGGGTATTGGGTTGAGGGATGAGGTTAGAGGATTTCAGGGTTAATGGTTTAGGGTTTAGGGTTGAGTTTTTAAGGGTTTAAAGGTTGAGGGCATAGGGTTAATGGATTAGGGTAGATAGAAGAGAATGATGGAGGGAGAGATCGATGGAGACGTGAGATAAAGAGAAGGAGAGAAGAGGAGAGAGGGACAAATATATATGAGGGTTGAGTTGAGGGTATAGGGTTGATGGATTAGGGTTGAGGGTAGAGGGTAGAGGGTAGAAGGTTTAAGGGTTTAGGATTCAAGGTTTAGGGTTCAGGGTAGATGGTTTAGGGTATATGTTTGAGGGTATATGGTTGAAGGATTATGGTTGAGGGTCCAATGTATAGGGTAGAGGGTTTGGGGTTTAAGGGATGAGGGTTGAGGGATTAAGGGTTGAGAGTTGATAATTGAGGGTTGACGATAGAGGGTTTAAGGGTTTAGGGTTTAAGGATTGAGGGTCGAGAGTTTAAGGTTGATGGTAGAGGATTAATGGTATAGGGTTGATGGATTACGGTTGAGGGTCCAACATATAGGGTAGAGGGTATAGGGGTTTAGGGTTTAGGGTTTAAGGGTTTAGGGGATAGAGGATTGAGTGTTGAGGGTGTAAGGGATGAGGGATAAAGGGTTGAGGCTTGAGGGATTAGGGTAGAGATTTAATTAGGTTTAAGGGTTTAAGGGTTGAGAGTAAAGGGTATTGGGTTGAGGGTAGAGGGTAGAGGGTTTAAGGGTTGAGGGTTGATGGTTTAGGGTTGAGTTTTTAAGGGTTTAAGGGTTGGGGGTATTGGGTTAAGGGATTAGGGTAGAGACGGAAGGATGGATGGACAAAGATATGGAGGGAGAAGTGAGATAGAGAGGAGAGAAGAGGAGGTGGGGACAAAGATATATGAGGGTTGATCATCCAATGTATAGGGTATAGGATTGAGGACCTATAGGGTTGATGGTTTATGGTATTGGGTTGAGGGTCCAACATATAGGGTAGAGGGTATAGGGGTTGAAGGTTTAGGGTTTAAGGGTATAGGGTTGAAGGTAGAGGGTTGAAGGTTGAGGGTTTAAGGGTTGAGGGATAAAGGGTTGAGAGTTGAAGGATTAGGGTAGAGGGTTTAATTCGGTTAAGGGTTTACGGATTGAGGGTAGAGGGTTTAAGGGTTTAGGATTTAAGGGTAGAGGGTAGAGGGTAGAGGGTATAGGGTTGAGGTATTAGGGTTGAGGGTAGAGGGTATTGGGTTGAAGGTAGAGGGTAGAAGGTTTAAGGGTTTAGGGTTTAAGGGTTTATGATTGAGGGTTTATGGTTGAGGGTAGAGGGTTTAGGGTATAGGTTTGAGGAATGAGAATTGAGGTTCCAATGTATATGGTAGAGGGTATAGGGTTGAAGTATTAGGGTAGAGGGTAGAGGGTATTAAGTTGAGGGTAGAGGGTTTAAGGGTTGAGGGGTGAGAGTTTAAGGTTGAGGGTAGAAGGTTGAGGGTATAGGGTTGAGGGTAAAGGGTATTGGGTTTAGGGTAGAGGGTAGATGGTTAAAGGGTAGAGGGTTAAGGGTAGAGGGTAGAGGGTTTAGAGTAGAGTGTTAAAGGTAGAGGGTTAAGGGTTTAAGGGTTTAGCGTTTAATAGTTAAGGGTAGAGGGTAGAGGGGAGAGAGATAGAGAGAGTGAGTGAGTAGGAGATAGATACTTGAGAGAGGGAGAGGGGGTAGGAGGAGACTTGAGATAGAGGGGAAGATAGGAGGAGGGTGGGGGGTTTAAGGGTTTAGGGTTAAGGGTAGAGGGGGTGACTGAGAGAGAGAGAGACCTTAGAGAGGGAGAGGGGGTAGGAGGGATAGGGTTGAAAGAGAGATAGGGAGGGAGTGGGAGAGAGATAGAGGGATGGAGGGTTAAGGGTAGAGGGTAGAGGGTTAAGGGTAGAAGGGATAGAGATAGAGGGAGTGAGTGAGAGATGGAGAGAGACCTGAGACAGGGAGATGGTGTAGGAGGGTGAGAGTTGAGAGAGATAGGGGAGAGAGTGGGAGTGAGATAGAGTGGGGTAAGGTTAAGAGTAGAGGATAGAGGGTTTTAAGGGTTTAGGGTTAAGGGTAGAGGTGAGAGAGATAGAGGGAGTGACTAAGAGAGATAAAATTGAGAGAGGGAGAGGGGGTAGGAGGCAAAGTGTTGAGAGAGAGAGACAAGGGGAGGGAGTGGGTGAGAGATAAAGGGAGGGTTAAGGGTAGAAGGTAGAGGGTTTAAGGGTTTAGGGTTTAAGGGTTTAGGGTTTAGGGTTTAGGGTTAAGGGTAGATGGTTAAGGGTTTAAGGGTTTAAGGGTTAAGGGTAGAGGAGAGAGAGATAGAGGGAGTGAGTAAGTGAGAGAGAGACCTAAGATAGGGAGAGGGGGTAGGAAGGAGAGAATTGAGAGAGATAGGGAGAGAGTGGGAGAGAGATAAAGGGAGGAAAGGTTAAGGGTAGAGTGTAGAGGTTTTTAAGGGTTTAGGATTTAGGGTTAAGGGTAGAGGGGGGAGAGATATAAGGAGTGACTAAGAGAGAGAGAGACCTAAGAGATAGAGAGGGGGTAGGATAGAGAGACTTGAGAGAGAGTGGGAGAGAGATAGAGGGTTAAGGGTAGAGGGTAGAGGGTTTAAGGGTTTAAGGGTTGTGATATAAGGGGGATTCCCTACACACGGGTCTCTTTCTTCTCAATAGAACACTAGGGAATGAACTGCCCTTATACTCCTCAAATTAAATAGATCAATGGAATCGCGAAGAGGAGTGAGAAAATAGGTTTAGGATCCGAAAGAGAAAGACTTCCAAGCTTTTATCCCCAGTTGAGAAGCTCTTGGCTAAAAGACGTCAGCATAGTTCTAGGATGCCAGCGCGGCACACTTTCATCTACAAGACATGTTGGCATCCTAAGTTGCAGAGAACTCAAGCACCTAGGCAGATAGACTAGAGTCTTACTTCTTGACTCATATCGGAAGACGTGAAGAGTCAAATAATCAACAAAAAATTAAGAGCTAGAGGAAAATACAAGAGAACATGAAACGAGGTCACCCTCATGCATTCGGGTCTCTAGTCCAAGTTTCCTTCAACAACCTGCACAAAAAAAATCAAGGGAGAAAATTTTGGGGTTGAATAGGGGCCTACCTCAGTCAAACCCCCGTATTGGTGCTCCCACCTCCATGAACAACCAGGCTTGGTAGAGAGTGTAAAGGAAATAACAAAGTAAGTGGTGAAAAAAAAACCCACTTCAGAGTAGAACCTGCACTTGAAATTAATAAATGAACTAGTAGGAAAGAGTGTTGAGGAGAGAGAGCGTTACCCATGGGTCGAGACCTTCTTTCAGAGCACATGGGTCTACTGCAATGTGCTTGCTTGAGAGCTGGTAGTTGCTGGAGAGTTGATAGCTAGTGGAGGGACCTCAGTCCGGCATGGATTTTCTAGTAAAAGTGTTGCTATTAAAGGGTAGATCCCCCCCAAGACTAGAGCAAGTGGTGAGGATACTTGAATTGATGGCTTTCAACCCCAAAATGAGGGCCAAAAGGGGTTTTTAACGCATCTAACGGTGGTACTGAGCCATTTCACTCAAGACCTAACCGCTAGGAAACATGTCACAAGGGTCAAGGTTCTAGATTCATCATTTCAAACTCAGAAAACCACTAGGATGCTAGTGTGTCACGCGGACATTCGCATGCCACATAGGCATCCAAATTCTAGATTTTTGGGAAATGCCTTGTCAGGATTCTATCGTTTCGCTAGGTGTCCACATGGAGTCAAAATTGTGAAATTTTTCCTCATGGGACTTTTTCATTAATGCTCTTAAGGTGTCATAAATACTAGGCAAGATACGAAAATGTGGAATTGCCCCTAGGTGCAATTCTGCGACATTACAAGGGTTAAGGGTTAAGTTTTAAGGGTAGAGGGGAGAGATATAGGAGTGAGTAAGAGAGAGAGAGACCTGAGAGAGGGAGAGGGTAAAGGAGGGAGATATAGGAGAGAGAGAGAGAGAGAGAGAGAGATGGAGGGAGTGGGACAGAGATATAGGGTAGAGGATAGAGGGTGCAATGGTTTAGGGTTAAGAGTAGAGGGGAGAGAGATAGAGGGAGTGAGTGTGAGAGAGAGAGAGAGAGACCTAAGAGAGGGAGAGGTGGTAGGAGGGAAACACTTGAGAGAGAGAGAGGGAGGGAGTGGGAGAGAGATAAAGGGTAGAGAGTTAAGAGTAGAGGGTAGAGGGTTTAAGGTTTTAGGGTTGTAAGAGAGGGGGGCCAACCATGTTCAAGGCCCCAGGTCATGAAGAGCCAAGAGCAGATGGATACCCTAACTTACCTCACTCTATAGGAATGTTTCAAATGAGGGATGAGAATGATAAGGACTATAAGGTCCTTCAATCACTCTACAAACCCAAAATTCATAATGGGGCTAGGTGAGCTGGTTTTCGGGTTCAACACTACACCTCAGGTAGCTCTTTGTCCAAGGAAGGAAGTGCAGTTTCAGGATGAGACTATGGCGCGCTATTGTCTCTTAGGTGCGCTGGCATTTTGTATAATCAAAAGACCAGAAACACAATAAGAACCGCCAAAAAACAAGCTAATGGCCTAGCTAGTGATTTCTAAGGGAACAAAACAAAACTATAAAATAAGAGAGATACAAGTGAATATGATAAAGTAGATATATTAAAGCTAAGGTGACAAAGATAATCTCACAAAAGATCCTATATAACAACTAGCTCCAAATCCATGTCCACCTACACACAGGAAGAGGGAAATTTTTTTGGGGTTGTATAGGGATCTGCCTCAATCAAACCCTCATTTTGGTGTTTCCACCTCCATGGATAGCCAAGATAACAATGATAGAGAAATATATGAAAAAGGAGAAAAGAAAGTAGAGAACACAATAAACACTATAAAATAGTGAAGTGCTACTCAACCAAATTGTAAAGGAGAGGAGTGAAAAAATTACCACCTCCAGCAAGAGCTCACTAGCCAATGATGGAGAAAGAGATCTTCAAAAATCACCATAGCCTCAACTGTGGTGAAGGGAGGTGTTGCAAAACCTCAAGCCCCTATTGTAATGGATTGTTCCACACTTGCTCTATGGAGTTGATGGAGTTTTATTGCTACTGCTATGAAGTGCAAAAGTGCTACTTGAAGTGATGTATGTGAATTGAGTGCTTAGAGATTTCCAAAAGAGATACCAAAGAGATGAGTTGCATGAAGAATGAATTTTTTGAAGGTGAGGTGAGGAGAACAAGTTCTTTTTGGGTCAGTTGGTCGAAGAGGGATGTTACAATTCATTCTCAATAGGAAGTATAACTCCTCTGCCAACTTCAGATGCTAGAATATGTTAGGGACATAAGCGCCCCATGTAGACGTCTACACGTCGTGCGGGTGTCCCCGACATTTATTCTTCTACTGATGCAAAAGAAAAATTCCAAATGGAATGAAGAAAGCTTGCTGACGTGGAATTTTTCCTTCAAATTTGGTTTTCTAAGGTGAGGAAGTGTAAAAGGGGAATTTGCATAAGGGGTGTAAATTCATGCCTATACATTTTTCCCCCACTTTAATGAGCATGAATATTGATGAGTGCTTCGGTAAAGTAGATCGGAAAGGTAGTAGGGCTAGAAATGTATACCTGAACAATTGAGGAAGTAGACCACAATCTGGCGAGCTCAAAATCATAAGCTGGAAAAAAATATTCCACAGTCCCACAGAACCATGCAGTTGTATGATGAAATCATCTTACAGCCTGTGGACCTACAAGGAGGCGACCCCCAAGATCTGTCACATGAAGGAATCCCCAAGAAGTAAGCACCTCATAGGCCCACAAACCTACAAGGAAGGTATCCTCCAAGATCTCTCACATGAAGGAAACTAAGAAAAGCACCTTATAGACCTGCAAACCTACAAGGAAGGTATCCTCCAAGATCTCTCACATGAAATAAACCAAGAAAAGCGCCTTATAGACTCGAAAAATTGCAAGGAAGCTATCCTCCAAGATCTCTCACATGAAGGAAACCAAGAAAAGTGACCTACAGACCCCCTGACCTGCAAGGGAGTGACCCCCAAGATCTCTTGCATGAAGGAATCTCAAAGGAAGCTCCCTATAGGCCCACAGACCTATACCAAGGTATCCCCCAAGATCTATCACATGGAGGAAACCAAAGGAAGGGGACTATGCAGATTTAAGAAGCGGCTTCACAACACACCTGCAAAGTGGCATGTTTACCTACAAATAGAACATGTGAAAAAGCAGCCATGCAGGCAAGTAAGCGAATAGTCACGTAGACCATCGAGAAGTTGGAAAACCTTCAAAGGGGTCCCTCAGGAACCCGACATGAAGAGGAGGTCCACTCAAGGGACATGCTATTTGAAATTATAGGAAGGATGTTCTTTCTCAAATCGATTCATCATCAAGGGATCCTTTTGAAAGAAGTTCACTTCATTAAGGAATTTGAAAGGAAGAAATTGCCCCCTCACAAGGGGAAGGTCAAAGTGGTTCCCACCTCTGAGGAAGGTTCTCAATTTCTTTCTTTATGAACCCATGATGAAGGAAACATGTTCCATTGGGGTCCTCATCATGAATATAGTTTTGAAAAAGAAATGCTCATGAGAACTTTCAAGAAAAGATTCATTTGCAGCGAATGTGTTTTCTGAAAATCAAAGCATTATAGAGATGGCATTGTCACACATGAGAGGGATAACTCAGGAAAAGAATAGAAAAAGGAAGGAAAAAGAGTGAGAAAGAGAGGCAAACACAAACAAAGGGCACAGGGGTGATTTGATATTTCAAGGTCAGAGCTGCTCATAAATATATGTATATAAGTATAGTAGTAGTATATAAATGAACTATAATGAACCCCCTACTATATCAAACCATGTGAAGAATGCACGAGAAGACAAAGTGAAAATAAAAAATTAGGTCAACATGGAAGGGAAGCCTAAATTCCCCCAAAATTGTGCATCGTCCCCAATTCGCTAAAAGTCAAATCACAAACATGGAAGAATGATGAAACAAATAGAAGAAGGTTTACAACACAAAAATCACTCCTGCATCCAAGCACCAACAAGGGTGACAAGGGTCATCCAAGAACACATAGCATGACCATGGAGGAACACATCACAACACACACACATATCTAATCTAAAGATAAAGAAGGGGCCTCCCCCTAACACTAATTGACCAAGAGTACTTTAGATCATCGTAGGGGAAAGGAGGATGAATCTACAGTGGTGGAATGTTAAGGGGAGGAGATTTCGACCCTCTCACAACAAGGGCTAAGGAAGAGGGCCCCATAAGGTCCCCTTCACTAAGCTCTTGTGGAGCTAGGGTCAACAACTTTGTGAAGATCACTGACAAGCTGGAACTTCATCCATAGAGTTAAACATGCACTTTAATAGAGTGCCATGTTTTACCTCAACGGATGGGGAAGACTACACCCGAGATTCACTACTAGGCTCACCAAAAAATTCGAGTGGTGATGAACTCAAGGGAAGCAGTGCTTCCTCCACCACTAGGAAAGAACAAGACAACTCAAGACCACATTTTAGATAAGGTGGGATCCTCTTATTCCATCCATTGTTGAAGGTTCCATCCTCTACCTTCAGCTTCGTCGGGGGATGTGAACTCCCCACAAATGAAGCGAGAGGCATAGGGGAAGAAGAGGAGGAGAAAGCCACAACAGATACCACCAAATTGTTCAACATATTCATGGGCTTTCGAAACAATAGGATGTCCAAAAGGGACATCAACAAGGGTGGCTCCATTGAAGGAGCGATAAACACCTACAACTTTTTGGGGTTAGGCGCACTCACAATGGGAGTCAGAGACGAGGCTGAACTAGGTCGAATGGAAGCAAGAACAAGGAGAGGGGAAGACACAATAAGACACCCTAACAAAAGGGTAGCCATCTCCTCATCCTCCTTCTGTAAAGTGGCCTGCTTAGCAACAAGAGCATTTCGTTGATGCATACACTCGTGCACGAGGCATTTTCTTTGACTCTTCGAGCTAGAGGCCGAAGGGTAAAAAGGAACAAAAGGCTCCTACTCAGCCATGGGAGTGTCCACTACAGTCATTTTTGGCTGAGGAACAGACTCCTGAATGGGATCAAGAGGGCCAGTTTGAGAAGTAGCATGGGGAGTCAGTTTGAGTTCTTCAGTAGTGGGCCTCTTCTTATTTATTGCTTTGGGAGTAGAAGTGGTGGGAGGTCATGGATTAAATTCTCTTTGAGAGCCTTTCTTTCTACTATACAAATAGTACCAAGGACCAGGGGGCTTAGTAGGGAGATCCAATATCCCGAGCTTGGGTCTATGCCAAGCAGGAATGATTGGACTCAGCGGGTAAAGGCCAAGCTTACTCATCCAATACTCCTACCAAGAAAGGGGTGTGGACAAGGAAACTTGAGAAGGGGAAAGCTTCTCCTTTCCATTTCAGGAAGAGGAGGTAGCTGGATACTATGCTATAGGAAGGGTTAGTTTCAGTTGTCCCTTGCCCCTAGTGTTATACTTTAAGTAGTTTTTGTAAAGTAGGTCCATTCTTGGAGGAATCTAACCAACTAGGGCAGGCCAAATGTGATCCAATGAATATCCCCCACAAGACACCAGAGTTTTGTATCTAGTGGTATGAACTGTGTTGCTAACACCTTCATGAGAAAATTTTAATTATTTATGAATTACAAAGGTGATCCCATTTATGGAAGCTAGCCAAGGTATGCCTAGCTTCAACCTGGACAAATCTGACTTGGGAATAACATCAAAAATCTTATCAATAGCCCTAGGTCCAACTAGGATGAATAAATTTATAAAGCCATATGGTTTGATACGGAGACCATCGTGTGTATTGATGGTGGATTTTGTTTCTTCATACTCCTCCCTCTATAATGAATTTAATAACAATGTTTCTTCTATAATAACATTCACATGGCTCACGAGGCTGACCAAAACCCCCATCACAATGTTGCCATTGAGGTGAGTGGGAATGTAGAGGGGAGAAGGATTATTGTTCACGGGCATATCCTGCTAGGTGAGGGATCAACAATCATGTTGGAAGAATGCGACAAAAATAGGTCTATGTATATCTGCAACTCATAGTTCACTTTCGCCACCAATTTATTTATATTTGTTTTTCTTCCATCGAGATGAATAGTACCATCCTTGGTGTGATCATGTATCTCATGATGCAGGCACATACAACGTTCAATATCATGTTCATTGACGCGATGGTATTGATAGTAGGTACTTGCATCGTACCAACTAGGGTAAGGTTCCTTAAGAGGATTAGGATTCTATGAGTTTATGATCTTATCCTTCACCAACTTTTGCAAGATGGAAGAATAGGATTCTACCAGCTTTTTGAACTTTCAGTTGTGTTTGAGGTTGTTGTCATCCACAATGGCTACTACATTCGTAATAGTATTACCTTTCCTATAGATTGATACGATGGATCTTTTTTTAAAACAAGAGCACAAGGAGGATTCGTCAAACTGAACTACCATTTCTTGATACTCCCGTAGTGCCACACAAAAATACATGGAAGAAGGGTGCTTCATAAGGGAAAATTTATCTTGCCACAGCCTTTGTAGGTTATCTATGACTACCTTATGCACGTCTGAATCAGGTAGTGGGTACAATATTTTAAGAAGAGTGTTTGATACCATGTGATGAAGTCAGTCATCTTTTCATTACCTCCATGTTTGCATCAGATGAGATCTGAAAAGGTCATCTTCAGTTCAATGTTGGCTTAAAACTCTCAGAGAAACTGGTTCACCAGCTGATCGAATGAGAAAACAAAATTATCAAGCAAGGAACAATACCATTCAAGCAATGTATCCTTGAGAGATTGGGGAAATAGTTTTTCCATCAATGCATTGTGATGGAAAAAATCTATGCATAAGGTGTTAAAGGTAGAAACATGTGTCTATGGATACCCTTTCCACCATACTTTTCAAATTTCTGGATTTCCATTCCTTGTGTGAAGGGAGTTTTTAAAATTGCTATCGACAATGGGCTATTTCATAGTAAGGGTTGGAAGATAGGCTAGGAAGAGGCTTGGGAAAGACTTACGAATTGGCTCTGCATCTTACCCATATTCTAAAGGAGAGTATTCATAATAGGCTCATTGGATAACATAGGACCAATGGGACCTCCTCCAGAACTTCCACCAGAGCCACCTCTAGAACTGCTACCATGGCCATCACTGGAACCACTACTAGAGCCATTTCCATGAGTAGGGCCTCCACTCAAGACACCTCTTCTTTCAAAGCCACCACCATGACCTCCATCGAAACCATTTCCACCAATGCCATGCTTGTCGCCGAGGCAACCACCACTACCAAATCCTACACCACTCATCCCGCCAAAACCTCCACTGCGTGAGGTAATAGGAGGGGTGAAGGTGAAACCCAAGGGGATCCTATTCACTTTGATAGTTTCAAATATTTCGAAGGAAAAAGGGATGTTGATTGAAGGGACAGTGTCAGTCATGTATATAGATTTGGGAGGCATCGATACTCCTAACTATCTCTCATGTTCTTCAAAAGTGGCCCCTTGTATAATGTTAGCATTATTTGAAAGGGCACACGCTTTGGTCAAACTAGAGAGGCTAGCCAGGAGTTCTATGCATGTTCGATCTTTTCCCACCATATACTTTAATTCGCTAATAACCCGAGCGGCCCTAGCCAACTTCAGATTTCCTTTCAAGTGATTCTCTAGGTCACCCAACCCTTTGCTAAGGGTAGAGACATATTCTAAAGGAATATGAACAACCTCATTCTCATCTATGGATGAAGGTGTGGGAGATGTAGGAGGAGTGGGGACATGATGAATTTTATCAGATATTCCTACATCGCCCCTCGACAACTAATCCTAAGTCAAAAGGCCCATCGCAGGTCTAGAGAAAATGCCTATAGAGAAACTAGAGGTGACCCTTGTTGGATATTGCTGATATGTGGTTGTCATTGATTTCAACACTATTGGAATTAATATCTTTAAGGCTGTATATGTCAAGGATATTGAGAAAATTGTAATACAATAAGTTGAAGGTTGTCGATGATGCAGTGAAGTTCAGTATGATGGCTAGTTTAGTATATTGATGGTGAGTAGTTGTGAATTAAAGGGTTAGTTTTCAAGTATATCTAGTTTATCCACAAAAAGTTTCAGAGGTTCACATGAAGATTTGATCAAGTTATGAGTATCGGTGTTCTAACCGTTGTTCTGTTGCTTTAGTTGGTGTTCCTAAAAGAAGATGATGTGATTTTGGTAATTTGAGCTGATTTGAATTCTTCTATGGTGTTTCATGATGTTTGTGGATGTTTCTAGATCATGTTCTATCTGTGTTGTTGGTTTGCATTGATAGTTGTGCTTGCAATTGGTGATTTTCTTCTAGGTGTTCATTTTTTTCATGTTCATGGCCAACAGGGTGATTGTAGTGTGTTGTGGATCTTTGAGGCTAATTATTGAAATTGTTTCATGTTAGAGACATTTTGTTTTGGGTCCCTACTATGTTTTGGCTGATGCTAGTTGATTCAAATTGATAATTGTTTATTATTTTGGGCCGACCATTTGTACACATTTTATATTTTTTTGGCCCGACATGTAGTTGATGTTATCCTTAGATACGGATATATATATGATTGATTGTTTGAAGAGATTGATATGTGAGATGTGCAAAGTGTGAGTTTTGTGTGTGAATAAAGTTTAGATCCTTCGAAAGTAGAAGTAAAGTGTGAAGAAGACTGAGCAGAAGAAAGTGTACATGTGCCTAACTAGAACTGTAATCAGGCATTAGCAGATGTTATTTTCTTAGTTCAAAATCTATCGGATGCAATCCGAAAGTGACTGGAAGATAGTGTGTCTTTCTTTGGGAAGTAATCATTTTTGTATTTGAGTTGTGAGCTCTAGGAAGTGTGCCTGAATGCATGTGAATTCCCCATTTATTATGCATTTAACAGAGTATAAACTTGTGGATTAACCTCCACTGTGGTTTTTCCCCTAAAAGGGTTTCCACATAAAAATCTTAGTGTTATGTATGTTTCTATTGTGATGATGGTTTATCCTTTCATGTTTATTTATCATATCTGAGAATAAGTTTAATAAGTATAATTTATGTGGCAAATGATTCACCCCCCCTCTCAGTTATCTTCCCTTGTGTTGCCAACAATTGGTATCAGAGTTGGTTCCTCTAGAGAAGCTTGATCACTTGAGGTGATCCGTGATGGTGACATATAACAAGGATAGTTTGAGATTTGATGGAAAAAATTATTCTCTATGGAAAAATTGAATGGAGTGTCATCTGAGATGCATTGGTGAACCCTACTAAACAATTACAAATAATAGATATATCATCCCTTAGAATGGTCCTTCTACTGCAGGGGAGATTAAGGAAGCCGAGTACAATATCAGGGCTAAGGAAGCATTATTGAGTGCTCTGACTGATTCTGAAATGGAAAATGTGATGGAGCTGAAGACTTCTTATGAGATCTAGAAATATTTGGAAACCTTGTATGAAGGTGATACACATGTGAAGGTTTCTAAGCTGCATAGCCTAAAAGGGAAATATGAAACATTAAGAATGGGTGAATATGATAACATCACTTCTTTTATGCAGAGAGTGAATGAACTTGTGTGTAGTATTAAATATGTTGGCGGAACATTGGAAGAATTAGAGATTATTGCTAAAGTGCTCAAATCCTTTCCTACTGCATACAAACATAAAGTTGCTGCTATTGAGGAGATCCAAACTATGACAAATGTAACCAAATACTTGTTGATTGGTAAGCTTGCTGCTTTTGAGTTAAGTGAGTTTGGTGAATCTCTTCCTAAGACAAAATCTACATTCAAAGCTACTATATCTGAGAAAGATAAGCAGAGATATGATCTGGGAGAAATTTCTTCTAGAAAAATGTCCAAATATGAGCAAGAAATGAGAGAGAGTGAAGAAGAAGAGAGAAAACTAGATGAGCTTGAAGCACTTCTTGTCAAGAGAGTAGCCAAAGGAGAAGGTAAGTATAAAGGGAAATTGAATCTTAAAATTTTTTCTTGCAATAAGATAGGTCATTTTGCCTCAAGGTGTCCTAAAAGACTTCCTAAGCCAAGATCGAACAAGCCTAGATTCTAGAGAAAGTGTTATTTTTCTGCTAATGAAGGTGTGACAGATGATGAATCTGATAAAGGGAATGCTAGTGAGGATGAATTTGTATTTATTTCTATCATGGAAAATAATCCAATACCTACTAATTCTACTAGTTGCATGAATATGGAGAAAGATCTAACTACCAGAGTTGAAGAAAAATATGAATGGGTGATTGACAGTAGATGCTTTCATCACATGACAGGTGATAAAAGTAAATATTTGAACTTGGAAAAGTATGACGGTGGTGTTGTAATATTTGGTGATGACAAAGCTAGTGTAGTCCATCACAGAGGATCCATTTATTTTGATGGTAAGCATAATATTGATGATGTTATATATGTGGAAGGTTTGAAACATAATCTCTTAAGTGTTGGATAGATGGTTGACAAGGGATATAATCTTCAATTCAAGGATGGAAAGTGTAAAATATTGGGGAGTTTTGGAAATGTGATTGCATCTAGTACAAAAACAAAAGGTAATATCTTTCACCTAAGTATTGCTAGTAAAAGTTGTTTAATTTCTCAAGTTGATGAAAGTTGGTTGTATAGAAGATTTTTTCATATAAACTTTGACAATATTGTCAAGATAAGTTATACCCAGGCAGTGAGAGATCTTCCTGAGTTAATAAAACCTATTAATACTATATGCAAGGAATGTCAAATAGTGAAGAAAACTAGAGTCTCATTCAAAAGAAAATAATATTGTTCAAATGAAGTATTGGAGCATGTGCATACTGACTTGTGTGGTCCTTCTAGAATCAAAAGCTTACATTGTGATAGGTATTTCATGTTACTTATTCATGATTATTCTAGATTGATGTGGGTTACTTTCTTAAGGGAAAAATCTGAAGCTCTAGAGAAATTCAATATTTTTAAGGCTATGGTTGAGAAAGAGACGGGTCTGAAGATTAAATGTCTGAGATCAAATAGAGGTGGTGAATTCACTTCCGATGAGTTTAATTCTTTATGAGAAAAGCATGGAATAAAGAGACAATTATCTGCCCCGTGGACCCCTCAGCAAAATGGAGATGTATAAAGGAAGAACAAAACAATTCAAGAAGTTGCTAGGACTATGATGTTGGAAGGAAATGTTCCTCATATCTACTAGAGATAAGTTGTAAGTATTGTCATTTACACTCTGAACCGGGTATATGTGAAAGGTGATACTAGTAGGACCCCTTATTAGTTATGGTTTGTTCACAAGCCTACTTTTAGGTACTTCAAAATATTTGGGAGTAAATACTATATTAAAAGAGATGAAGATATAGGAAATTTGATGCTAGAAGCGATGAAGGAATCTTTCTTGGTTATTTCACTAAAAGTAAAGCCTAGCAATGCTAAAATAAGAGATTGAGGAAAGTAATTGAAAGTGATAATGTAAAGATTGATGAAGACACATTTAGACCATCTAGAACCTTTGGATATGATTCAGATGATCATAATGATAGTTCAAATAAAGGAAAGAAATTTTAGACTTTAAATCAAGTTCAAATCAATCAGGTGAATCAAGAAAATCAAGAGGAAGGAACTAGTGAAAGTGCAGAAGCAAGATCACGAGAGCCTAAAGTTCAAGAGCCTAAGACTCCAAGGTATGTAAGACTAAATCATTCAAAAGTTCAGATTATAGGTGATAAGAACAAAGGTGTTCAAACTAGGAGAAGAACTGCATAAGAGTATTGTTTAATTTCAAAGACTGAGCTTAACAATGTTAATGAAGCATGCAAAGATGAACATTGGGTGGAAGCAATGAAAGAAGAACTACTAAAAATTGAGAAAAATGATACAAGGACTCTTGTTCCTAGACCTAAGGACAAAAATGTAATTGGAACTAAATGGGTCTTTCGGAATAAACTGAACAAGCAAGGTGAAGTTGTTAGAAACAAAGCAAGCTTGGTATGTAAAGGATATTCTCAGACGAAAGGAATTGACTTTGAAGAAAAAATTTCTCTTGTTGCTAGGATTGAAGCTGTGAGACTATTTCTTGCTTATGTTGCTTACAAAAACTTCAAGGTTTATCAGATGGATGTCAATTCAGAATTTCTAAATGGTGAGTTGAATGAAGAAGTGTATATTGAACAACCTGATGGATTTCAATTGACTGATCAGGAAGATATGGTTTTTCGGTTGAAGAAAGAATTGTATGGACTTAATCAAGCCCCAAGAGCATGGTATGCCAGATTGGACAAGTATTTGTTGAAGCTCGGATTTAAAAAAGGTACTATTGATAGTAACTTGTATTTCAAGATTGATCATGATAAAGATTCGATTGTTGAAGTCTTTGTTGATGATATCATTTTTGGAGGAGATGACACTTTGTGCATGAATTTTTCTAATGAGATTCAGAGTGCATTTGAGATGTCTATGATTGGAGAAATGAAATTCTTCCTGGGATTGCAAATCACTCAGCTAGATAAAGAGATCTTTATATCTTGAGTAGTCCAAGTATGTGAAAGAACTGCTAAAGTTTGGTATGGAAGATTCAAAGCTAGTTGGTACACCTATGGTGACTAGATGTAAGTTGACTCAAGATGTTGATTCTCCTAAAACAAATCAGACTAGATATAGATCCATGATTGGTGGATTGTTGTATTTAACTCAAACTAGACCTGATATCATGAATTTCATATCCATTGTTGCAAGATTTCAAGTTGATCCTAAGGAATCTCATGTGACAACTATGAAGAGGATTTTTAGGTACTTGAAGGGGACAGTTGATTTTGGTCTATGGTATCCTAAAGATGATGACCTTACTTTGTGTGCTTTTATTGATGCTGATTGGGTAGGAGATGTGAATGATAGAAAAATTACTAGTGGTGGTGCATTTTTCTTGGGAAAGAAGCTAATTTCATCAATAAGTAAGAAGCAAAATGCCATTTATTTATCTACTACAAAGGCATAATACATTGCTACTGCTAACAATTGTACTCAACTATTGTGGATGAAGTATATGTTGAAAGATATCAGAGTTGTGTATGATGAACCTATTGTTATATTCAATGATAATTCAAGTGCTATTAACATTTCTAAGAATCCAGTGTTGCATTCAAAAACCAAGCATATATCTATCAAGTTTCACTTTTTTAGAGACAAGGTGAGTGAAGGAAGTCAGACTGGAGTATGTGCCTACTAAGGAACAGATTGCAAATATATTTACCAAGCCCTTTCCTAAGAATATTTTTGAGTATCTCAGAGGGAAGCTAGGGGTAATTACCCCTCCTAATAAGAATTAAGATGCAATGACTTGCATCAGTCTATGCATTTCATAGTCATATCTTGTGATTCAAATTGATTTTGTGGTAGCTGCTACTCAAGGGGAGTAGTCAGATGCTTATAAAATGTGGTTCAAATATTGTGTGGAGAAGATACTGTGTAAACCTTTGTTAAAGATTTCAAAGGGGGAGAAGAGTCTTGTGAAAAACTGTGAAAGAGTTAAGGAGAAAAGAGTCTAAATCTAAGGGGGATAAAGTGCTAAGATAAATTCGCATTGATGGTGTTTTTCACATCATGTGTTGCAATCAATGCCAAAGGGGGAGATTGTTGGATATTTCTGATGTGTGGTTGTCACTGATGTCAACACTATTGGCATTAATATCTTTAAGGTTGTATATGTCGAGGATTTTGAGAAAATGATAATAAAATAAGTTGAAGGTTGTCGGTGATGCAGTGAAGTTCAGTATGATGGCTAGTTTCATATATTGATGGTGAGTAGTTTTGGATTAAAGGGTTTGTTGTCAATTTTATCTAGTTTATCCACTGAAAGTTTCAGAGTTTTGCATGAATATTAGATCAAGTTATGAGTATCGGTGTTCTGAAAATTATTTTGTTTCTTTAGTTGGTGTTCTTGAAAGAAGATGATGTGATTCTAGTAATCAGAGTTGATGTGAATGCTTCTATGATGTTTCACGATATTTGTGGATGTTTCTAGATCATGCTTTATCCGTGTTTTTGGTTCACATTGATCATTGTGCTCGTGATTGGTGATTTTGTTTTGGGTGTTCAGGTTTTTCATGTTCATGTCCGACAAGGTGATTGTAGGGTGTTGTGGATATTCAAGGATAATTGTTGAAAGTGTTTCATTTTCAAGACATGTTTGTTTGGGTCCCTACTATGTTTTGGTTGATGCTAGTTGATTCACATTGATAATTATTTATTATTTTGGGCCGAAAGTTTGTACACATTTTATATTTTGTTGGGTCGACATATAGTTGATGTTATCCTTAGATGTGGATATATATGACCGATATTTTTGAAGAGATTGATATGTGAGGTGTGCGAAGTGCGAGTGTTGTGTGCAAATAAAGTTCAGATCCTTCAAAAGTAGAAGTCAAGTGTGAAAAAGAGTGAGTAGAAGAAAGTGTTTGTGTGCTTAACTGGAATTGTAATCAGGCATTAGCAAATGTTATTTTCTCAATTCAAAATCTATCGGATGTAATCTGAATGTGACTATAAGATAGTGTGTCTTCCTTTGGGTAGTAAGCCTTTTTGTATTTGAGTTGTGAGGTCTAGGCAGTGTGCCTGAATGCATGTGCATTCCCCATTTATTATACTTTTAACAGAGTATAAACTTGTGGATTAACCTTCACCATGGTTTCTCCCCTAATAGGGTTTCCACATAAAAATCTTGGGGTTATGTGTGTTTCTATTGTGATGATGGTTTATGCTTTCATGTTTATTTATCATATTTGATAATAAGTTTAATAAGTATAATTTATGTGACAACTGATTCACCCCCCACACTTAGTTGTCTGCCCTTGTGTTGCCAACAACCCTCATCTTATCCATTGGAAGGTGTTGTATACTTCTCCTGACAATGTACTTAGAGGTTGTGGACTGGGTTGTGATGCTCATAAACCTTCACAAAACTTGGGGACATGATGATCACAAGGACCATGGGATAACTTTCAACACCGACAAATGAATAGACACAGGTTCACATCAGTTTCACCAAATATGTAAGAGAGGGGGACCAACCATGTTCAAGGCCTCAGGTCATGGAGAGCCAAGATCAAAAGGCTATCCTAACTTACCTCACTCTTAAGGAATATTTCAAATGAGGGATGAGAATTATGAGGACTATAAGGTACTTCAATCACTTCACAAACCTAAAATTCATAACGATGCTAAGCGAGCCGATTTTCAGGTTCAACCCTACACCTTAGGTAGCTCTCTATCTAAGGACATAAGTGTGGTTCTGGCATGACAACATGGCACGTTGGTGTCTCTCAGGTGCACTGGCGTCCGTACAACCAGAGGACTAGAAACAAGTTGACATCCTAGCTAGTGATTTCTAAGGGAAAAAAACAAAACTATAAAATAAGAGAGATACAAGTGAATATGATAAATGAGATAAATTAAAGCTAAGGTGACAAATATAATCTCACAAAAGAGCCTATATTCCAACTAGCTCCAAATGTGCATCCACCTACACACATGAAGAGGGAAAATTAATGGGGATGTATAGGGGTCTTCCTTAGTTAGACCCCCGTTTCGGTGTTTCCACCTCCACGAACAGCCAAGATAGCAACAATAGAGAAATATATGACAAAGGAGAAAAAAAAGTAGAGAACACAATAAACACTACAAAACAGTGAAGTGCTACTCAACCAAATCATGAAGGAGAGGAGTTTAAAAGTTACCACCTCCACCAAGAGCTCACTAGCCAATGATGGAGAAAGAGAGCTTGAACAATCACCATAGCCTCAACTGTGGTGAAGGAAGGTGTTGCAAAACCTTAAGCCCCTGTTGCAATGGCTTCTTCCACACTTTCTCTATGAAGTTGATGGAGTATTATTGTTGTTGCTATGCAATGCCAAAGTGTTGCTTGAAGTGATGGATGTGAAGTGAGTGCTTAGAGATTGTCAAAAGAGATGCCAAAGAGATGAGTTGCATGAATTATGATTTTTTTTTAAGGTGAGGTGAGGAGAATAAAGAATTTTTGGGTTAGTTGGTCGAAGAGGGATGTTACAATCTATTCCCAATAGGAAGTGTAATGCCTCTGCCAACTTCAGACACAGAAATTCGTCAGGGATGTAAGTGCACTGTGTGGAAATTTGTGCACCACGCAAGAGTTTGTGCATTGCACAAGCTTCCTTGAAATTTATTCTTCTACCGACACAAAAGACAAACACCAAGTGGAACAAAGATAGCTTGCTAATGTGGAATTTCACCTTCAAGTTTGGTTTTCTAAGGTGAGGAAGTGTAAAAAGGGAATTTTCATAAGTGGTGCAAATTCACACCTATACAAGGTTTTAAGGGTAGAGATGAGAGAGAGAGAGAGAGAGGGAGGGAGTGTGAGAGAGATATAGGGTAGAGGGTAGAGGGTAGAGGGTAGAGGGTTAAGGGTAGAGGGGAGAGAGATAGGCATGAGTGAGAGAGAGAGACCTCAGAGAGGGAGAGGGGATAGGAGGGAGAGACTTGAGAGAGAGAGAGAGGGAGTGGGAGAGAGATAAAGGGTGGAGGGTAGAGGGTTTAAGGGTTTAGGGTTTCAAGGTTAAGGGTTTAGGGTTTATGGTTAAGGGTAGATGGGAGAGAGACCTGAGAGAGGGAGAGGGGGTAGGAGGTAAAGAATTCAAAGAGATAGATGGAGGGAGTTGGAGAGAGATAGATGGAGGTAGGGTTATGGGTAGAGGGTGTAAGGGTTTAGGGTTTAGGATTAAGGGTAGAGGCGAGAGAGATAGAGGGAGTGACTAAGAGAGAGAGAGAGAGATCTAGGATAGGGATAGGGGGTAGGAGGTAGAAGGTTGAGAGAGAGAGAGGGAGGGATTGGGAGAGATATAGGGAGGGAGGGTTAAGGGTAGAGGGTAGAGGGTTTAAGGGTTTAGGGTTTAAGGGTTAATGGTTTAGGGTTATGGGTAGAGGGTTAAAGGTTTAAGGATTAAGGGTAGAGGGTAGAGGGGAGAGAGAGAGAGACCTAAGAGAGGGAGAGTGGGTAGGATAGAGAGAGAGGGGAGTGGGAGAGAGATAGAGGGAGGTAGGGTTAAGGGTAGAGGGTAGAGGGTTTAAGGGTTAAGGGTTTAGGGTTTAGGGTTAGGGGTAGAGGGGAGAGAGATATACGAAGTGAATAAGAGAGAGAGACCTAAGAGAGGGAGAGGGGGTAGAAGGGAGAGACTTGAGATAGATAGAGGGAGTGGGAGAGAGATAGAGGGTAGATGGTTAAGGGTAGAGGGTAGAGGGTTTAATGGTTAAAGGGTTAAGGTTAGAGGGTTAAGGGTTAAGGGTAAAGGGAAGAGATATAGGAGTAAATGAGTGAGAGATAGACCTGAGAGAGGGAGAGGAGGTAGGGGGAAGAGACTTGAGAGAGAGGGAGGGAATGGGAGAGAGATAGAGGGTAGAGGGTTTAAGTGTTTAGAGTTTAAGGGTTAAGGGTCAAGGGTTTAGGGTAGAGGGGAGAGAGATAGAGGGAGTGAGAGAGAGAGGGAGGGAGTGGGGGATACATAGAGGGTAGAGGTTTAAGGGTAGAGGGTAGAGGGTAGAGTGTTAAGGGTAGAGGGGAGATATATAGGAGTGAGTGAGTGAGTGAGTGAGATAGAGACCTGAGAGAGGGAGAGGGGGTAGGAGGGAGAGACTTGAGAGAGAGAGAGAGAGGGAGTGGGAGAGAGATAGAGGGTAGAGGGTAGATGGTTTAAGGGTTTATGGTTTAGGATTAAGGTTAGAGGGGAGAGATATATAGGGAGTGAGTGAGAGAGAGAGACTTGATAGAGGGAGAGGGATTCTGAGGGAAATTCTTCAGAGAGAGAGAGGGAGGGAGTGGGAGAGAGATAGAGGGTAGAGGTTTTAATTGTTTAAGGGTTAAGGGTAGAGGGGAGAGACATAGAAGGAGTTAGTGAGTGAGAGATAGAGACTTGAGAGAGGGAGAGGGGGTAGGATGGAGAGAGAGGGAGTGGGAGAGAGATAGAGGGTAGAGGGTTTAAGGTTTTAAGGGTTTAGGGTTTAGGGTTTGTATAGGGGAGAGATATATATAGAGAGAGAGTGATATAGAGAGGGAGAGAGATGAAGGGGTAGGCAGAGGGAAAGGGGGACAGAAATGCAGACAAAGAGACAGATATGGTAAGAGAGCAAACAGAGACGAGTAGAGAGGAAGGAGAGAGGAAGGAGGGAGAAGAGAGGAGAAGGAGGATTGAGAGGAAGGAGGAGAGAGGAGGGAGAGGATGAGAGACAGAATGAGGACAGGAGGACAGGCAGCAGAGATAAACAGAGAGGGAAGCATAGATGAGGAGAGGTAGGGACTGATAGAGACAGGAAAGAGGATGGAGACAGAGACCAGAGAGGAATGAGAGACGCATGGAGAGGCAGGGATGAGGAGAGACACGACGAGAGAGGTGACAATGAGCACAGAGAGAGGCAGGCATGAGAGGAGGGGAGACAGAGAGAAGTAGAGAGGAGGAGAGAGGGAAGAAGAGGGAGGGAGGGAGGGAGGGAGAGGTGAGATAGAGAGAAATAAACTAAAGAGGGAAGGGGGAGAGAGACAGGTGATAGAGAGAAGTAGAGACATAAGGAGGAAGGTAGAGATATTGAGAGAGGGAAAGAGAGAGGGAGAGAGAAAGAGGTATATAGGGGTAAGTTAGATAGAGATTTAGAGTGGAGTTTGGTGGAAGGAAGAGAGAGAGTAGGGAGGGATAGGTAATTATGGATTATTGAGATAGATAGGAGAGAGAGAGAGAGAGCTAGGTAGAGAGAGGGTGATGTGAGATAGAAAGATGGAGGAGAGAGGAGATATAGAAAGAGGGGTAGGGGGAGAGATAGAGAGAGTAGAAAGGGAAGGAGAGAGATAGAGAGAGTAGAGAGGGAAAAAGGTGGAGATATTGAGAGAGAGGAGGCAAGGAGGGAGAGATAAATAGTTATAGAGGGATAGCTAGGTAAAGAGAAGTAGATATGAAAGGAGAGATAGAGGGAAAGGTAAGGAAGGAGAGAGAGGTGAGAAAAAAATAGAGAGAGGTAGGTAGATAGAGGGAGGAGGAGATAAATATAAGTATAGAGTGAAGGAGAGAGGGAGAAAGAGGTAGGGAGGGAGAGAGAGAGGTGAGTGAGATAAGAGAGAGGAGGGAGGGATAGGTAGGGAGAGAGAGGTGAGATAGAGAGAAAGAGAGTAGAGAGGGAAGGGAAGAGAGAGAAGTGAGATAGGTGATAGAGATGTGTGATGGAGATAGAAGTAGAGAGGTAAGGAGGGGGAGAGAGAAAGAGGTATAGAGGGATAAGTTAGATAGTGAGAAGTAGAGAGCAAAGGTGGGTGAAAGGAAGAGAGAGAGGTGAGATATAGAGAAGTATAAAGGGAAGGAGAGAGAGGGTGGATAGAGAAAATTAGAGAGGGAGGGAGGGAAGGAGAGAGAGGTGAGATAGAGAGAACTAGAGAGGGAAGGAGAGAGAGAGGGAAGTAGAGAGCAAGAGAGAAAGAGGGGAGAGAGGGAGGGAGGGATAGGTAGGGATAGAAAGAGGTGATATAGAGATGAGAGATATATATAGATAGAAGGAGGGGGAGGGGAGATAGAGAAATGTAGAGAGGGAAGGAGGGAGGGAGGGAGAAAGATATTAGAGAGGAAAGGAGATAGATATTAGAGAGGGAAGGAGAGAGAGATGGACATGTAGAGACATAGTTCTTAAGATCAAGGGAGAGAGTGTTAGATAAAGGGATGGAGATAGTGAGAGAGAGAGAGGTCTAGAAAATAAGAGATGATAATGAGTGAACTCGAGAGAGAAAGATGAAATTTGACTGTCTGAATTTTTTTTAAATCTTCCAAAAACTAGAATTTGCATTATAACTCTTAGAGATCTAAACCCACTATCAAACATCCTAAGACTATATACATGAAATATAACTTAAAGTATAATAAAACACATGGACATTTACTTTCTTATACTTAAATGTTTATTTCATGTATATAGTTCTCTAGGCAGAGAAAGAGAAAATGAAAGAGTTTAGAAAAATGCATTTTGAAAGTCATGAATGACATTTGGCGAGTACAAAATTTGGTGCTAGCCAAATGAAGCAACCCATTTGGTGAGCGCCAAATTTTGTGCTCACCAAATGGGTTGCATTGAAAAATACCAACCCAATGGGTTGAATTTTTCATTGGGCATCCAACCCAAAGGTTTGGACAACCATTTCATGCAAAAGACGTGATTTTTTGAAAGGGTAACAAAATTTCACTCATTTTTGGCCATGCTCACCATCACGTTTGCACATTTTACAATTCAAGTTTATAAAACATCGTGATGGTGTTAAAATCTCTCTTAGCTATCTAAATATATAATTATTTTTTTCATTTTTATTCAATTAAGGTTTTGATCCATAACTTCTCTTGTAAATTTTTTAGTTTTTGGTCAAAAATCAACATGTGCTAGTTTTAGGATAGATTTTTACTCGTTCATCGAAATGTGAAACAAATTACATTTTTTTAAACTAGACTCCATTGTACATGTGATAAAAAAAATCAATTTTTGATTAGTTTTAAAAAAAAATAGGGGGTTAGCACGCTTAAATTTAAGCTTTTCAAGATGTGTCCACTTTGAAAATTCATAAAATATTGTATATTCATTAAAAAAATTATCTGAAAGAATAAGTATAAAATACATGGTGTTCGGTAATTTCTCACTATTTAGATTTTTGAAATTCTAAAAAAAATTTAATCAAAAAGGGGAGGGCTTAGACGCTATGCTATTTTTTTTATAAAAATAGGACCTATTCCCCCCCCTTTTGAGACCCTGAATCTTCATTAATTTAAAAAAGAATTAGTAGCTTAGAAACTAGACTTGGAGCACTTCAACTCTAGTTTTTGCTGCATCTTGAAATTTTGAGCATAACTATCTTCATTTTCTTGTGCAAATCAGATTTTGCTGATTTTAGAAAAAAAATGGCATCTTAAGAGCCAAAATTGTGTCACAAATCCATGCATTTACCCAGTCAATACATATTCTAATGCCCCTAATGGGTTTTTAGATTGGCACTAGGTTTGAAACCCACTCAATATAATCTATTGGTTGGATAAATCCTACGTCAAGAAGTTTCTACAATTCTAGTTTAACCAACAACACTATCTGTGAGTGCATCTTTCTCAGCTTCTGATTTTCTAGTTTAGCATCAAGATATACTACAAGATGGTAGAAAACCACTTCAGGATCGAAGCCAGACATATCTATATAGGACCATGCAAAGTTTTCCTTTTTCTCTTTTAAGCATTCTTCCAATTTCTTTCGCTCTTAATCCAATAGTGATTATGCATAGAAAGTGATCTAAGGTGCTTCATTTGTCCCTAAATTTACTGGATTAGCTTTCTTGGCAAGCATGGTTGAATTTTCTTGATGTATTGAACTAGGAGGGGCATTGAATCCCTCATCCTTTGGTGCCTCAAAGAGGTTCACCATCAAATCCATTCTTTGTTTTTACTATTTTATGATCAAAAAGTGTCACAGTCTGGTTTTCACTTAAGGATCAACACGTGATTCTCATATCATTTATTTTGCGACCGAGGGGCTCAATCGTTTCCCCATAGTAAGCTTGCATAAATAGTTCAATTTCAAAACCTACGTTTTGATCTGTGTATGGCTTGTTGTCACAAAGTACCATAAACTCATATATTTCTTCATCATTTTCAAATGAATCCAGAATATGTGGTCCTCATTGGTCCTAGTTTATGAGTTGGGGGTAGAATAGCTTTAGTTTAGTGATTTGGCTACTTGGAGCAAAGAATGTAGTGGTTATCATGAATATGGAGGTATCCTCAAATAAATCTATGATATCAAGGGGAAAGTCATCAATGGTATCAATACATGATATAGGTAACCAAGAGGAAAATTTGACTGTCTTAACAAAAGCATCCTTGCCAAGAATGGTCACCTTGCTTTTGGTACATCCAAGACCAATATTCTTAGGTTGTTTCTCAGGAGCAAGGGGTTCTAGCAAACCATTATTATTCTATCCAAACTTCTGATTCTTGTTATATCCCCAGCCCATCATTAGATGCAATCCTTTGTTGTCATCTTTCATTGGAAGAATAGGTTTGGGTCTATTATCTTGATATAACAATTCAAATACATTTTCTTCATCAATTACTTATTTATTCAAGTCTCCCCACTTGGTGAAAGTGGTATATGCTACCTTAATTGTCTCAAATACCTTATTAATAGGTTAAGGCTTCCTATGAGATTTAGGAGAAAGAAGGAACTCCACAATTACAAAAGAATCCTTCTTCAAGTTATAATCTACACAACTATTGTCTTGGATCAATTCTTTGATGTCTGGTATGTTATGTATGATGGGTGTTTTGGAATCATATGTGGAAGATAGGGAAGATGGGTCAACAAATTAGGAGGATATTGGAACTTCATCATTTTTAGGAACTTGCAAGATCTTTTAGTATTTTAATTTAAGGTTCTTGTAGTAATAGAATGGTTCGAGATTGCCATGGATTGTGACTTTTATATCTTCATAGGGAAATTTAATGCATTGATGGTATGTGGAAACTACATCTTGCATGGCATGGATCCAGGGATGACCTATAATAATATTATAAGGAAGGGCAAGGTCCAGCACTTGGCAAGTAGTTTTTGCAATTGCAGGTCATACTTGGATGCGAAACTTGATTGTGCCTTGAGAAACCTATTCTTGATCATCATATGCCCTTATAGTAACACCTTTTGTCTTTTCAATGACATCTTTAGAATAGCCCAATTTCTTGAGTAGCTGGAGGGTATAAAGATTAAGACCAACACTTCCATCCACCAAGACACTTTTAATCTTATTTTTTTGGACAATGACCTCAAGATGCAATACATGATTGTGCGATGGTTGCATTGGTAGGTCTTGCTCATAAAATATGAGAATATGTGGATTGGTAATGTGTTTGATCATAGCTTGAAATTGTTTGGTATCAAGGTTCTCAAGTACAAAAGAAGCTAACAAAGCTTTTTCTATGATGTTCTCATGTGTAGGAGATAGTTTTAGTAACTCAAAGATGGATATTTCGGAAAGGGTCTTCTTCAATTGGTCTAGGAGACTATAATAACTAGGTTTTACTTTGGAAGTGAGGGTTGTACCTTAGGTTGTGATGGTGCTCCTTGGGTTTTGACCTTTCCCCTACGTGTGGTGACTCCACACTCTATACTAGGCCCTTTGATTTGTATGGAAGATATAAAATTATCACAAGATTCCACCCCATTGTTATATACATGACCTACATTGGTATAATCCTTCCCCTTACCATTTTCATTTCCCTTGCTATGGTCAGGCATTGGGTTCTTGTATATTTTAGGGTCTTCATTTCTTGATTGTTAATCTATGGTTATGTCTCTATTGTCGATAAGATCTTGAATGATATTTTTTAGTTTCATGTAGCTTGTTGTCGTGTGTCCCTTGATTTTATGAAAATCACAAAGATCCTTCTTGTTATACCATGGGGGTTTGACTTGAGGTTCTTGGTAATTTTGATAATTAGGGAGTATGATGAGGTTGGATTGCACTAAATTTTGCATGACCACTTCAATAGGTTCCCCCAAAGGTGTGTACTTACGTCATTGAGGGTAGTTGTTTCTAGGGGGTGGTCCTCTTTGAGTGTTGGCATTGTTGACTTGGTTATTTAGTGGCTACATGTGTGGTTGTTGCTTGTTTTGTTACATGTGCGTTTGTTGGGTGTTTGTTTATTTTGGAGCACTTAGGACCACTTTTGCATTTATGACACCATATTAGTAACATTCTTATTCGTGGCCAAATTATAGGGCTTGTCATTGGAACTAGTAGATAGGTGGTTTTCCTTGTATGCTTGTGTGTTTCCCTGTGCAATAAGGGATCTTTCAATGTTAAGACCCCTAGGAATAAGCTCTTCATATGATGCAACACATTACATTTTTAGTTGAAAGGATAGATCTGTTTCCATGTTGGAAATAATGATACATATTTGTTTCTCTTCAAGAAATGGCCATTTGCATTTAATGGCTCTATGCCTCCATCATTACAACAAATTCGCAAAGGATTCACTCTTGTTCTATTTTAGGGTGTATAGTTCTTCGAAATTTACATCCATGTCTAGGTTGTAGGAGAAGTGATCCACAAACTGATCTATTATTTCTTGGAATTTTTAAATTCTGAGAGGTAAATGTGAGAATCATTCTATTGCTTGGCCTCCCAAACTACATGGGAAAAGGTGCATCAAATAGGAGTCATTGTATGCAACTTCCATAAATTCCCCTTAAAACTCCTTGGTATGATTCTCTATATTTCCTTGCCCTTTATATTTGTCAAACTTGGGTATTTCAAAACTGAGTGGGAATGGTATCATTGCAATGTTTCTATTAAATGGGCATGGGCACAAGTCTTTTTGTACATGTGACTTATTTGTTTTTCCTACTTGGATTTCTTGAATTTGTTGTGTAATAATTCTAATTTGCGATGAAAAATCATCTTGTGGATTGTTTGGTGGTGGGGCATACATGTTATATTATGGTATGGTAGAATTAAAAGTGGTATTTTGATAAGGGGGTGTTATATGGGGTGTATAGTGGATTTTGATATTGCATATGTAATGGTGATAATGGTGGAGGTGTGGTGTATGACCCTTGTGAAGTTTGGTTCAATACATTTTGTTGTGTGCTTGCGTACATGGTTGTTGTGGGTTGTAGTACAAGCCTTACTGTTTTTGTTGTGCAAGAACTTGTTGAGCATATTTTTGTGCTTGTAGTTGAGATTGCAATTTTTCTTTTTTTTGCACTTGTAGTTGAGCTTGTTGTTGTTACGCTATCAATTGAACTTGTTGTTGTTGCACTAGCAATTGAGCTTTTTTTTGTTGTGCTAGCTATTGAGCTTGTTGTTGTTAGGATTGTAATTGAGCCTATTGTTGTTGCACTAGAAATTGAGCTTGTTGCTATTGTTGATTCATAATAGGTTTCTAATAAGCCAATGCATTTTGTCCTTGTGATGATGGGATGGTGTTTTGATTTGGGACAAATTGGCTTGTTTTGATGTATTATCTTGAGATGTTTTGATTTTGTGGAATGAGTGGTGGATTTTGAGGAACCATGTTGTGAGTTTTTTGTGAAGGTGGATTGAGTTGATTTTGGGGTGGTTGATGGGTGGTCAAAATTTGAGGGTTGGAGATTTGCTTAAAATTTGGTGCATTTTGTCTATGAGTTTGTGTTATCATTCCTTGCAAATTTTGAGATTGAGGTGGAGGAATGTAATTTTGAGGTCCCATTTGATTTTGTGTTATTTGAGGGATCAAATTTTGAGATGGTTCCACTTGGTGTTGTGATATTAGTGGCACACTTGGATTTGGGACCATTTGATTGGAAGGATTTCCTTGATTAATTTGATGTTGAGGGACCAATTGATTTGATGCGTTTCCTTGATGTGTTTGATTTGGGACCAATGAGTTTCTTGATTGATTGGATTTGGGACCAATGGATTTTATATGTTTCCTTGGTTAATTTGAGGGACTTGTGGAACCATTTGATTTTCAGGGTCAATTGGAGAGTTTGATGATTGACCTTGTACTATGGTGTTCACTTGTCCTTGTTGATCCACTTAGGGTGTTTGACTCACTTGGCTTTACAGAACATTAGGAACACCTTGGGTATTTGTGGAAGTGGAATAATATGGTTGGGCACAAAATGTTGGTGTCCAATTTATGTTTTGGGGGATAGTTATGCCTTGGGTACCCAAATGAGTGAGACCAAGTTGGGTTCCTATTCAAGTTGTAAGAGTAGAAGTTAAGGGTTGACTTGTCACATGTGATGAATATGGTTGAGTGATAGATTGAACAACACCTTGGACCAAGGGTGCATGATGGATGTTTGAGGGATAGATGCCACGTTTCCCAAAGGTTGCTCCCTAATTGTGTCCAAATCGAATGAGGATGGGAGTTTTGCTACTTCCTTTGCCAATTCTAGCATGTATTGTGTTGGGTTCAATTTCATCAAAGTGGTGATGAGATGGTGAGTCTTGGAATCTTGTTGTGCTTCAAGTAGTTCCTCTACGGTGAGCTCATTTGGTGATTATTGGTGACATCTTCTACTTCATACCCCATTTCTAGTGAATTTTGAGGTGGATTTTGTGATGGGTTGAGTAACTTCTAGGATCAAATTCTATTTGGTTGAATCATTCATGGTAGATGAATTTTAGTTTTTCTCCATGTCTTTCTTGTATTGTGATCTTGTTGTTACCACAAATTTTGGACCAACTTTGGGAATGGTATGATGGGATTTATATTGTTGAAACTCTTGAGTTGATTCAAATTTTGTTATAAGTGAACTTCTAAGGTGTTTAGGACCAATGATGCAAATGGATGATGAAGGGGGGTGAGTGATGTGGATGGTAAAGAACTCTTGATTTTGGACATCACTAAACTTAAGGTTTGATGTTTGTTGTTTTGATAAGGATGCTAATGAACTTGTAAATCCTAAGAGTAGACTTGTGACTTTAGGATAAACTTATTCAAAAGGAGATGTTTTCTAATATAACTAAATGTATGAAAAAGTATTCATTTTCAAAAAATATAACTAAACTAGAAGATTTTTTGATTGATGATAACCTAAGTCTAGGAGGTTGTTGTGTCCAAAATTTAAAGTTGTTGGTGAGATGAGATGTCAAATGTTTTGATGTGAATTTGATGATTGATCCTAATGTTTGAACCTAAGAGGGACTTTTTTACAAGATCAAGGTGTTGAAAGACATGCTTTTCCCTTGGAATATTTAAAACCTAAGAAACCATCATTTGTTTGAGGCTATAACCTTGGTTTAACATTTTGGTATACATTTCCTTGTTTACTCTTTGTTGTTTTGGAAGTCAAGATGTTTGAAAATGAGACCAAGGTGTACCTTATTTGTGGGCTCGATTGATTTAAACTTTGATTAATGAGATTTATTTTACCACATCAAATTTCTTTATTAAGTTTAAACTAAGAATGTCTATGACAAGGAAAAAGAATTCCACAAAAGCTTGACATTGTAGAAATCAAAGTGTTGAGCCATAGTTCCCTATGTTAACTTTGATATAAGTGAGTAAAGATATGGTCAAATATATTAGGAAGCCACTAGTATATTGTTTTGAAAAAAATAATATATATTTAGAGGTATGCAACAATATATTATCCTTGAAGTGCACTCACATATAATCAAAGTGTTTGAAATTTTTGATCAGGTTGATGTTTTTTTGAGTTTGTTTGAATGTTAAGCAATGGGTTTAACTGACTCAATGGGTAGGGGAGATATTTTTCAAGTCTTCTTCTAGAAGACTTACTAGTTTGGCTCAACAAAATCAGCCAATAAAAATCTAGAGGAATAAAGGTATGCCACTTCTTAGTAGGGTTACCTCACCCCTGAAGGAATGATTTTAAATCTAGAATTATAGAGGGGTCAAATAGGCCATATCAAGGAAATGTACCATCTTGATATACCTAGCTTTGTAGAAGATAATGAACTCTTAAGATTTATGCCTCAACTATAAATAGAATGTGGTAATTAACTTCTGGGAGTGGTGCACCTCCCATACACTACTTCAAAGGACATTTTGGAAAACTTGGTTGGCCTCTAGATACAAAAGTTTTTAGTGACAATATGAACACCATAGGTATACTTTAGATGGGAGATACTAAAGTCTCTAGCTTCCCCTAAGCGACCCATTTTTTTGCATGAGAGTAGGCCCAAAAGGTATAACATTCGTAGATTTGTGCTACTTACTTTGGTTCTCACACACTTTATATAGCCCATCAGTAAACATGCTTGAAGGTCACCATGAGTTCTCTATTGTAGGATGTATCTCAATGGTAGGAACTCTCTAATAAAAGAAAATGAATTCTATTTCTCTTCACCCAACTTAGCACGAAGCGCGGGGAGAGGATACATAACAAGCCTTTGGGTGACTTAAATTTTTTGTAAACTTAGAGTGTTTCTCTTCACCCAAGATCACACAAAGTGTAAGGGGAGAGGATATGCAATGAAAGAGAGGATGTACACACTGAAAATTTATAGAATCAAGGCAAGAAAAGAGGACAATGATTTATTTTAGTGCATCAAAAGTAGATGTTATGTTCATTTTAATAGCACAAAAAACTGAATGTGAATTTGTGTTGTTCAATTTTAAGCCAAATTGAACTGTGAGGATTTTTTGGTTCAATTTTAAGCCAAATTTGAAAAACTCATAGCATTGTAAGTTTTAAAACTCCAAATTGAAAGTTATGGGTTCAATTTTAAGCCAAATTTGAAATACTTGTAGCATTGTAAGTTTTAAAGCCCAAATTAAAAGTGAAAGTTTTAGTTTTAAGCCAAATTTGAAAAACTCATAGCACTATAAGGTTTAAACCCAAATTGAAAGATTAAATGATGTCATGGCAAGTGTTAATGAATACTTTTATCCTCCACTTCAAATATGCAAAATAGTTAGTCTTACACAAAAAAAACCAGAAGTCAATAAGTGATAAGAGAGTAGATAAACTTGAAGATTTAAAGATATATATGAAGATTTAAATCTATGTTTTTTACCTGAAAAAATTGTTTTGTTGTTCATACAATTGCATCGCGCTGGTTTAGACAATTGCATCGTTGTTCGACAACTGCATCATTGTGGTTCAAAAAACTATGACAAATTCTAGTAAATGCACCACTCTAGTTCAGGACAAATGCATCGTTGTACAATTGTATCGCTTTGGTTCACCTAAATCACAAAACAAAATAGAAATGTCAATTGTGCTAGAGAAACAATTGTGTCACCTTGGAAGAAAGACAAAAATGTCACAATGCAAACAATACCATCACAATTTTTCAATTGCGTCATAATACACAATTGTGTCACTCTGGCCAAATGACAATAGCACACCAATGCAAACCATTTCATCACAATTTGCAATTGTGTCACCCTGTCCGAGATAATTGCATTGTTAGGCCCTGCAAGTTGTAAATCATAGAAAACTCAAGGAATAAATTTCAAATATGGTTAGTAAAGCCCTCCTTCTAGTGCTAGAATATGGGCATGATCATAACCAAAGCTAAACATTATTAAGCATATAGGAAATTGCCAAGATCTAACTAGTTAAGTCAAGATCCCAATGAAATTCTTGAAAACATTAAACTAAGAAGCCATAAACATGAAACAAACTAGAAATGCATAATGGAAACTTATTTAATGCCTCAAACCTCATCCCATTGGGGGATTGACGTTTCATTGATGTGGAATGTCATACCTTTCCAAATCCCTTGGTTGAAACAAGCTTTCAAATGGATGCCATTGTTGAAGATTGATGGAAATGGATGCAAAGCTTAACTAAAATGGATGTTCAATGATAAAATGCTCATTAAGAATGCTCTACATTAACTATAGTGTAATTACAATAAATTAATGTGGATCATTTTCTCATAGAAATAAGGACTATTTATAGGAAAAAATAGTTGAATCACCGGTCAAGATTGTATTGATCAATCAATGGATGAAAATCAATAAGAGGAGTTGACATGCATTAAGAATCCAATCAATATTGAATGAGATTGCAAGTTGAAAAGGATCAATAGTTTTAATAAATGGCTCAAATCAAATTGAAGAAGCACAAATTCTAAAAATTAGGAAGTTGTTACAAGATATTTCCATTGGAGATGGAGGAATATTCCATGGGAATATTCCTTTACAAGTGGGAGGATGAGTGAAATTAGTTAATTAAATAATTAAAACATCATTTAATTGTGTGTGATGGATGAAATTAGGAATTTCATTAAACAACAAATCATTTAATAAAAGGGGGATTAATGACATTCAATTAAATAATTAAAATTATTTAATCAAATGAAAGGACTTAAGAAATTCAATTAAATAATTTCCATTATCTAATTAAATAGGATGAAAATTAGCATGAAAGGGGATGAATTAATCTAATAAAAATGATTATCTGATTAATAGATGAAAGTGGTGATATTTAATTAAAAAATTAAGATTATTTAATTAAATGGTCAAAAAGAGGTGATTTAGGACAAAAATAGTGTTAGTAATCAAATTCAGATGTGCAATTTTAAGTGTCTTTAAGCAATTTTCAAACTTGTTGACTTATGTAAAACCATGATATTAGAGTTGGTGGAGGATGAGAGAGTTTTCAATGCATTAGGGTTTTTGAAATCAAAGATAAGAAACAAAATAGACAAGAATTTAGAAAAATTCTTGAGGATGTATATAACTAGGTACAATATCCAAAGTTTTTCTTTTGAAAGGGCACTCACAATTTAGAAGTCCATATGTGAAGGAAGAGGGTTGTGCAAGACTTCAAAATTTAGTGGTAGTGGGACAAATGTAAATGACACAATGAATGTTGAACTCGAGATGCAGTTAAGTGGATGTATGTAGGGGAAAAAACCAAAGACTAGACTTAGATTCTAGATGGCTCTCAATCTCATCATTAGAGTGAGGAGTAGGAGGTGAATTGAAAAATTCAATGGATTTAGTAGTTTCTAGGTATTTATACTACATTTCATCAATCATATTTCAATGTTGTTGATGATATTTTATATTGTATTCCATGAAATTATGAATCAAATTGAATAAATTAGTGTACTACTTGTTATGCCCTGCACACACACCCCAACTTTTCACTTGCCAAAGTTGGGGACCCCCTTTGTTTCCCTTAATTTTGTTGTTTTGTTTTGTCATATTTTCCTTTTATTGTTCTTGTTTTTGTCTTTTCCCTTCTCCCTTTGTTTTTATTTTGGTCTTCATCTCACATTTTTTCTCCATTTTTAGGTCTCGTCTCGGAGTTGTCTGCAACCCTGGGATCTCGGTCTTTGCTACCCCTTTCTATTTCTATCGAGTTTTGGGTCCCAAATCGAACCTCGGACCTTTTTTTACAAAACTTTTGGGTGTGCTTTGGTTTCCCAACCCCACCATGTTTCTTTTTCATGACGGGTTTCAAGTTTTGATCAAACTTTAGACCTTTTACAAAAGGTCCAGATTCGATTTGGATTCCCACCCTTGCTCTATTTTCTAGTTCTAGACTTGGGTTTCGAAACAGACTTTAGACCTTATGAAAAAAGGGTCCTAGTTCGTTTTCATCCCTCGATCCCGACCTACTTTCCATCGTTTTGGTCCTAGGGGTTTTCATTTCCAAGGACTCTTTTCAGTTCCTCCTATCAGGATTGGGACTCTAGATCAGATTTGGACTTTCTTCCAAAAATTCCAAATCTTGTTTGGATTCCCAAACCTAACTCTTTTCTTTTCTTGTCGGTATCGAGACTCTAAATCAAATTTGGACTTTCTTCCAGAAAGTCTAAATCTTGTGTGGATTCCTGACCCCAGCTCTTATCTTTTCCTATCCGGATCAAAACTCCAAAAAGGACTCAGTCTTTTGTCCAAAAGTCCAAGTTTTTCCTATATTTTGAACCCTGACTCATCACTTTTTGTTGAGATTCAGAACTCTTAAAGGACTTTGGACATTTGTACGATTTCCCTCTGAAATCCTGACCCCACCTCTATGTTTGTGGTTTTTGTCTTTGTTTTTTTATTTTCAATGTTTGATTTTGATTGTCCTTGGTTTGTTTTTATTTTTGTGTTTTTTATCTTTTGTGGTTATAGAGTTTTAGAAAATAAAAAAGCATGAGAAAATACAAAAAAATAAAAAATTATAAATCTCAAAAATACATAAATATTAGAAAATTATTTTGAGAAAATATAAAAAATTATAAATCTCAAAACACAAAATAAAATCTAAAAAAGACAAAATAAAGTAAATCAAAAAAATAAAAATCATAAAATAAATTTTAAAAAAAGAAAGGAAAAGATTAGAAATTAAATAAACTTTACACATCTCTTAGGGATTCATATTGATGCATATGACTATACATTGACTGCACAATACTCACACAACATAGGCAACTAGTTGTATATCACTCATTTAACTTTTAGTGACATTAGTTAGCACTTCTCCATCAATGAGAAAGAATTGTATACCACTATTCAAGCTATCAACTAGTGACAATACTATATTATAGCTAAGAATAAAATCATGTATTCTTATCATAAACCACTTCATTTTTTTCACACATAAAGCAATTTTTCCAAAGAATATGTGCCACATGAATTGAATTCCATATTTGAAGTTGTTCCATTTAGTGATTAGCCACAATAATGAAGACCAAAATAAACTTCTTTGATTATCAATTCGTACATTCATCATTATGTTGAAATCGCATGACAACTTTTTTGACTTGGAGAATGTCTACTTAGTAAAAATAAACTTTACACAAACCTACACCATGCTTGTGTAGGGTAAACACAAATTACATTTGTTTGACAAGATTCTCTTCAAGATTAAGCATCCATGTGCTCTAAGAGGCATGTATGCTAAAGACTTATTTGGGAAGCACACTCTGCCAAAATAGATAGACAACTCAACATAAGTAAAATATTGGTGAAATTATAACAACACTTACATTGGCCTCATTTATGCATAAACATTTATTTTCATATGAAGTCATGCATTCCTTGCTACATCTTTAAACCCACAAATAGGAAGTAGGGTTCTACACACCTTTAGTGGTACCATAAATGCCTTGGGAATTTATAAAATGGATTTAATGAGTGAACCTATGAAAAAGTACCATAATGACTTTGTGCTCATTTTAATATGAATAGATTTATAAAATGACCATGATATTTACTTACAAAAAGTGTGACAATGTAAGAAACCACATGCCTCTTTTTCCATTATGTTTGGGTACATTTTGGGCTATGGAAATTTATTATTTCTCACCATACCAAGTTTTTAAACACATTGTGGAAATCCTTGTGGGAGAGATTAGATACAAAATTTGATTAGTCTACAATATTTCATCTATAGAAAGATGACTAGAGGGAAGTAGTTAATTACATATTTTTGTATATTTTATGCATCTACAACTACATACACCCACACACTTTGGATGACAATAGATATTTACATAGATCTATAGGATACCATCACGTCCAAACATGTCTTGGTTTCCAACCAATGACACACTTGGGCATATTGTACAATGCATGCCTCATGTAAAGTGATTCATATAGGAACATGAAGCTGATAATATATAGAAGTTTTATAGCACATATAGATTGCACAATAGAAAGTACAATATATTTTCTTAGGATAACAAAAAAATACAAATAGCACTATGATGTGCTTTGTACATGTCAATCATTCAAGGTCAATGGTAAACTTGGGTTACATCTTTAGAAGGAAAGGTTTATGGGCCTATACATGAAGATGTAACCTTTGCACTATAGATGTCCATGATCCCATGTGGGTTGTTTTTGTTGTGTGCAAGGTGTTTTAGCTACCAAGAAACCCTATGAGCATGTCTAGTGCTTTGGTGGTGTGTGCTAGTGTAATGTATAAAAAGATAACAATTGAGAATTTCATTGATATTCTTGGGAGAAGGAATGAAGAGGGGATAAATCTACAACAAAGGTTTTTGAGAGCATATTTGGCCATAATGAGGGATTTGGTAAAAGGGACTTGGAAAATGGAACATACTAAAGGGTGTAGGAGTGAGATTGGGATCTTATGGTGAAGGTAAGGGATGGAAATAACAAAGGGAGATACAACTATGGAGGAATTTCATATTTCATCTAGTATTTCATAGAATGAGCAAACATATAGACATCAAATACAATTTCATAAGATAATTAATAAACAAAAGAGACATTTATTTAAAATTTTATAGGTTTGAAGATAAGTATGTAGACATCTTCACTAAAACAAAAGAAAAAAAAAAGTATTGAATATCTAAGAGATCATTTGCATGTTCTGGATGATGGTAATGTGATTAAGCAAGAATGTTAGAATCATTAATTTCACCTACTACTGAAAAAATTGTCCTATTTTATCTGCAACACTTTAAGTCTCACTATGAGATAATTTAATTGAATTGATCATTCCCCTACTCAGTATGACATAATTTAATTGAATTGATCATTCTCCTACTCAATTTTGTTTATTTCATTTGCTGGAAGGATCTCCATCCTCTTCTGGTATGGGTTTCCTTTTTTGCATGGATCAAGATAGAATTTTTACCTGATTTCTAACCACCCAACCAATCCTTTGTTTTTGGAAAATAAAGTATATGTTCAATATTTTGAAGTTGTATTCGTATGGTATAGATGTAGGTGCTTAGTAGTGTTATTGATTAGTTTTAAAAAAATTATCTATAGAAAAAAAACCGAAATCTGATGTAAGAAGCTCTCTAAATTCAATACAAATCAATAAATTTCCGCTGTATGTTTTATCCTCCTACATATTTTTACATATATATTATGTGTTTTGTGTGCTTAGTATACTCACTACTAGCAGCACTTATAATCCCTATCCACCTTGTGCATTCATCCATAGATGATGTTAGAAAATACAACAATCTTATTGTAAATCATGGCTATGACCTCCATTATCTACCTTCCATTATACTCATTGAGGTTTCATTCCGAGAAGAAATGCCAGAGATGAGGCTAATTTCGGACTCTCACTTGCCATGCTTGCGATCGCCCTTCTGGTTGGATTTGACAACAGCATGGAAATGGTGGACATCACTATAAAATCATGAGATATTATTGGACGGACGTCTGGATCACAGAAGTCCAATTTGAATGCATCTTAACATTTGCTCTTCTATGAAATTCCCTACCACCACACTATCCACAATATTGAGGGCATTCCATCCTTTGTAAGCTCTCCATGCCTGCACAACCATCACACAACACAAAAGATTCAATTTCTCATCCTTATGCACACAATGATCAATTGTAGGTGTAACCCAATAAAGGTTGATTGAAATATGTACAACCTTCATCCACTAAACCTGAATTATTGCATGCACATAGAACACAAGAAAACCTTATAATGTTAGGATATGCTCCAAATGCTTCATTAATTCAAACATTTTGAAAGCATCTTCGCAAAATCCATTTTGTGCATACTTATCCTACAAACATCTTATTCCATGAAACCACATTTCTTTGAGGCATTTTGTTAAACAGTTCACGTGCCTTGTCTATGCTTCCACATTTTCCATATATGTCTACCACAACATTTACAACTATAATATTTGATCAATTTCATTTGCTTAAAGTTTCTAAATCTTTATCAAGAAATCCATTTTTTTCATATCCTATGATCATGGCATTCCATGAGACCAAATTTCTTTGAGGCACATTGTCAAACAATTCGGCTACCTTGTATATGCTTCCACACTTTACATACATGTCTACCAGAGAAGTTGCAACTACTACATCTGACAAAATTCCTCTATCCTTTATGCTTTGAAGGATGTCCATACCCTGTTCCAAAGCTCTCGTTCGGCACAAGCTGCAAGGAACGCTGACAAAGATTGTAGAGTCTGGCATTCCACCTGCCAATAGCATTTGCTTCAAATTTTCTAAAGCTTTTTTAGCAAATATATTTTGTGAATATCATGCAATTAGGGCATTCCATGAAAACAAATTTCTTGGAGGCATTTTGTCAAACAACTCACGTGCCTTGTCTATGCTTCCACATTTTGCATGCATGTCTACTAGGGAAGTTGCAGCAGCGTAGCTACAACATTTAACAATATTCTTCATTTTTATCCTGCGATGGATGCCCATACCCTGTTCCAAAACTCCCATTTTGGCACAGGCAGGGAGGATGCTAGCAAAGAATGTGGACTCCAGCTTTACACCTGTGAGTTTCTAAATCTTTATCAAGAAATCCATTTTGTGCATATCCTGCAATCAAAGCATTCCATGAGACCACATTTCTTTGAGGCATCCTATCAAACATTGACATGCTTCCACATTTTGCATGCATGTCTTCTAGAGCATATCCAACTGTGATATCTGAATGATCCCTGTGCGCTGGCAAATGAAAACTGATAGTTTGGAAACCTGTTTGGTGTATGTGGTAAAACGGTGCGAGTGTGCAGGAACTTTACTGGCATCACCAAAACTGCTTGTTGTGCACAATCTGAGAATTTCTCTATTGATTCAAACTCTCTAGTTGGAATGCAGTCCAATCTCTAGCATGGTCCAAAGTGTCCCTCTTTAGTGTCAATAGAAACTGGTGTTCGCTGAGAAATTTCCTTGAAAGAGAGATTCAAAAAATCGGACAGCCAATGGGCCCTTGGTCTACTGGTGAAGTTGAAAGGTTCTGAATGAGCCCACCAGGGATCAATTCTTACTGAGTGCAAAGGCTCTGACACCGAAAAAGGGATGAGGCTAGGATCATTCAGATATCACAGTTGGAAGCAAACAAGGTTCAAACTTCACCACATTACTCTCTACTGTGTCAATAATTGAGTGCCCCCCAAGATCTTGTATCCTGTCTTACTTGCGGGATGTGGAGTAGGGAATTTGAATTCCACCCAAGGGGTACATCTTTGGCTTAAATTTGACATCTAACTAAAATGGAGAATGGTAATGATGAATGCACAAACCCTAGTGGTGGTGAGTGCAAAATCTTCTTCCCTCAATACTGATTTCTTACTTAAATGATGCAAATGATGGTGAATCTAATGTTGCTTTATTTGAGGAAGATATTTGGGTGAACAAATGGGTTGAGGATTCATGCATTGGTAATTCTGGCTCACACAATGTAAAGAGCAATGATTTAGATGTTTTTTTTAGGTGGATGTGTTGAACTAGTGAATAGGTTGAAGAGGAGGACAAACTTTTCCTTGATTTGAGGCTTGTGTAAAGGTACAAGGGCATGTGGTCACTGGGAATACTATGATGAAGGTTCAAAATAGAGATCCATTTTTAGGATTACATAAATACTTTCTTCTCCCTTTAAGAATTGTTTTGTCTTCCAATTTGGTCAATAATAATGTGGACTCTAGTCAGTGCTCATGTCTTCGACTCAAGAAGTGACGAGGCTTAATAAATCAACATTTGGTGTTCATTATCAATATGAGTTTATTGAGGAGGGTGTTAGTGTGGCTATTGTTTCTTCATCTCATGTTGTTGTTGCTATTCCAACCACTGGGATTTCAAAGGAAATTTTTGAGATGGAGGCTTGTATGTTGATGGATAATGGTGCTCCAAGCCCGCATATAGGTTATGCTTATGATGTGGTTATTGGGAGTTTTGGTAAGGTTGAATACCCTGGGGTTTCTATTGAGGTTGAATTGGAAGAGAAAATTCAAATTCAAATTGAAATTCTTAATTCTCTTATTGTTGAGTCATCTGCTTGGCTTAGGAATTTATTTTTTGGTATATTCTATGAAAAACATCCCAATATTGATACTATCAGAAGATTGGTGCTTCAAAATTAAAATCTAATAGGTTAGGTTGAGGTAACTGCTATGTTGATTTTTTTTCTTTTTCCTTTTCCAATATGGATGATTGCTCAAGGATTCTTCTTGAAGATCCTTGGTTTCGAGGAAATAATGTCATTTGGTTTAAAATTTGGTCTCTAGGTTTCAATGAGTGAATGATATCATCTTTGATTTTCCTATTTGGTTTTGACTACCAAGGTTGCCATTGGATTTTGGGATGAAAATATTTTTATGATTATTGCCAATTCTTTTGAGCAATATTGTGCTACTAATTTGATCACCAAATTAAAGAAGCATTTGTTGTTCAAGCTATATTTTGTGTTTTGTGGAGAAGAACAAGCTGATCCCTACATAGATTACTTTTTCTAAATATGGTGATTGGGTGCAACATATTGTATTTGAAGGATCTCTTGAAATTTTCTACTCTTATGGTAAAGTGGGCCATGCTACTACTAATTTCTTGAGCAACAAGAAATACCATTTTGTTTGGAGGAAAAAGGAAAAATGCCTAATACTATTAAGGATTCCATTACTACCTTCAACGAGGCACAAAAGGAAGATAATAGAGGGAAATCGCCTATAGACTGTACAATGATGGACACCTCTTTTAAAGATTCAAGGTTGGATGAGGGATTTATCAGTGGTCTTATGAGTTTTCCTTGTTACAAGAAAAAGAGTTTAGGGGAGAAGGATCCTTGTTCTATGGTAAAGAAAAAATATTTAGAACAATTTTTAAACCACCATGACTTCGAGTTGGTAATTTTTAAGGTTTTGTAATTCCTTATCTTTTATAATATAATTTTTGCTCCTCTTGGTTGTCCTTTGGTGTCTTGTTGTGTTTTTTCTTTATCCTTCTTGTTTTACACTTGGGTCTAGGCCTGTTCAAAATCCTTGCTTACCTTAATAAAAATTCTATGTTTTGTATGTTGTAAAAATAAATTCATCCCTTTCATCCTTCATATTATTTTTACAATTGATAACAAAGCTTTACATTCTAGACATTAGAGGTAATTAATATAAAATTGTAGTTCATAGTTTGTGCATCATTTTATCTCACCTATAGCCATCTCTTCCTAGTAGCTTTATCTTCCTATATATTCACAATGTTCCCATTCTTCATTTGAATCTTGCTTGCATGATACTATGTTTATTTTGAAAACCCTTTGATATTGAAAATTCCTTCTAACTTGATCTCATATGGTATATTGACTACCAAAGATCAAAAAGAATTTTTTACTTCTTTGCTTTTATTTCATTACATTAGATATATTGTATGACAATATAAATACTCCACTCTCAATTCATTGAGAGGGGTTTCTATAGTTAAATAAATTAGTTCATATTTTGGGGGCCATTTATGATAAGAATTTAAAAATAATATTAGATTTTGGTTGAATTTTGTTTAATACTATGTTAAAAATGGATAAGCTACTTGACAAAAAATTGAGTTGAATTTGATAAATTGGAGTTCATGGAGAATGATGTAGGCATAATTAATGGTAGTATTATTTTTTGTATGATTAGTTCTTTTGATAATCTTGTTGATAACTTATATGGGGCAAGCCTTAAAACTCAATATAATTTTTTTTGGTTTAATCATATGGAAGGGTCACTACCCTAGATAAGAGGCATGAAATATAAACACTACCAAAAGTAGGTTATCTAAATTTAAGAGTTCATTCTTTATTAGAAAATCCATAATGTATGGTTATTTCTAGTTGTATTTGCACTCTTATTGGGGTATCTATGGGCCATTGCATCTCACGAGTATTAGGAAAGAAATAAAAATCTTGTCATCATATAGCTAAATCAAGAGGATCTTTTAAAATCTAGTTTTTTAATATGAAGGACTATGAAACTTAAAAGATCAATTGAAGATGAAAATTGGGCTCAACCCATGGATAAAAAAATTGATGCTATAGAGAAGAATCATCAATGGGATTTAGTGGATCTTCTAGAAGAAAAAGATGTGATAGGAGTAAAGTGAGTCTACAAGACCAAGTTTAATGTAGAAGATGTGTAGAAACATAAATTAAGGCTAGTAGCAATTTTCTTCACAACAACTTGAAATTGAATAAAATGAAAATTTTTCTCCAATAGCTTGATTAAACACAATAAGATTGATATTGTTATTTAAAAAATCAAAAAAAGTGGCTAGTGTACCAAATACATGTAAAATTTACACTTTTGAATGATTTCTTTGAAGAAGAAGTTTGTGGAGTAGCCACTAGGATATGAGATCCTAGGCCACAAAGATAAGGTTTATAAACTCAAGAAATCCCTATTTGGACCTAACCAAGCTCTTAAGGCATGGTACAAAAAAATTGATTCTTACCTCTTATTAAAGACTTTAGTAGGACTTACAGTGAGCCTACATTGTATACAAAGATGAATGAAAATGGAAAAATTCTAATTATATGTTTGTATATTGATGACTTCATATTCATAGGTGATTTATCAATTGATTTGTTCAAAGGAACCATGAAGAAAAAATTGAGATGACCGATTTGGGTCCCATTAAGTATTTTCTTGACATTGATGTGAATCAATTTGAAAATGGGATATTCATTGTTCAAATGAAATATTCTAAGGATAATTTGAAAAGATTAAATATGAAAATTTGTAAGCCTACATCAATACAATAGTAATATTTTCGAAGCTAATTAAAGATGACAAGGGATCAAACATTAATCCGATATTATATAAAAGACTCATTGGTAGTCTAATGTACTTGACAACCTTAAAGCTAGACACTATGCATAGTGTGAGCCTTATTCTAAGGTTCATGAAGTCTCTAAAAGACTTTCATTGGCAATTACAAAAAAATAAATTATGCTATGTGAGTGGAACCAAAAATCATGAAATTCTATATGCAAAGATGGATGAGTTCAAATCCCTAGAATACACGATTAGTAATTATGCAAGCAACTTTGATTATAGGAAGCATACATCTAATTATATTTTTCACTTTGAAATAGGTGTAATATCATGAGCATCTAGGAAACAACCCATAATCACTCTTTCATTAGTAGAAGTAGAGTATGTAGCACCAACATGAACAATATGCCAAGTAATTTGAATGAGAAGAGAGTTGATAAATTTGATACATAAATAAGAAGTAAAATATTTTTTTTGTGACAATAACTCAACAACTGCACTATTTGAAAATGCAATATTTTACAAAATGAGTAAGCATATAGACACCATATATCATTTCACAAAAGAATTAATTAACAAAAGAGATATTTGTAAATTAGATTTTCTAGATTCAACTATGTCTGTTTATTTGTCTCGATGTTTCTAATCACACTCGGTGATTCATCATCAGGAAGAGGAAAATAATGAGTGTAATTTTCCTCTTCTTGATGATGAATCACTGATTGTGATTCGAAACGTTGAGACAAATAAACACATTTGAATCCAAAAATAATAATTTACTAATTTCATGGATTGTGGAAAAATCATTCCTACTAAAAGAGATTTAATTAAAATTTTGTAAGTCTCAAGATTAATATGTAGACATCATCACCAAACCACAAAAAAAAGCTTTGAATATCTAAAAGATTGTTTTGATGTTCTAAATAATTGATAATGTGATAAAATAAGAATATTGAAATTACTAATCCTAACCACTACTAACAGACTTTTTTCCTATTTTGTCTATAACACTTTGACATAACATTTAATTGAACTGATCCATTCCCCTGCTCCATTATGTTATGTTTTTTTTATTTGCTGCAAGGATCTCCATCCTGTTTTGCTATGGGGTTTTTTCTCCAATGCATGGGTCAAGATATAATTTCTGATTGATTTCTGATTGATTTCTGATACCCAGCCAATCGTTTTTTAATAGTAATTTATAATTTTAATATTTCAGAATTGTCTTCGTATGGTATAGATGTAGTTGCGAAACTCTGATGAAAAATCTATGTAAGAAGCTTTTTAAATTCAATACAAATCAGAAGTTTCTGCTGTGTGTTTTATCCTTTCGATTTTTATTATCTCTGCCTCCTACATATTTTTAGATATATATTTTTGTGTGCTTAGTATACTTGCTACTAACAGCACTTTAATAGTGACCCAGCTTGTGCATGCACCTACATATATTATTCCTATTAAATACGAACAATCCTATTGTAGAATCGTGGCTATAATTTCTATCATCTAGCTTCCATTGAACTCATTGAGGTTTCATTCCTAGAACAAATGCCAGGAACGAGGCTAATGTTCGGACTCTGACTTGTCATGCTTACGAACGGAGGTCTTGATGGATTTGGCAACGGCACAGAATCTGTAGATATCATTGTAACAACATTAGATATTATTGGACGGGCATCTGGATCAGCCTGTGCACACAGAAGTCCAATTTGAATGCATCTCAACACTTGCTCTTCTGGACAATTTCCTACCATCACAATATCCACGATAATGAGGGCATTTCGTCCTTTGTAAGCTCTCCATGCCTGCACGACCATCACACAATACAGAAAGATTGAATTTTTCATCCTCTATAAATAACCCACGTCGAATTGTTAAATTGGGGATTTAATATCTTACCCATTCTACTAAGCTGGAGCTCTGTTTTTCTTTTGAAAGATTGATGTCGGTATTTTTTCTTCCACACACAATCTCAAGCAGTAAAACTCCAAAACCATAAATGTCCACTTTTACGGATAACTGCCCTGTCATTGCATATTCTGGAGCCATGTACCCACTGCACACCATCAAAACATTCCAACCATCATCAATCAGGAATGATATATATTAGTCATAGCTTTTCAGGGCACAAAAGAAAAAATGAAAAGTGTATTCTTACTATGTCCCTGCAACTTTTGATTGGATTTGGGTTTCATTGTCAGGGAAAAGTCTCGCCAAACCGAAGTAGCAATCTTTGGATTCAGTTGTTCATCAAGCAAAATGTTGCTTGCTTTGATGTCTCTGTGAATTATTCGCAGCTTGGAATCCTCATGAGGGTACAGAAGTCCACGAGCAATTCCATTTATGATAATAAACCGCTTTTGCCAATCGAACATTCTACGATTTTCTGGCTCTGCGTTCCAATTACAAAACGAAAAACAAATGTTTAGTAACAGCCTCCTTTTAATTTCTTTCGAATAATTTTGTTCTTTGATCAGAGATCCTCCTAATTATATGTACTGAAGTGTGCAAGACATTGTTTAAGTTAATTCGGGAATCAATTGCATTTCTAAACAATTTTGCCGATCATTTTATGGAACCTAATAACCCTGAAGATGGATGCAGGGGAAGGGTCAGAAACATTAGAAAGAAATTTACAAATACAATTTTCGTGAAAAAAAAAATGATTTTGAAGAATAACCCACCAAAGAGAAAGTGTCAAGGCTATTGTTTTGTAAATACTCGTAGACAAGCAACCTTTCAGATCCCTCGGCGCAACATCCGAGCAAATTCACAAGGTTTCTATGTTGAATATTGGCCATCAGCTCCACCTCATTCATAATTCTCTTTTCCCTTGCGCAGATCGTGCAGACAGCTTTTTCACTGCTATCTCCTTTCTGTGTTTAGTCATTCCCTGAGAATTTAAACAAGCCCATGTCTGTTTACAGAAACCCTTTTGTTAAAGATACATCTTTGTTAATCTATCCAATCCAACAAATTATAACTCACATCTGCGATGTACATCACTGACAACGGTCATACCTTATATACGGCGCCAAAGCCTCCTTGTCCAAGCTTATCATTATCGTCAAAATCTCCTGTTGCTTCGATCAAAGTTTCTAAGCTGAAGACAATTTGCTCTCTCTTAAATAGTCTAGTTTCTGGGGAATCTTCATATGTCATATTTGAAGAAAGATAAACATACGTTGATCATATATAGAGATATATATAAAAGAAAAACGTAAATCAAACCCTAGAAGTGGCACCTTCATCCTGAGTCACTAAGGTTACTGGCCGGCTGGATACTGCAGATTTTACTTTGCTTCGGATTGTCAAGAAGCAGCCAACAAAGGTCACTATTATGCCTCCCACAATCCCCAATATTAAGGCTAATCTTCTTGAATTTTCTGCAGGTTAGTATTAAAATTATTATTGAACTGACAATCTTTTTATTTGACTTAAAGGAGCAATTTAATAAAAAAAAATTATTGATGAAGGTAAAGGGTAAGTTTTTCTGAAAGGGCTAACCCATTTTAACAAACAATACAAAAATTAAATTTAGATGATATAAAATATTAATAAATGATTAGAGTGAATGAAAGTTACTTGAAATTGGGACCGTAGCGACGGAATAAAAAAGGGAGTAGATCTCATATCTGTGTTTGCAGTTTTCTGACAGATATTGGGCGCCTCTTTTAGTATAACAACATTGTTCCAGTATTGACATTGCATTTGACAAGCATGCTGTACAATTCTTGATAGATATATCTCTCCAACACTGCACTAGACCAGAAACATTACCAGCAGCACCAAGAGTAGAAGTATACTTGCTTTCTGCTGAGACGAATCCCATATTTGATTCAGCTTGAACAATCAGATCTGATAGAAGAGCAAAGGTTGCTCCCTTGGCACTGTTGAGATTCACTTGTGTGATATTGGACGAGTCAAAACTGAATGATTACACGTTGGCATCTAGTGTTGAAGTGAAGTTAGTGTTATCATAGCAATCATCAAACCATGTTATGGCAGCAATGGAATTGCCACAATGATCTTGAAGATAATTATTTGCTTCTACTGCACAGTTTGAGCATCTCAGTTCTGATATGCCCCCAGTACATTGCAGAAGGCCATACACCTTATTGGGTGCTCGGCCAAAGGAACTCGTGTTAAACCCAGAGCTTTGAGGTGCATTCTTAAGCAGATTAGAGATAACTTGATGCAGATTAGCAGAATATGTACTTCCATCGGTGTATGTTGAATCATTACCACATGCATACGCTAAATAGGTGGATTTTACTAGAGGCAAACTCATTGCAAACATTAAACTAAACATAAGAATAATGTTTGGTCTTTTGAAAGAACTGAAGAAGTAAGAATTGCACCTCATCTTATACCTCCTAAGACTATCACGCAGGTTTCAGACTGTCATCCTAAGACTGCCATACAGATTTGATGTAGATCAGGATTTTTAGTAAGGAAAACATTATCTTTGCATACAAATTTCTATTAAGACCAATGCTATTTCGTAATAGCTTCCATAGAAGAACCCCTCCAGACCATACCATGCGACTTTCCAATAAAGATATTTCAAAACGGAGGGTTGCAAATATACATGGTCATTGGTCGCTACTTCAATATTTGGGGATATAAAAGTAGGGGGCACATGAGGTGAACGACTTGGAAAAGCTGCCTTGACTTTGATCCTCCGAAGTTTGTTCAAAAATGTTAAAAACAACTATTTTTAAATATTTTCCACTTCAATAGCCAAATATCAATTTTGGTCAATGTTGAAAATGGTTATTTTTTAAATGTCATCTATTTTAATATTTATAAGTAATATTCTTTGATGTATAATGGCAAGAATCTTTGATCTTGGTATCAAAAGATACTATTTGTAGTTTCTCTCGAGTCCCTAAAGAGGCACCTAAATATGGCAAGGAACATAATGTATGGTATGGTAATTCTCATCTTTCAATGAGATATTGGTGTACTATGATGGAAATCCTACTTAAATCTATAAATTTGTAGGATATTTTACAAGCATATGTAGAACTAGTGGATATAGATGTGTTTAATGAACCTGCAAATGATTTTACAACAAAGGTAGAAGGTATTGTAAATCAAATAAAAATTTTAGGAGAAGATCTAGATGACAAAAATGTAATTGAAAAAATATTAAGAAGCATGATTCTTAAATTTGATGGTATGGTCTCTATAGTTGAGATTTCTAAGGATCTCACAAGTATGCAAATAAATGAGCTAAGTGGTATTTTGTTAACTACTAAATAATGAATGAAAAGTAATGAAGAAATCTTAAAGAAATAATTTTACTCTAAAGAAAATATAAGTGGAAAAAGAAATAAATTCTTCAAGAATCATAATAATTTTGACTATAGTCAAAAAAATAAATGCAAAGGTGAATCTAATAATTTTAGAGGAAGAGCTCATAATTTTAGTGGAAGAAGTAGCAATTCCAAAATAATGGGAAGAGGAAGAGGTAGAAACAATGGGGGAGGCAATAATAAAAGGACTATCCAATTTTCTTTCATCGCAATAAGTTTAGACACAATGCATTAGAATGGATAAGAAAAGGTGAAACTAAAAAAATGAAATGCCCATAATACTGTTGAAGATAAAAAAATATATTCATTTCTTTCTTTAGTACAAATGTCAGTGGAAATGGCATATAGTATATTGATTCTAGATGTTCTTCACATATGACATATAATGAGAATTTATTTGTCAATTTGGATGAAAAGCATAAGAGTATGTTGGTATTAGGAGATACTTAGTACCATAGAAGCAAAGGTAAGGGTACTATTGTAGTCACAAAAAAATAGAGTGAGGTAAAATATGTTAATGAAACATTATTGGTTCCCATCAAACAAATGTCAGAGAAAAATTATCAAGTGTTTTTTTATGAGAATGAGTGTATAATAAGAGACAAACTTTAAAAAGGAATGTAACTGTTGCAAGAGAAAATATGATAGGTGATAGGATGTTTCCTCTCCATTTTACTCATAAAAACAAGCATTAAAGTCTTGTGAAGTTAATTAAGTTAAAATTTTACACCAAATCTATGGTCACCTTAGTTTTAGAGCATTACTTTTATTCAAGAAATTAAAGATGGTTGAAGGTCTAGCTTTCATTTAAAATAAAAAAGAGGTGTGTGAAGAATGTATTATTGGGAAATGACATAGGTTTTTCTTTCCAATTGATAAATCTAGTAGAGATAAGAAGTATCTTGAGATAATCCATACATATTTGTGCGGTCCTATGGAAACACCTTCTTTGAATAAATCTAAGGACTTTTTACCTTCATTGATGAATACTCAAGAAAAACTTGGGTATATTTCTTGAATACAAAATCAAGTGTTTGAAAAAATTGTAGAATTTAGGAGGTTGGTTGAAAAATAAAGTGGGAAATACATCAAAATGATGAGGCTAGATAATTGAGGTGGATACAAATCAAATTAGTTTTTATATTTTTATAAAAAATCATGGAATGAAGAGATATTTCATTACTTCCTACACTCCACAAAAAAATGGAGTTGCTAAAAAGAAGAATATGATAATTTTTTAAATGACAACGAGTATGATGGAGGAAAATAATTTAGATAAAATTCATTGGGAAAAGGAAGTATACATAATAGTATATCTTCTAAATAGAAGTCCTTCAAAAGTATTACATGAATGACTCTTGAACAAGTATGGTCTAGGCTTAAGCTAAGTGTTGATCACTTGAAGGTATTTGGGTATGTTTCTTATGTATACATACCAAAAGATAAAAGGTCTAAATTAGATGGAAAAGGTCTAAAATAATTTTTTATTAGTTATGGATCTGATAATAAACCATATAGGTTATATGATACCATAGGAAAAAAAATTGTGATAAGTAGAGATGTAGTATTTAATGAAGTAGTAGAATATACCAAATAAAATGAAACAAAGGGAAAAGAGATAGTGATTGGTAAACTTGAAAATGAGGAAGATGAAGACAATAAACCCGAATCATCTATTGTAGGAACAACAAGGTATCAAAAATATCAAAGGGGGGTAGAAAAGAATCATTCAATTCTTTTATGTTGGATTCCTATTTTAAGAAAATGACAAAAAGATCACAAGGAAAAGTGAATTATACATTTATTACTCAAATAATTAAAAATAATAAGCCACAAACTTGTGAACAAGCTCAAGAAAAATAAGATTATATTGAAGCAATGAATAGTGAAACAAAAACAATTGAAAGGAATGACACATGGAATTTGGTTCGACTACCTCTTGATAAGGAAATTATTTGTACAAGATAAGTGTACAAAATAAGTATAAATATAATAGAATCTGAATTATTAAGAATAAGGCTATATTGGTAGCCAAATGGTATAATCAATAGGATGGTATTGATTATACTAAAACATTTTCACCTATAACATGAATAGATACTATCAAATTGGTATTGGATATGGTAGGTTAGTAGAGTTGGATAGTTTATCGAATTGATGTAAAGAGTACCTTTTTAAATCTAGAGATATTGATGAAGATGTGTATATTTCACAACCTAGAGGTTTTAAAATACCTTTAGATAATGAACATCATGTTCAAAAATTAAAGAAGCTCTTGTATGGTCTTAAGGAAGCATTAAGAGCATGGTATTCAAGGATAGATTCATACCTACAACAAGAATTTTTTAGTAAGTTAGTTAAATTCAAATCCTTATATTATAAGGTCAATGAATGATATTATTATCTTAGTTCTCTATGTTGATAATATTATCTATAGTAGCAACAATTAAACTTTATTTGTAGAGTTTATGACATTTATGATTGCTAAATTTGAAATGAAAAAAAAGGATAGATAAACAAACTGTCTCCCAACCTTCTAGAATGCATCTTCAATAAAATCTAACTTGGAAACACCAATTTCATGGAAGAAACTCAGAAAATCTATGAGGACAACAAAATCTATGTATCTTTTTTTCCCATGCATCTTCCAACACACACAACACTAAACACACCCCATTGCACCAATTTTCTAAGCCTACATCGGTGGAATGGTTCCTTAACCTTTCCTAGACTATGAAAACTCCTAAAAGAGGGTTTCAAACGATTTACTGTAAAAGGATGCAAAACAGGTTTAAAACTCAAATAGTCCCTCCAAAATAGACTTGATTGAAAGCTAAAACACTACTCTATCGAAGAAAATTAAGATTTAACGCATTGAGGTGTTGTACATGTCGTACAAATAGGTAAACAATAGAAAGAAACACTGTATTTGCAGACAGAGTACTTTTATTACAAAATTTCTTTCAAGATACAATCTTCAATGCTTTTCTCTCCCTTATAATTCTTTTAAATTTGTTTAAAAAGTTAGATTACTTTCCCTTTCATCTTCAACTAACCCACCAACTCTTTTTACAAAGATGACTCTTCATCTTCCACTTTTGTGCATTTTTTTGCAATTTTACACTTTTTGCAACAAAATGACAAATTTTGCAACATTTTATAACTTGGCCTTACAATCACCTAGAAACCTTATTTGATAACTCAAATACATTAAATATGACCCTTTTTACAAGCATAACCTGATGAAGATTCAAAATTTACAAAATTGCCTATTGGAGGCATAACACCATTAGGTGCTCCTGCACCAAACAACCGGCCTGGAAAATACCTCAAGTCCCTTTGAGGACAAAGTTGCATCAACATTTATTCTTCATACCTGCACACCTTCTTCAATTTTTTCTTGGACTGAGTCTTGCTGCATACTTGAAATCTTACACTTGCCTTTGTCTTGATTCCATCTTTTTCCTTCATTTATGTCTTCATCTGTTTTTTTCTTTTGCCTTGACTTTCTCTGCCCCAAAATCCCTTGTGCACAAATCAATGTTCTAACAGTATTCATCTTCCCTCTTTTTTAGTCAAGGGACATAGGATTGTCCTTCTATGGTTTCACCTTGATTTTATAAGCAATATTTCCTCATTCCAATCAATTCATCCTTGAGCTTCTCTAACATGTTTCTCATCATCTTTTCCAATCATTGGGTCACTATTCCAACTGACTAACATCCTCAAATTTTGTAATGGTTGCAACTCTTCAAGTTCTTTTTCAGACAAATATCCTTCTCCCTCACTGCTTGATCACACAACCTCAGCATACCATCCATCTTACCCAACAAAATATCCTGGAAGATGCACCTACCCACTCTCTCTCAGTGGTGTAACTCTCTTTTCACCTTCTCCCTAGCTTAATATTTGTTGGAGGACAATGAACATAGACCTCTTCCTTGTCTATAACCAACACACCTCCAACTCTTTATCTCTTGCAACTTTAAGATGGACCAAGCACTTGCAAGCAACAACTTAAAAAACCACCAAATCAACCAGCTCTAATACCAATTGATGTAGAGAATCTACTAACTTCAAGTGTATTAAAGACCCAAAGCACAAACTTGATAAGATCTATTAAACTTTCACCAAATTTACTTCATTGAAACTTGATTTCACAAGGCCCTCAATACACCAAAACAAGGTTCCAAACTCTTAGCAGACACTAGTACACCTTAAACATCATGACTTTGATATGATTAAACCATTAACATTCTCTTATGACATTGATTCATCAGCTTCTCCTTTGTTTGCACTAAAAGACCAAATTTTCTTGTAGGAGTCCAAGAGGACAAAATCAGGCATAACTTGCAAACTAGGTGGAGTTTCTCAAAACTAAAAACAGTTTCTAGGACCCATTTCAGCCTTATTAAACATAATTCAAACTCAGGTACTATTGTTTTGGAAGGATTAACCTTTTAATTGATTATCCCGCAACAAATTGTTCCATAAAGCCTATTTAACAAAGAAAGTACCAACTAATCCACTCCATAACCCCAAATAACCATGGACAAACCTTCAACAAGTTATAAAACTACTAAATCATCAATATTTATCAAATAAATCGCTTGCCAATACAACAAATCATAAAACCCTTGCTTAATGCTTAAATTATGCTCAAACAAGGAGGATTTATTAAAAATATACATTCCAGACCTCCAAACACTTTGCCATTGCTTCAAAAATCTTAAAATAGGTTTGCACAAGCTAAATTAACTATTTCCCAACCTTCACGACTATCATAAAACTTCAAATTCAACAACTTTGAGAGATTGAAAGACTCTTTATTGCACCAAAATGTAAAACCCTCATTCTAGGCCATCTTTGTCTAAGTATAACAAGGGTTTAATGGTTCAATGCTTTCCAAACCTCAAAATACCTTTCCATAGCTTCAAACATCTTAGAATATGTCTACACCAGCTAAACAAACTGTCTCCCAACCTTCTAGAATGCATCTTCAATAAAATCTAACTTGGAAACACCAATTTCATGGAAGAAACTCAGAAAATCTATGAGGACAACAAAATCTATGTATCTTTTTTTCCCATGCATCTTCCAACACACACAACACTAAACACACCCCATTGCACCAATTTTCTAAGCCTACATCGGTGGAATGGTTGCTTAACCTTTCCTAGACTATGAAAACTCCTAAAAGAGGGTTTCAAACGATTTACTGTAAAAGGATGCAAAACAGGTTTAAAACTCAAATAGTCCCTCCAAAATAGACTTGATTGAAAGCTAAAACACTACTCTATCGAAGAAAATTAAGATTTAACGCATTGAGGTGTTGTACATGTCGTACAAATAGGTAAACAATAGAAAGAAACACTGTATTTGCAGACAGAGTACTTTTATTACAAAATTTCTTTCAAGATACAATCCTCAATTTTGTTCTCGCCCTTACAATGAATTTTAAAGGATTTTACAAAAGTTAGAATACTTTCCCTTTCATCTTCAACTGATCCACCAACTCTTTTTACAAAGATGACGCTTCATCTTCCACTTTTGTGCATTTTTTTTGCAATTTTACACTTTTTGCAACAAAATGACAACTTTTGCAAGATTTTATAACTTGGCCTTACAATCACCTAGAAACCTTATTTGATAACTCAAATACATTAAATATGACCCTTTTTACAAGCATAACCTGATGAAGATTCAAACTTTACAAAATTGCCTCTTGGAGGCATAACACCATTAGGTGCTCTTGCACCATCACATATGTAGTAATTTTGGTGTCTAGGTTCATGTTAGAACCTAAGAAAACATATTGGAGTGTAGCTAAGAGGATTCTCAAATATATCTAAGGGACATTGAGGTGTGACATTAAATTTTAACATTTAGAGGATAGAAATTTAGTAGTCTATACATATTCAAATTGGGCAAGTTTCACAAATTTGATAAAAAGTCTACCATTGGTTACTTGGTTCTACAATATTGTCTTGGAAGTCTAAGAAACAACCAATTGTATTACTTTCCACAATAGAGATAGAGAACAAAGCAACACAATCAATAGCTTGTCAAATTGTGTGGCTGAGAAGACTATTCGAGGATTTACACCAGATACAAAATGGACCTACTTTATTTTACTTTGACAACAAGAGTAATATACAAATGAAAATGAATCCATTGCTTCATAGTAGGACCAAACATATTGATAATCAACATCATTATATCAAAAAAATTATATAATAAGAATTAGTTGAGATTGTGTACTATAATATAGAAGATCAAATATCATATATCTTCATGAAGCCTCTAGTTAGTGAAAGATTTTAGAAACTTGGAGATCTACTTCATGTTATTCCCAATGATCATTATGGGAGATAGTGATAGTAGTAATTCCCATTAGGGAAACCTTTCTTGACTTTATTGTCTATTGTAAATAATGACATCATATGCTATACATATTGTACTTGGGTTGATGGTGAATTTGGTTGTGTTCCATAATGTCACTTGTATTTTGGAACTCTATATAATAGACGTCTTGTCCCTTATTCTATTAACGAAATTTGGGATTTCACCTATTTGATTGTATTGTGATTAGTAGATCATCATTGCTAGTTTATTTTCCTTGATCTACCTAATTGGACTAGGACTTTTCTAGATGGAGAGTGAAGTTGAAAGGACTTGATGTTTTATATATTTTCATAAAGAAAACTAGGACACATATCATAGTGATTATCAGTGTAGTACTTTTTTATAAAAAATTTCTATTTGTAATAAGATCTTGTAGTTAAAATCAATTTCAACATATTTTAACCTTATGGTGATTCACTTAAATTCAAATTTCAAACCTCTTAGTGCCAACTTTGTTGATGTGTGATTAGGGGAGGGGACCTGATAGTTGAGCATCCTAGCTTCGCACTTCTCAAAATTCTATGTGGAAATTTTAAATCACTTCCTATTTTTTACAGGAACTTACTTGGCAAGTCCCCTACTTATAAATAAGGTTTCGGGGCCACATGTTCAGATATGGTGCCACGTCAACATGCTTTTTGTTTAGGTGTTCAAAAAAACCAAAAAAAAAGTGAGACTGGTAGATGTGCACTAAGTTATATTTTATTGGTGTGTTAATGTGACATCACATGATTTGTTAGTTTTTTAGATCTAAGGAATAAATTTCATTCAATTATGGGTACTCGTCATCAACACTAACACTTTAAAGTCACAACTATTGGTCTAATATTGTTAAAAATATTGGGCATTAAATCAACAAATGTTATAACAACTATTGGAATATGCTCAGGTATTTTGATCCTCTCCCCTAGAGATAACAACATGTGGAATAAGTTTTTCCCTATTTCATAATGAGTTTCATTTTCCAAAGGTTTTTTTTCACATAATTTAATTTGCTTGAGTAAACTAATGTTGGATGTAAACTATCTCATTCAAGAGGCTCTACCAAAATAAAAAGAATGAAGCACAAGATATTATTTTAAAATATTTTTTTTTCTTAATACGAAAAATAAAATAAATATATATATACAACTCAAAAGAAACATTAATCATTTAATAACAAATTTACAGCCAAAAAGAATTTATAATTTTAAACAAGACAAATATTACAATCTTAAATTAATTACTAATAAAATACCACTCAATTACCCCTAAAAAAAATAGCAAAACCATATCAACCCAAAACCATTTGATTACAATGTCAACCCAAAACCAATTGAATTTAAATGCTTTAATAAAATCGAACTCTCTTTATCATAAATTAATTTTTATATGAATATGTTTGTTGTAATAAAACTCCAGGATTCGTCGTCTCCAATTAAACAATCACAAGGAATGGCAAATTTTGCATTTCACATATTCCTCTTGGGCAATATGTCAATGGTGGGTCTTCCAATTATCACCTCTCACTAAGGTTGCCTCAAACTCAACTCTAAGCCTCACTAGTGTAAAGGAGAAATCATTGTTGAATAAATGTTCAGCCATCATTGCATACAAACAACTCACTCAAAAAACAAGTAGTTATTTTTGGTAAAATTCAAATATAAAAAAAATGTGGTATAAGGTAAAGTTTGACAATTTAGGATTTCATTCAAATTAATGAAGAAGCTTAATAATAATTGTTTTATAGATTAGTACAAGTTCAATATAATAGGCATGTTATGTGTTACATTTTCATCAAAGTTCAAATATTTTAATGTTTTTGTTATGACATAAAATGAAGTTCCAAAATTATGAAATTTAACAAAATCATGACCCTCATTTGTATAATGATGATATTGAAAATCCATACAATCTTTAAGATATCAATAATAGTATTAAAAATCCAAACAAAGAAAGTAACTCTTTCATCTTAAAATACACAAGCATTTCATGAACATGTTCATAAAATCAATATGAAGACTAAAAATTATTGAATTCAAACAAAATATTTGTTAATTCCAAAAAAATTGTATTATAGATATTATAATACATGAATTTGATACAAAATAATAATTATGTACAAACTACTTGATAAATTTTGTTTTATTTTAGAATCAAACTAGATATTTATGGACAAGTGGAAAATAAATTGCAAGACTAATCATATTAAAATTATAAATAACATATCATTCCCCAAAACCATATATACATATACTAAAATTAAATTTCTTGTGCGAGATGGAGCCCATGGATTTCAAACTTTTTGGTTGGCATGCACTCCGAAGTGTCCTAATACAATTTGGATCTTTGTTCTGAATAGAAATTGGACATAGTAAGGTGTTGCTTCTGGCGGTTGGTTGAAGTCGACCTGTGCATTTCAAAAAATTAACGACGTTGCCAACTTAGTAGAGCACGAAAGCCATGCCAAAAGTCTATGCGATATGATGAAAGTATATACAAAACCTGATTCACTTTGACTAGAATAATCGCTTCAAAACTTGAGAAAGAATCCCAGGAGAGTTGTTATCCCTCGTGTCAAATTGAAATTTCCCGAAGTTTAGATTATTTAATTGCCTTTCAGCTCGACAAGTGTATGCATGAACTTGCCTAAAACTAGCAATCGCACCTTAGTGTGCAATGGGCATGCCGAAGAAGTGTGGAAGGTCAATTAGGATAAATTTTGGTCCTTTTTTTCATACATTTATGTAGTACATGAGGTCAATTGGTAAGTCATTTAGCAAATAATGTTGTTTGTGTAACAAAGGTCTCAATGGAGAAGTGATAACTTCAAATCAACTATGCATATACTTACAGGGAGCTAAACATGTTTGAAATAAAAACTCTAAATTAGGAAGATAATTAGGCTCCATTTTCAACAATCATGTTATGTTTGAAATAAGGAGAGAGAGAGAGAGGGAGAGATAGGGATAGAAAGAGGAAGAGGTAGAGGGGGAAGAGAGAGAGAGAGGGGGGGAAGATAGAGATGGAGATGGAGGAGGGGAGGGAGGGAGAGAGAGAGGGAGGGAGAGATGGATGGATAGAGAGAGAGAGATATGTCTAGAGATAAAGGGGGGAGAGGAAAATAGAGGTAGATATGAAGTATAGAAAAAGAGGAAGAGGGAGACAAATAGATAGAGAGATATAGGTGGAGGGAGAAATTAATATAGAGAGATAGGGAGATAGAGAGATATAGAGGGAGAGGGAGAGGGAGAGGGAGAGGGAGAGATAGAGAGATATAGACTGTGACATAGAGAGATAGAGGTATAAGGAGATATAGAGAGAGGAGGAGAGGGAGAGAGAGACAAACAAAGAGAATTAGAGATAGGTGAATAGAGATGGAGATAGGGAGATAGAAATAGGGGGAGATAGAGAAAGTTATGCAAGGTAGGGTTATATTAGACTCAAAAAAACTGATTTCAACTTGTCTTCAAGTCCTCAAACCTAATCTAGAGTTGGTTCTTGCACTTTCACTCCTACTCGCTTGTAGGTCAAGAAACACACTTATTCAACTATATCTCTTCAAGAAAGACGTCAATATATGAACTCTTGCACTTTTGAGATACCCTTTTAGGCTCTCCATCACATACCCTATTTTGAGGTTAGGTTGTTTCAGACCAACCGACTGAACCAATAAGGGTTCCTATGTTTTTAGGCCAAATTAGGCCTCTTTTCCAAAGGAGGTCTTAGATTTTGTCCACACCTAACTTTAAAATCTTCACACACACTTCCAACCATTCACCAAACTTCTAATTTCACCATTGGTTTCCACATAAAACTTCAACTTTTTGTTGTCCTACTCCAAAATCAGAAAATTCATGCTTGACACCCAAACTTATCAAGCTTCAGCACTTGCAAATCTACCTACAACATCACCCTACCCTACAAACCTAAAAATCCTAAAACACCCTTCTACTAGGCCGATTCCACCAATTTATTGAACTATCCTATACTGGAATGGCCTTAAAACCCCATTTTTCTTAACAAACCCTAGAAAACCCTAGCAACCAAGAAAGCTACAAAAAAAACTACTTTTTCTCCCTTAAATCTTGATGAAAAACACACCAAATAGATTAAAATGAAAGCTCAAAAAATTCTCCAACTATTCACACAGGTTTCACATTAATTGCAAGTTGTACGGGATTGTACAAGTTCAGAATTTAGAAGAAAACATAGATTTTTCACACAAAACAGAGCAATATTGATTTATTTCTTCAAAAATTCTTCAAGACAACCTGCCTAAATGTTTTTTTAGTAATTTAAACATGTTTGAACCCCAAACCAATGGCCAAGAACAAAATTTCAAAATTTTGATTGTTCAAGTTCCAACTACCAACTAAATTGACAAAGATGCATTAAGCGACTTTTACAAAATAACAACATTATGATCAATTTTTTAGTCCACACACACCTATGAACTCCTAATCACACTAATTACATCATAAATTGGTCCACAATACGTTATTTCATGACGAGAATGACTCACACCCAACCTAGACTCCTAATTGCATATGCAAAAATCCAAAAATTGCAAAGGTGCTCCTGCACCAGAAAGGGAGAAAGAAGTGGGGGGAGATAGAGATATATGCGAAGAGAAAGATAGAGATGTGTGGAAAGATAAAGGAGAGAGAGAGGTAGAGATAGAGAGATAGATAGGAGGGATAGGGAGGGAACGAGGGAGGGAGAGAGGGGGAGATAAAGAGAGAGGGGGAGATAGAAAGAGAGGGAGGGAAAGAAAGGGAGATAGGTAGAGGAGAAGAGTTAGAGAAGAGGGAGAGAGAGGGAGAGAGATAGGTAGAAGAGGGGGAGAAAGAAGAGCGGGGGAGAGGGAGAGTGATACGTAGAGAGGGAGAGAGAGAAGATGGGGGAGAGAGGGAGAGTGATACGTAGAGAGGGAGAGAGAGAAGATGGGGGAGAGAGGGAGAGATAGCTCAATATATATAAAGGGAGAGGGAGAGACATAGAAAGGGGGTGATATAGAGAGATAGAGGGGGATAGTGAAAGAGATAGAGAGATAGTGATAGAGGTAGAGAAATATGTGGATAGAAAGAGATAGAGAGAGGAGTGAGAGGGAGATAAAGAGAGAAATGGAGATAGAGATATAGAGTAGGAGAGATGGAGTGAGTGAGAGAGGGGGGAGAGGGAGAGATAGCTCAATAGATGGAGAGGGGGAGAGGAAGTGACATAGATAGTAGAAAATATAGAGTGATAGAGAGTGATAGGGAGAGATATATCAATCAACCTCCCTATATCTCTATCTATTCATCTTAATCTCTCTATCTCTCTCTCTATCTCTCTCTCCCTCTCTATCTGTATGTTTCTCATTATCTCCCTCTCTATATATATCTTTTCTTCCCTCTATTTATATTTATCTCCCTATCTCTTTATGTGGTCCTTTATCTCTATCTATGTCTCTCTCCTCTTCTCTCTTTCTCTTTTCCTTTATCTATTTTTCTCTCTTTCTCTACCTCTTTCTCTATCCCTCGTTATTCCTCTATATCTCTACCTATCTCTCTAAATATCTATCTCTCTATATCTCTTTATCTCCCTCTTTATCTCTCTATTTCTATTTATCTATTCCTCTCTCTATCTCTATATTTTTTTCTCTCTCTTCTCTCTTTTTCTCTCCCTATCCCTCTTTTTATCCCTTTTTCTATCTTTTTTCCTCTCTTTAGATCTATCTTTGTCTCTTTCTCCTCCTTTGTCTCATTTTGCTCCCTCTCTCTTGCTCTCTTTCTCTTTTTCCTCTCTCCACCTATATATATCTCCCTCTCCTTTTTCTCTTCCTTTCTCTTTCTCTCTTTCTCTCTCTATATGTTTGTCTCCTTAAGTGCAATGGGTACATTAAAGAGATCTTAAAGGTGAATTATCATATCCTTAATCAAATGGCATGCTACCTTGAGCATAAATCCCCAAGGACATATCTCATCCTTGGATTGTTGACATGAAACAATCAATCATAAGTTAGTTTCTCTTTTCTCTCTCTTTTCCTTTGTATCTCTTATATTTCTCTCTCATGCTCTATCTCTCTTTGTATATTCCTCTATCTTTCAATCTTTGTCTCCATCTATATATATATATATCTTGATATCTATCTATCTAAATTTGTTTCTTCTCTCATCTTCTTCTTTTGAGTTTCTCTCTATATTAGTCGATAGGCTACATATAGTGTGAGATTTGACCCTAAAACAAGTCTCACGCTTGCAAACCACTATTGATTTGTTGCAAAACAAGTTTCAGCTGCCATTTAGTGGTAAACCAACTACTATTTAATGGTAAAATCCTCTAAAATGTTAGGTAAAAGCCTCCAAAATCTCACTTGTCGCATAAAATCTAGATAAATATTGATTTGAGAACTGGATGGGAACATTCTATTTCCATTTTCAGTATTTTTTATCAATTTGATGGAAACTTTCCTTTTTCATTTGCATTGGTTTATGTTTTAAATTTGTATGCAAAATTTTCATAATCAAATAATACTTAATTTCTTTAAAGAAAAAATCTAGATTTGTCTAAATTTATTTCATTCCATTATTTAGCACTTATTATTAATTGTTCAATCTAGCAACATGCAACTAGAATTTGCAAGGCATCCATGCACAAACACATACTCTCTAACATATTAAAATACATATAGTTTTCTATCGGTATAGTCCTTGAACCTCCTTTAGGTGCAAGTGCTAGTATATATACCTCCCTCTATATAAAATTGTCTCCCCCTCTATCTCCCTTTCTTTTTCTTAATCTCTCCAAAGATCAATTAAACTATCAAATTTTTTATATATTAATTTACTTTGTTCTATATAAAAATATATTAATTAATAATACTAATAATAATTTCATATTTATATTTAATAATTTTTATTATAAAATATAATATATAATAATAATAATATAAATTATATATATTATATAGTTTAATCTTTATTATATAAAATATATATATAATACATTAATTATATTTTGTATTATATTTATATATTAATGTTTTGATTAGATTAAAACTAGAAGGGCCAATACCCATTTACAAAATAGCCATAGAGGCAGACCAGGAACTCATGAGCAATGAGAAAACCAAAAAATTAAATAGAAACTAAAGCTTAAATAGTTTGACCAGCAATAAAACAACCAAAAAGAAACCCACAAAGCCAGGACCAACACAGAACCACAAGGCACCTACAGGTCTCCTAATAACTTGAGACCAGTGATTGCTTTCCATTCTTGAGATAGGAATTGGAGCTTCTTTTTTAAATTCACGGGCCCTTGTTGAATGGCATGGGTTTCCATCGTGACATCGCAAGCCGAGGTGTCCACCTTTTTTCCCTTCTTGTTCTGCGTATGACCATCTTCCACAGCTTCTACAACCTGCTTCCCCTAACACTTCCTTAACTCATCCTGAAAACTTGAAGAGTGAGGGTAGTGTTCTTCACGATTTCTTTGTTGTAGTCAGTGATGACCCTGAGGCACTGCATGGTCTTCTCTTGGTTTTAATAGATGACATAAATCTTTGTCATTAAATTCTTCTTTTCTTCTTCAGTACCAACAATGGCCCATAGATCATCCAACTCTTTTTCCCACCTCTCCCACTTCTCGAAAGACTTGACCAAAGAAGTAATCATGTCCCAATGTGCTTTATTCTCCACCTCCCTAGGCCATAGGACTTGTTGCTCCAGAACCTTGCCTTCCAAAATTTGGATTCTTTCTTTAGCTATGACCAGCTGACCCAAGAGCCACTTCATGATATCCTTCTAAATTTTAATCATCTTTGAGATTTCATTAAATTTTTTTCCTAGGGGCTCAATAGGAGTATGAATCGAACTAGGTTTAGTACCATTTTCCTCTAGATTGATGCACAGGGTGGGAGAATTTTGTGGATTAGGGTTAGAAATAGGAGGGGTGTTGGGAACATCCGAGATATGGTCATGAGTTGAGTGCACAAGAGAGTTGGTCGAGGTTGGATTCCATGATTCATCATCATCATTAGAGTTGTCGGATTCCCTCAGCCCAAAATTAGAAATGGACGTGGGTGTGGGCTCCAATAGGGGAGTGAATTTGATAGGGATGGGGGGTTTTATCACTCATAGGGGCTCTACCCTGGGCTCAAGTTCTATGACGATCGGTAGGAGGGGTTTCATTAATAATAACAAAGGGGATGGGGTCCCCAAGGGGATTGGTGGGGTCAAGGATAGTCGAAGTGTTATTGCACACAATAGAAAGGGAGGGAAGCAATGCAAAATGAAACTTGCATAAATGAAAAATAAGGCCCTGGTGAATGGTAATTTCTTGCATTTAGCTTGAACATTTCTAATAGATTTCTCTAGTGAAGACAAGAGAAAAAAGGGGAAATTCATCTTGATATTATACCTAAGATGATTAAGCATAGGGAGAATATGGGTGTCAAAGCGGCAAAAATGCCCTTCAAGAGTGATGTACCTCATGCGAATTTTAGCAATGGTGCTTCAGACACTAGGTAGGTCTGCATGATTAAATCCATTCTACACCTAGTCACCCTCTCTCCCTTTTTCAAGAACCATTTCATGTCTTCTTGGTAATGAATTTTTGATTTACGAGGATTGAAAATCCCTTCTAGGGATAGCCTTGCGACCTCCACAATAAGTTCAGGGGTCACCATAAAAGAGACCCCTCCAACAATTACAATCCCAACCACCCAAGAATTGGTGAACTCCAAAAAAAATTGGGTTTATTCCCTTGCATCCCCTCCACATACGAAGCCAACTTACCCAATTCTAGAATGGCCCAAACCTCCTTGTCTTGCTTCCATCCATCACATTTGGTAGGTTCATCCTAAACAAATCCCCTCGCATCACAAAACACACAAGTTTCAGATTGAGGAAACACCAGTAGTGGAAATGGCTATATGGAAACCAGAGTCACAAGTAAAAGTAAATATGCATAGATTGATTAGCAAGCTCAAGTTGCCATAATTGACGAGCGTGGAAACAATCAATATGAGATGAAAAAATATCCAAATCGATCTCATTTGGACAATACTTTAACATCATTTTGAATTAATTTGAGCACCTAACTTGGGATATGGAGGATATTATCCCATTTTACTAAATCTGGAGTAAAAGCTCCAAGATTTGCTAAGGCATCAACAACTTTATTCTCGCTCCTATACACATTATTCACATTGCAATTCCAAAGGGAAATCATGAGATTGTGATCTGAGGCCACAAGGTCCTAGAGATTCCAATAGGGAGAGGCTTGCCTAGTCAACATAAGAATTGTGTTCCACAAGTCCCCTTTGATAGCCAAGTTGAGAACCTAGCTTGAGTTGAAATTTAAATATCATGGAAGGCTGCCACCACCTCAAAAAACTAAAATATTGAACCCCCAAGTTGACCACATAAGCTAGAATTAACTTCCCCTTGTGGTCACGGATGACCCCACCCCCAACCGCCTAACCTGGGTTGGGTTTGGTCGAGCTATCAGAATTGAACTTCAGACAGCTAGGCTTGGGGGGACCAAGGCGTATTTCATATTTCTAGCAAGATAAGAGAGTTGGGGCAATTAAGGGTCTCAGAAATATTCCAAGCAGATGCAATTGAAACCTCCAAATCATTAGGATTTATTTTGGGCTTGCAAGGAGTAGTAGAAATCAAATCAACAACCTAACTAATAATTTTTTTGGCCACCACCAACCACAGAGAACTTGTATTCCTAAAAACTCTATTATTGATCTCCTTCCAAAGTGCCCACCCCATGAAGAACAAGGATTGCCACCAAAGCTCAAAATGTAGAGGGTGAGACATCGAGGGGACCAACAATCCAAAATCTTATGGAGATCATTTTGCTAGACCCAAAAAACTTTGAAAAGAGATTGAATTTTCAGCCTAACCTGCAAAGAGTAATAACAATGGAAAATAAAGGGAGCAATGGACTCGGCTTCATTCTCACACAAAAGGCACTGGTTCCCAAGATGTATGGCTTCTTTTTGCAAATTATCCAAAGTGAGGATCCTTTTGTGACAGACAGTCCACGAGAAAAATTTGACTTTAGGTAAGGAATTTCCACACCAGAGCCACATCCAATCAAACATAGGGTTCCAAGAACTAGAGAGGAGGTTATAGGTGGCCTTGAAAGAATAAGCGCCATCTTTAGAATCTTTTCATACCAGTGAGTCAAGCAAGTCAGAGAGGAAGAATTTGTGATTCGTGATAGTTCTAAGAATTTCTTCAGTAGCCAATCGAAGGGGGGGTCAAACCAGTTAGGGTCAATCTTCCATCTAGGTGGATCAAGATAAAAATCAATGTAATCCAAGACCTTATCACCCAACGAAGTATAGAGGTCCAAACGAATAGTAGATAAGATAGGATGGATACTAAGATCCTGTGAAGACAACCAATTATCATCCCAAAAGGTGACCAAAGTACCTAATCTGACCGGCCAAGAGGACCCTAAAGAAATTAAATTCCTGGTTTTTAAAATTTTATTCCAGATCACAGAACCAGTAGGCAGAACACCATTTCCCAACATGGAAAGACAATCTTGTCCCTGCAAATACTTATTCTTGAGGATAGTAATCCATTCTGACTGATTGTTAAGAAGCTTCCAAGAAATTTTGGTTATAAGTGTCATATTCATCAATCTTGTTCTTCTCAAATCTATCCCTCCATAACATTTCCTAGAGCATGCAATATCTCAATTCACCAAAGAGAACTTGTTCCTTTCCTTAGTCCTCGACCAAAGGAATATACACTAAATTTGTTCAAGTTTCTTCGACCATGTCACGGACATGAAAACAAAGACATTAGGTACACAACTGAGCTTTGAAGGGTGGTTTTGAGAAGGAGAAGCTTATCAGGAGTGCTAAGAAGGGTCCCCTTCCACGCAACAAGCTTCCTTTGAACCCATTCCAATAGAGTAGACTAGAAAAAAATTTCCACCTTACCAACAATAAGTGACATAAATAGATAAGTCAAGGGAAGGGAAAGGGTCTGACAATTAAGAGTTCTAGAAATCTTGGCTTGAAGAGTAGGGTCAACATTCAAGAAAAAAATATCACTTTTCTTAAAATTGATATATTTCCTAGAGTCCAAAACAAATTTAGAAATATTATCCATCCAACCGTTAACCTCTATCAGAGTGGCCTCCCCTAGCAAGATCGTGTCATCAACAAATTGTTGATGAGAGATCGTCTGAGACATAGAAGAAGGGGAAAATACTACCAGAGAACCATTTAGAATTTTATGTTCAAAATTATGACAAATAACCTCAGGCATCAAAATAAAGAGATAGGGAGACAATGGGTCACCTTGATGAATTCCACCAATATTCGAGAAGAAACCTTGTGGGCTGCCATTGAGAATCATAGAGTATTTGGGGGAGGTCACACAAATCTAAGTGAGATTCAACAATTTACTAGAGAAGCCAAAAAGATAGATAACTTCAAAAAGGAAATCCCAAGACACCTTGTCATAGGCCTTAGAGATATCCAACTTCAAATCCATACTTTTCTTTCTACTTCTATCCATGGAGTGGAGGGTTTCATGCACCAACATAATGGCATCAGTTATCTGCCTTCTAGGCACAAAACCTTTTTGGCCAAGATGTATCAGGTTGTTCAAATGGGGTTTAATGTGATTGACCAACAATTTAGAACATATTTTGTAAAAAATATTGCAGAGACTAATAGGCCTAAATTCAATCAACTTGTTGGCCCCCTGATACTTTGGAATAAGAACTATGAAAGTGTTATTGAATTCTTTAAGAATTTTTCCAGTAGAGATAAATTCAACCACCACTTTCGTGACATACTAACCAACAATATCCCAAAACATTTGAAAAAATAAAGGCAGAAATCCATCTGAGCCAGGAGCCTTGAATGAGCTGAGGGAAAACACATCCTTGCCAACCTCATCCAATTGAGCATTATCTTACATAGACGAAACCTTCTATTGAGATAGAGCCAGGGGGATGACATTGAGGATATCACCTACCATAAAATTTGTAGGGTTAGGGTTGAGAAGGTTACATATGAAAAAAATAAACACCAACACGAGCTAAATCATCCTCATTAGTCACAGTGGATCCATCTTCAAGGATAAATTTTGAGATAGTTTTTCTCTTCCTATGTCTTGTCGTCGTCATGTGAAAGAATTTGGAGTTTTTATCCCCTTCATGAATCCATTAATTTTTGGACCTTTGTTTCCAATAAACCTCCTCCTTCTCAATAATATTATTTAGTTCGCTGAGTAGGGTCTTTTCCTTAGCAACAAGATCCCCCTAAAAACCAAATTCCAACTCTTTTTGAACCTATTGAAGCTAGTCTTTGAGAGACTTTTTCTTTTCAAATATGTTACTGAAATAGCTCTTACTCCAAACTTTGAGATTTCATTTGACACTCTTGAGTTTAAAATCTAGATTGTACATAGTTGAACCACATCCACTACCCTTCCACCAAGAGGCAAGAATATCCATAAACAGAGGTTGATACATCTACATTAATTCAAAATGAAAAGGTCATTTTGCCTTTGGGGGGAGTCCTCCAACACAAGAGTGGTTAGGTATGATCCGAGCCAAGTTTCATGAGAGAGGAAAAGGAGAGAAAAAATGTGTCCTAGCTAGAAGACACCAAATAGCGATCAAGTTGAACCTGAATGAGATTTCCCCATGACCATTTGTTAGACTAGGTGAAAGAGCTTCCTTCAAGGTCTAAATCCATCAACCCAGCATCATGCAAAAAGGAGTTGAGATCCAACATGTTGTTCGACAAATCAAAAGTGCCACCCTATTTTTTAGAAGGAAAAAGAGGGGAATTGAAATTGCCCATCACCATCCAGTTAGAGTGCAAAACATTATTTCTACAACCTAGTGGGTCAACCCAAGTGGACCTCCTCTGAACCACATTATTGGGTGCATAAACATTAGATAACACCCAAAAAGGGAGGTTGAAAATTTGAGAGAAACTACCATTAAGAAAAAAAAAATCCTTAGAAATTAGGGATCCATTGAGAAAGGGTTTCCACATCGTAACCAAACCACCAGAGGCCTCAACAACATCCACCGTCAGCAAAAATACATTCAACCAAATGAACTTACCAGATTTATCAAACTCAACAACATCCATTTTAGTTTCTTGTAAGAGAAGAACGTCAGGCTTCAACTCTTTGATGAAATCCTTGACAATATGCTTCTTATGAAGGCTATTAAGCCCTCAAATGTTCCAAGAGAGGATCAACATTTCTTACTACATCTAGAGCGGACATGTTCCAGTGTTGCTTGGTTGCCATTCGCACTATCTTTAGCTATGTTTTTTTGTCTACTGACTTTACTAGGTTTCCTTCCTACCTTAGTAGTAGTCCCCACATAATAATAATGTTTTGTATTACATAAAAATATAATAATTATTAATTATTATTTATAATAATTTTATATATGTATTTAATAGTTTTGTTAAACAATATAATATATAATAACTAGTATAATTATATTATTTATATTATATTTTTTATTATATAAAATATACATTATATATTAATTATGCTAATATATACCTAACTATGGATGTCATAATGTTAAAACCTAAATGTGCTCATTATTAGGATCTTGCCCGTAATTTTCATTTTAATAAACATACTCTAAAATCCTCATTGAAACCTTATTTTCGGGTTGTAGCTCACCAAATTGGAGAAGTGAAAGGTCAATACCAACGAGGAAGAGTTTGGAGGAGCAAAAACCAACAACAATGAGGAAAGCAACAAAAAATGGTGAAAATAGTTGAAAAATGATGAACATTTGAGATTCGTTTAATCATCTTACATTATATGGATGCAAGATAGGGAAAGCTATGGATTGTAAAAATAAGTACTACACATTGAGGAAGATTGTTTAGGCTAAAGACAAAATTAAAATGAAACTAAAAACGCACTTTAGACGAGAAAGATGAAAGATCACTATAATGTACCATTGTAGCATCAAAAGGAAACTAGAAACAACAAAAGCCCAAGATGTGTCCTCAATGGTGAAATGTTTTAAAACAATGTGATTCAAGCATAAAGGTAAAAAGATGTTCAGTGTAGGGCTTCTCAATTATCACCAAGAAGATCATTTTCAAGTGTTATTTAATTGAACTATGGAGAAGAGATGTTTTCTTATTTACCATTGAGCACCCTCAAACAAATATGTTGGCAAAAATAATAAATAGCACTAAGTAATCCAATGGCTTTGAAAATGTGAGAATTATAACAATTTGGTTAACATTGAGTACTTAAAAAGTACATTGAGATATGAGAGATGGTTCTCACATAAAGATTATTTTTTATAAGGTTGGATTTCTAGATATTTAGAGTATTTTCTTCAAGAGTTAAATCCTATGGATTTTAGATTGAAGTATCTTATTGAGTATGTTTGGATTATATTAGATACACTAAATTTGTTCATAAGAAAATTGGTTTTTGTTATCTTATCTTTTGGATAGTTGTACTATCCTTGCTAAGATGGAAGATGAAGATGCTAAATGATTTTTATGTACAGTCATGGTTGGCCACAATGAGACATACAACTCACTTTTTTGTGGAGATGGATTTCTAATGTTGCATTGGTATTTGAAGAGGATAATGCCAAGTTGCTTGAAATGTGCCCCTTAATTTTTTCTTGAATTTTTTGAGAAAAAAACCAACAAACCACCAATGATTAGCATTAGCTTCCAAAAGATAATCAAACAGAATGTAACTGTAATGCCCCGCCAAGTAACCCTAAAGGAAGTTGTAATTAACTACTAAAGTGAACCAATTTTTTTTTTTTTAAAGTGTAAATAACATACACAATCACTTACTAATTAACAACAACCTTTAAGGCTACAAGGTTAGGATTACTTAAACCCACAAAAACATACATTTTATATATAACCATAGTATTATATACTTTATGAAATAAACATCATACAACATAAGGATACCACATGACATAATAAGATAATCATCCAAGATACAATCATCATAACTGACACTTTCATCTTACTCAATAATCTCATATGCACTAACATGTTATATCAACTAACATCATCATTACACCAATTAAAGAATGCACAATAAAGCATCAGATAAATCAAATCACATCACATGATATAATCTATCGCTCAATGAATAGCAACCAAAAAACACACGCAAGATAAAGTATTTGAATATATAGAAACATAAATCAACGCAAAACAAGGACACACTGTCCAATCCAGAAAGAAAAATGGAGGGGTGTTACAGTAACCTTCACCAAGAATGTTCACCAAGATCCTTTGAGAGGCGAGGTGATAACATATGGGAAGGGGTCGTTAGCAACCAAACTGGAATGAAGAACAATATTGAATTGAAACAAGCGGAGAAATTACCATGAAGAATCCACACAACCACTTGCTCAGTGGGGGGAAATAAATTACAACAATGAATAATTCATTTGCTTCATGGCAGGCATCCACTCAACAATGGGGGTTCACCACTTGAACAATGGGTGAAAGATGAAGATACAATATTAATTTTCTCCACACTAGTGGTAAGCCATCCAGGGGTTAAAGTGTTTGCATTAAAATTCACAAGTAACTGCAGCAATAATAATGAATGGATTAGTACTACTAATTCACAACCTTACAATGAAATAAATCTATAATTTACAAGTGTTATTGCAATAGAATCTGCAATAGAAATATACTCCAAAATCTTGCAATGTTTATACTATATTCTTAATTACAAATATGACTTGAATGCCCAAGAAAATATAGCTTCTAAAGAAATAACTAGGTCTCATACAAAGACCAGCAAACTAAAAATACTTAAAGCAACAATTGAACTTTCACTAATTCATTCATAATTTCATCCAAAATGCCCCTGACTCCTCCAAACTGAAAGCACTTGTAACTAGGAACATAGACATCCAAGGAATTATGGTAAAATATGGAAAGTACTAAGTCTAGAATGAATTGATAGCAAACTATAGTGCAGACCAACAACCATGCAATGCATCAAATGTTCAAAATTCCCACATAACTTCACCAAAAAACCCAAAATTGGAAGCAATTAATCACAAGAAGCAAGGCGACCATCACCCATTAGAAAGACCCTGCAAAGAAGCCACCAAAAGGAAGGCACAAATCCCAATAATCTCCAAGAATGAATGGTGCAACCCTAGAGGGAGAGTGACCTCTCTAGGAAAATAATGGATACAAAATAAAATTTGAAACTCTATAGATAGGGGTGCCTAGAGCATAGAAATGGATTAACATAATACCCACAACGCAAATAAAATCTCTCAAGAAGTTATGAGTGAAAATCATCTACAACCATGTATAAAACAAAAAGTACAGAACTAGAATTTATTACCAAAATATTCAAAATGTTCCAACGATGAAGCTCAATATGCACTTCTGAATGAAGCACACTCCCAATTGATCATCTAGGGAACCATAGTTTCAGACCCAAAGAATGGAGTAAATGCTAAGATCTCCCTTAGCCAGATTCTGGATTTCAAACTAGCAGTATTTTGATGTAATAAATAATAGATGAGAAATAAGAGAGCAAAGGCCAGCTTTTAAAGAACTTGAAATGACTCTTCAGCTTCCAACTTTTCCCTCCAAAAGGGACGCCCCATTTTACTTTTGAAATATTTTATTTTTAAAAAAAATTAATTCACCTTTTCTAGGCATCCAAGTCTGGAGGAGACATTATAAACATTAAAATATTTAATCTCCTCTTAATGTGGCATCCACCCTTCATGACCACATATAAAATAACATTAATTCATTAATACTGGTCCAAGGGGGCCAATATGGAAATAAAACATTAATGATTTAGAATAAATCATTTTGCCAAAATTATCCTTAAAATGTTGAAAGCCAATTATACTCCAAATTGCACTGCCCAAAATGGAAACTAAGTTGACTACTAGTGCTATTGCCCAAGATGGCATTGGCAGAAATAGAGCTTACTAAAAATAGCGAACTCTGGAAATTTTCTCAACTCGCTTTGAATGTTATATCATCTCGAAGCTCTTTGAAAACCCAGAAAGAATCTACAATCCAAATCTTGAAACTCCAATGTGTTGGCTAAAAATAGCAAGTTTTGGGAAAGGTCGTTAGAAGGAGATGCATGTCACACCATTCTGAAGCTCTCCAAAAACCCAGAAAACTCCACCAAACATGCATCAGAAACTCAAACATGCAAACTCTCAAAAATGCTTCAGAACTCCAATAGAACAAGAAACCCTAATTTTACCTCTAACAAGCCTACAAGCTTCCGAAAATAGGCTATCAGTTAGAGAAGAGCGTTTGGCTAAAATGGGGACATTACAGTCTGCCCTTCCCAAAATTGCTTGTTCTTAAGTAGTTCTAATGACATCCCAAAATCACCATGCTAAACCAAACTCAAACTGAATATGATCCCAAGGTCCCAAATCAACCTAGGAGATCAATAGCACCAACTAATGTAAGCACTACACTACTAGATGCCAACATAAGAGACCACCAGATTAAAATTAAACTAAAAAATCATGGGAATAAATTCGAGAAGGCTAACATTTACTTCATCATCTTCAGTTGTTGAATAGCAAACCCAAGTCATACCAGGATTCCAAATCATCCTTGGAAACATTGTTCCTCTAATCCATTGCGCTACTCAGATTAAAAAATTTGAATAGCCAAAGTGGAGCAACAAGTCTCGGTCCACAAAAGATAATGCACCAAACATGTCAGTGCACAGGTCCCATATTAGTCTATAGGACCTCCAAACCTTGATGTCATAATTCTGATCAGCAACAAAAATGTTCTCAAACAAGTCACCAAACCAATGCCAAGGAAAGAACCAAGCTCCACACTCCATCTCAATCCAAAAGGATATACAATCACTGAAAAAAATCCAAGAAATCTTCACATATTTCACTTCAAGAGCCTCAATTTAACAAATCAATTCCACTAATAACTCGTTGTCCCAAAAATTAATGTATGAGTTGGTACCAAAAATTCCACTGTCAATCATCAATAAATAACCCATACCAGAAATTTTACCATATTGAATCATTCCCTTGCTCATTTGAGACAGAAATTCAGTCCAAATAGGAGATGGAGAGACCTGAAAATGAAATAACCAACTACCAAACTGGTCTGAAATAATCATCTTGAGATCTGATTTTTGGAAAATCAGCATCCAAGAAGGTGAGCAATAGCTACATTTCAAGAATTTCTCAACAAAAAGGGCATAAATTCTCATGAACCAAGCTGGTGGCACCTTCAGTAAAGGACCCCAGGCCACCACAAACCATCTTTTGATCACACCTTCTTCCCAAAACACCAATTTATGATCAAAAGTAATGAACCCCTGACAAAAAAAGAAGATAGCAACAATCATAGAACTGAAATTTAGACACTTATCTCTCCAACCAATCTTCTTTTTATGCATACCAATCCTCATATGAATGTACTTGGAATCCCAAATACTAATTTTCAACTAAAGACATTTCCCAACCCAAGAGAAAATAATCATACCTACATTCTGAAAATAATGTGTTGGTTTATCCACTTTAGAATTACCTCCTTTCCAAGTAATGTCAGGATCCCAAACCATCAGTAAGGAAGAACCACTTCTCAGACAAAGAATTGCTCTCACACAAATCCTCTGATTTTCTTGTTCCATTTGAATTGATGCTTCTTGAAACTCTGAGAAGTAATCAACCAACCTATGTTTGTTGAATAAATTCAATCCAGAATCTTGTGTCATGATTTGCCAGAAATATTCCATGAATCCTTCATAAATATTCTAAAATCAATCACCCTAAGAGATGATGAAGATGTACTAAAATATGACAAGAGCCTCACAAGCATCCTCATCAAAAAATGAATAAAACCTTCATCAATATGCCAATCATCTCTTTGTTGATGAACAATCAAAATGTCTTCATTTCTTTAAGATCCAAGAGTTACCATTTCTTATTGAATGGGTGCACTAGGAGCAGCAGTAGATTCAACTTCATGCAACCCATGTATCAACTCTCCAATTCTAGAAGACAAACTCAAATTTCATCCTTCAGTAATCTTTGAAGCAATTCCTTCATCATTTTCAAAAAGAGGATTTATATAAACCTTACTAGCACCTTCTTCATACAAGAGATTATCAAAATCATGAAAAATTTGTTGATGAGAATTTGAATGCTTTGGTTTCTGAGGATAGCATTCCAAATCATATGTTTCTTGTATGAGATCAAGCTCATCAAGAATTACCTGAAGCTCCTCTACTCTTCTTTTTTTTTCTTGCTCTCATGAATATTGAACAGCAGAAATCTAATCCTCTGCTTCAATTAGAGTCTCATGCACTTCTTGCAACTTGGCTTTGATAAGCTCGTTCCACTCCAATGACTTGTCATCAATTTTGGCCACTTTGTCTTTGTCACGAATGATGTGAAAAAGACTAGATTTGATTTTCTCCAAGGAAAGCTTAATGGACTTCATATCATCAATTGAATTTCAAAATACAACTTCTCCCCTAGGCACATCATAAATCAATTGTTCTACATGCCTATGAATTCTATTAAGTTTTGACAAAATTTGAATTCCATTTTCAGCAATTTGTGAACTTCAGTTGCATTCTTCATATGCTGGCTGATATGAAGTAGTACAAATTTTATGGATAAAGATTTCAAAAATAGTTTGAATTGAACTCCTCAACTTGTCTCACATGTAATGAACACTCTTCATCATTCCATTCATAGTGCCTTCCAATTCCTTAGCTTTTTTCCATAATTTGGCTTTAGGTGAAGATAAATCTGCCTTATAACTACAAGAAGCTTCACCTTCCATGTTGTCTTCTACACATGATTCAAGGAAATTGGTCAAATCAGCCTTGAAGTGGGAAGAGACTTCAACTTCCTCTTTCTCCTTCACCTCATTAAATTGACTTTCAAACCAACATTCTTTGGAATCATGAAGAAGCACTTCACTGGTTGAACACTTATCTTCTTCTAACCAAACTACTCTTTCATTCGGATCTACTTTTGTGGATTCTTTAATCACATTACATTCTTCTACAAAATTCTTGGATGAGTGCAAATTTGTAGATACCCTTTGAACGTTTGCTATGAATTCAAAGGGGTTCCAATTTTCATCCCCCTCCTCAGCTTCAAAAATATCCTCTTTGTTCTCAATAGTCTTCTTCAAAAATGGTTTCAAATTTTCTTTGCACTAACTGAAAATTCCATTAACTAACAAATCAACAGTGGGATAAATCTTCTCTTCACGTTCATAAGAATTTTTGAGAAGGGATTGGAAACTTGTAGGAAGAGAATCAACTTCTTTGATGGTGTCAATTAGAACATTCTTAGTAGTTGCAAACACCCCCTCTTCCTGCTCAGTCCATGTTGAATTGAAGAGATAATTAAACAAATGGTAAATCTGATTTTCCATCTCCAATTCTATTAGAAGGATGCAAGTTCTTACTTCTGAAAATGTTTTTAAAACAACAACTCTCCTTGAAAACAAACCACTCCCAGTTTCATCCAAATCTTGGAAACTCTCCACAATCATATTTATTATGATCTTCATGGTTTCCTCACCATAGATAAATTGTGATTCCACAATTCTTATCACTTCCATGAAATAAGAAGAAATCGGCAACTTGGTTTCTTCATTTGGATGCCTCAACCAATAAGGTTGATTCAAAAAGGTTACAACAGGTGCTAATGCAAGATGCGGCTCCTCATAATGTGATTGCTTCACTTGTCTCAAACATTGTTCTATCAAATTAAGAATGTTCTCTTTATTTTCCCTTGACTGAAATTCTTTGTCAAGTCTTTTTCTAGCCATGTAGAGAGTTTCTGCCAACTTCATCTCTTCTTCATTAGCCATGCCTAACTACCAACTTCTAGATACCACAAAGAGCTAAACTAGAATCTATTTTGACTTTTGGTGCAGTACCAGAGAAATTTATCACTCATCTGCCTAAACATGAAGCATTGATCCACAGGATGGTAGGATCTTCTGCTATGATACCATTGAGGCCTAACCACTACACCAAAAGACTAGCCTAGTAGTGAGGGCGGCTACCCAGGGTGTTAAGGTTGAAAAATAGGGAGGAATATTTCACCACCAAAGCCACCACTGGAGAATCTTCTGCTCTGATACCACTAAAATGTGCCCCTTAATTTTTTCTTAAGTTTTTCAAGCACAAAACCAACAACCCACAAATGATTAGTGTTAGCTTCCAAAAGATAATCAAACTGAATGTAACCTTCGCCAAGAATGTTCACCAAGATCCTTTGAGAGGCAACGTGATAGCATATGGGAAGGGGTCATTAGCAACCAAACTGGAATGAAGAACAATACTGAATTGAAATAGGTGGAGAACCAACCATAAAGAATCCACACAACCACTTGCTCGGTGGGGGGAAATAAATTACAGAAATGAATAATTCATCCGCTTCGTAGCACGCATCCACTCAACAATGGGGATTCCCCACTTGAACAGTGGGTGAAAGATGAAGATACAATATTAATTTTCTCCACACTGGTGGTAAACCATCTAGGGGTTAAAGAGTTTACATTAAAATTCACAAGTAAATTCAGCAATAATAATGACTGGATTAGTACTACTAATTCACAGCCTTATAATGAAATAAATCTATAATTTACAAGTGTTATTGCAATGGAATCTACAATAGAAATCTGCTCTAAACTCCTGTAATGTTTATACTATATTCCTGATTACAAATATGACTTGAATGTCCAAGGAAATATAGCTTCTAAATAAATAAACAGGTCTGATACAAAGACCAGCAAACTGACAATACTTAAACCAGCAACTGAAATTTCACTAATTCATTCACAATTTCATCCAAAATGCTCCTAACTCCTCCAAACTGAAAGCATGTGTAGCTAGGAACATAGACATCCAAGGAATTATGGTAAAATATGGAAAGTACTAAGTCTAGAATGAATTGATAGAAAACTATAGTGCAGACCAGCAACCATGCAACACAATGTTCAAAATGCCCACATAACTTCACCAAAACACCCAAAATTGGAAGCAATTAATCACAAGAAGCAAGGCAACCATCACCCATGAGAAATACCCTATAAAGAAGCCACCAAAAGAGGGCACAAATCCCAATAATCTCCAATAATGAATGGTATGGCCCTAGAGGGAGGGTAACCTCTCTAGGAAAATAATGGTTAGAAAATAAAATCTGAAACTCTACAGATAGGGGCGCCTAGAGCATAGAAATGGATTAGCAGAATACTCACAATGCAAATAAAATCTCTCAAGAAGTTATGAATGAAAATCATCTACAGCCATGTATAAACCAGCAAGTACAAAACTAGAAATTATTACTAGAATCTTCAAAGTCTTCCAACAATGACTTGCTCAATATACACTTCTAAATGAAGCACACTCCCAATTGACCATCTAGGGAACCATATTTTCAGGCCTGGAGAATGGATTAAATGCTAAGCTCTCCCTTAGCCAGATTCTGGATTTCAAACCAACAGTATTTCGATGTAATAAAAAATAGATGAGAAATGAGAGAGCAAAGGCCTGCTTTTAAAGAACTTGAAATGACTCTTTAGCTTCAAACTTTTCCCTCCAAAAGGGATGCCCCATTTTACTTTTGAAATATTTTAATTTTTAAAACTTTTAATTCACCTTTTCTAGGTGTCCAAGTGTTGAGGAGACATTATAAACATTAAAATATTTAATATCCTCTTAATGTGGCATCCACCCTTCATGACCACATTTAAAAACAACATTAATTCATTAATACTAGGCCAAGGGGGCCAATATCGAAATAAAACATTAATGACTTAGAATAAATTATTTCGCCAAAATGATCCTTAAAATGTTGAAAGCCAATTATACTCCAAATTGCACTGCCCAAAATGGAAACTGAGCTGACTGTCAGTACTACTGCCCAAAATGGCACTGTCAGAAATAGAGCTTACTAAAAATAGTAAACTTCAAAAATTTTCTCAACTCACTTTGCATGTTATATCATCTTGAAGCTCTCTGAAAACATAGAAAGAATCTACAATCCAAATCTCAAAACTCTAATGTGTTGGCTAAAAATAGAAATTTTCAGGAAAGCTCGTCAGAAGGAGATGCATGTCACACCATTCCAAAGCTCTCTAAAAACCCAGAAAACTCCACCAAACATGCATCAGAAACTGAAACATGCAAACTCTCAAAAAGGCTTCATAACTCCAATAGAATAGGAAACCCTAATTTTACCTCTGACAAGCCTACGGGCTTTCGAAAATAGGCTATTAGTCACAGAAGAGCGTTTGGATAAAATGGGGACATTACATTGCTTTATCTTTTTTTGACAATGTTCATGATATTCTTGTTCAAGGATATTTTGATGATATTCAACAAAGTATTGAGGAACATGATGGACATTGTTTGTAAGATGTAAATGATAGCACATCAGATAATGGTGTTCACATTCAATTATGAACTCAATCTTCACCTTGCAGAGCAACCAACAGTGGTTGCCTAGTCAGTGGACTGCTATAAGAAGTGTTTTTTTGTAGATACAAAATACTAATGAATCTAAATATAACAACAAAATGAATGAATTCAATAGACATCGGTAGTCATTTCCTTGTCATATATGTGCTACAGTTAGTTTTGTTAGCTAAATTTCTTCTTTCAAAATCACAAGACGATTAATTTTGTATGAGCATAGCTCCTATTTCCATCTATGTTAGAAGGGAAAGGAAGATTCCAATTATATATGAGCAAGATTTAACATGAATTGAAAGGTAAGTTGATCTAATATATGTGCTACAATTATTTTTTCCAGCCAATTTTCTTCTTTCAAAATCACAAGACAATTAATTTTGTATGAGCATAGCTCCTATGTCCATCTATGTTAGAAGGGAAAGGAATATTCCAATTAGATATGAGCAAGATTTAACACAAATTGAAAGGTAAGTTGATCTAGGAAACTTAATAATTGTTGAAAATGAAAGTAGTTATGTAGCTTTAAAACTTGTAAAACTATTATACTATAGATCTAAATAAGTGTTCTTTCTAAAAATTAATAGTTTTACAAGTTTTAAAGCTACATAATTACCTCATTTTCAACATTTGGTATGAGAGCTAATGATTGGGGTAGATTTTGGGACACCTTTCTCTTAAAATTTTGAAGGTTTTTTGGGGTTCGTGTGAGCTTTTACTATTGTGTTATTACTGATTTTGGAAAAAATGTTTGTTACAATGAGTTTTAATTCTCGTTTAGATATTGAAAGATTCAATAGATCTAATTATGAGATGTGGAAACTAAAAATGGAGGATCTCTTTGAAGAGAGAGATTAGTGGTTAGTTGTTTGTAATGATAAAAATCCATCTACAACAATGTCAGATGAGGATTGGGCTAAGCCTGATAAGAAGGAAAGAGGGACCATACGATTATAAGTTGATGTTGTTCTCTTGAATGTTTCAGATGAAACTACTACATATAAGTTGTAGAAGAGAATAGGTGATATCTATCAAACCAAAATTCTTACTAATAAGTTGTATCTAAAAAGATAATTGTATTCTTTAAAGATGAAAGATGGTGATTATGTTGCAAATCATTTGACTTTTTTTAATTTGATTCTAAGTTAGTTAGCATTTGTAGATGTAAATTTATAAAATGAAGATAAATGTATTTTGTTACTTTTTTCTTTACCATAGTCTTGGGAAAACCTAATTGCTGCTATCAGTGGTAGTGGTGCGGATCCAAAGATGGACAATATAATTATTACTCTCCTATTAGAGGAGATGAGGAGGAAGTCTAAAACAGAAATCCAAGATGCCTTGTTTGTAAGAGGTAGGCCTAAGAAAAAGGAACCTAAGGGAGACAAGGAATGGAAGGGTAACTCAAAAGGACGGAGTAAGGTAAAGTGTTGGAACTATGGAAAATTAGGACATGTGAAGAAGGATTTTAAGAACAAGAAAAAGGTCTTTGATTCTTCTACAGAGGAATCCTCAGATGACAATAATCATGCATTGATCATGTCATGTAAAAATGTTAGTGATGACTCTTTGCTTGATGTTAAAGAGTGATCTTCTTGAAGAGGATGGTAGTCATGATGCCATGTGTAGCTCATACCATGGTTCAGTGGGATTTGTTGGTAGTGACATGGATGCATCATTGGCAAGGTTATCTTCATGTGATTGGGGATATATTTTTTTCTTGGTTTAGAGTGGTTGCTATTATGTCATGGTTTACTCTTGATACGTGTTTAGATTTTGGCATGGTACTTGTTCTCTTGAGACTAGGATGTTTATGTATGTTATGATGCATGTGATCTCCTTGGAGGAGATGGTTCGATCATGTTGTCATGTTTATGTTTATGATTCATGATTAGAGCTTTGACATTGATCTTGTGTAGTTCTCTTATGTATTGGGTACACTAATCATTTTCTTGATTACTTCATGATAGTTCTATGTTACATTTGGAGTTTGGCATGGATTGGTTGGTTATAGCTCCTTATGGATACTTGGAGAAATAGGTGAGGCTTGAGTTCTCTTATGGTAAGAGATATATGTTGGAATGGTTACTTGTAAGAAAAACTTTTTCAACAGTAAAGACCAAGAATCCTATACCTTGGTTGGACATGAGTTCAATACACTTGGTAGTTCTTTATTTGAGAGGTATTTTCCTATTATATCTTTCAGATGTGTTATGTTTCATGCTTTGATTTCTCATGGGATTGAGTTGATTCATGGTTGATTATGGAGACTCATCTAAGGGTGGTTTAGCATGCATTTATATGTTTTATCTTTCATAGATATGGATCTTGAGCTATGGATAGTTAGTTTTGGAGGATTCATTTTGAGATATGTTATGACATGGTTTATGGGCTGATTTCTAGTTATGGGCATGGTTACCTTGAGTTTGATCTTCTTAGTTTAGAGATTATGGTTTTTTACTTGACCTTTCGAGAGTTGTGTCATTAATAGAAGATTCTTTAATTGTGTTGAGGCCATGGATGATCTTCATTTAGGAGATAGTTATCAAAATGTGATGGATAGATTGGTTACATGTTTCAGTGGGAGTTTTTTGACAGTGATGGTTTGATGTTTATCTTGTTGTCATGTATAGATCGGCGTCACATTTCAGTGGGAGCTTTGGTAGGATATGGTTATCTTCATAAAATTTTGGAGAGGATGAAGGTTTTTTTGGTTTTGAGTATTAATCATTTGCTTGGAGCCTCATGATTATGCAAGTTGCATTTGAAGTTTGCATGAATTTATTGGTGGGTGATCATGGATACTATAGAGACTTGGGAAAGGTATTGATTGAGAAAGTTGACACTTTGATCAATGTTGCAAATAAGTTCTTGTGGTGTAGGAAGGCCATTGGCCTTGAGTCCTGTACTTGATTTATCATATGGTTGTATGTAGTGTAGTGTAGAAAAATGTATCCCTTTACATTTTCACACTTGTTTGGGCCCTCCTAATTAATTTGGACTTAATTGTTCCTTAATTTAGTGTTGTAAAGTATACCATTTACACTTTCACATTTATTTAGGGCTCCTTTAATTAATTGAGCTTAATTTTTTCTTAATTGACCTCTTAATTCATTTACCATGCTTATTTTATTGCATTTTCTAAAGAGGAAACCCAACATTCATTAATTCCTTAACATAACACTTCTCATTGAGTTGATTTTTTTCCTAGGTTTAGGGACCTAGGATCCATTCGCCTATGGGTGAATGGGTCATCCTTTGACCTTAGGACCTAAATTGAATGCACTATGAATATATTTAAATTTTACCTATACAAAAGATTGAGGTTGTTGCTCCTCATCTACATCAAGGGAGGGCAGTGCACCTATTCCTCCCTCACATGTCTCCCTTGCACCTGTAGTATGCACTGGTGTGCCATGTCCTCCAAGTGATGTATCATGCACCTCATACTCATATGTTTCTAGGGGAGCCTCCTTTGTATCTCTCGTAGGACCAAAACATTTATGCCCACATGTAATGCACTGATGAGGAACACAAGTATGCCTCAATGATGATGTTGCACTAGTATCAACTAAAGCACGAGGAGCGCCACCCTTTGGAAGTTGAGCACACTATGACCACTATGTAATCAAATGGTTGGTCAAAGAGTGTAGGGCCAAGAGACTATGCTAGGTCACATCAGCAATAAGGTTTGGATGAGGTGTTGGAGGTGGGGGAGGAAGATTAGGAGTGGGAATATAGGGACCTTGCATAATACACATTGCCCCAGGTCTATGTTGGGGCATGCCCATACCCACTCCCTGAAATGCCTAAAACCAAAATAGTTTACATGTCTTCCTAAAATAAGTTCTACATATAATTTGCAGAGAAATTATAGAGGGGCGTCAAGGTTGTTGTGGGTAGTTTATCAAAAAACATCCACCGATGACTCCAAAAGTTTTCATTATGCTTGGATGGGTGCACCATTTTATGAAAAATTTAGGTTTGTGTAATCCAGCATTTTGTCATGTTCTTTGATCCACAAAATGTTGGGCTAAATCGCCTTTGGATATTTCTAATATTTTGATGTCCTCATACGACAAACCATTTGCATATTCTAACCTATTTTGATCTTTCTAATTTTGAAATGCAACATATTTTTGTGTGATGTCTCTAACATGAGAAATTATGGCTTCTATACTTGGGGTCATTGATCGTAAATGCTCTTGGGTATGGTATCTCTCAGCTATGTTTTTCAATTTAGTTATATTTATTTCAATTAAATCTTGAATTGTAGGAGGGTTTGTTAAACTTTATTCCATTTTAACCCTATTTTAGATTAGAAATTTATAAATTAACATGTTTTTCAAATAATTCCTAAAATTTCAACAAAAAAACCTAATAGTCTGTTAAAAAATCATATAAAGCAATCAAAATAATTTAAAAATTGTGTTTTAGCATACTTGTGTGATGAAAAGTCGATGGTAATTCACAAAGAGAGGTTGAAATTGTGAAGGGGAGTTGAAAATGGCATCCAAAACAAATATCAAATAGTTTGAATATTTGTTCCTTGCTTCTTTGCCACGAATGGTCACTGTTGAAATGATTGTTCACGACCTTTAATCTTTTATCTATACTGTCAAAAAATACATATTTTTTTTCTAAACAGATATGCATTTTGGAGAGCACATTAACTTTTTAAAATATGACATTTATTAATATATATATATGTATGTATATATACATTATACATTTATTATATATATATGTATTATATATATTATATATTATTTATATATAATAATATATTATATATTATATATGTTAATATATATTAATATTAATACACATTTTTATATATTAATATATGATTTTATAAAACATATATTTGTTGCTTAAAGTTATCCACAACTCTTCAAAATGGATATTATTTTTTAGAGCTATGCATAGCTCTCCAAAATGGATATCTATTTTGGAGAACACTTTAATGTTTAAAAAATGACGTATATTAATATATATATTAATATTATATTATATATTATATATTATATATTATATATTATATATATTATATTATATATTATTTATATATATGAATATATTATATATATATTATATATTAATATTAATACGATAAATTGATATTAAATTAGCGATATTATATTATTTAAAATATAATCAGTAACAAATATCTATTTTTTTAAAAGCAAATATTCATTAATAACGGATATCCATTTTGCTTCGATTTTACCATAGAAAAATATACTTTTTACCAACCCAACCAAAAATTCAAACGTAATTTCCACTCTTTTCACTTCCTCATGTCGCGTTTTTTTTTCCATCGCCATTGTTTGGCTCCTCATGATCCTGCACAAACCCTGTTCCTTCATAAAGGAAGTTTGGAAAAATGTTTCTAAATATTTTCTAATTTGTTGGGTTTTCCCCTCCTCCTTGAAGGACTTCGTTAACAGAGCTATCTAACTACTATTGTTTCTCTCACCCCATCATTTTCAATCTTTGGAAACATGTTCCTCTGGTGGTGTCTTGAACTTATGGAAGGAGAGAAACAATAGGATTTTTAGAGACTGGAGAAGAAGCAACACTAAGGTTTTTTTTCAACAAAACAACAACTTCAAGAAAACATTAACTTAGCTTTTTATGGTTTCGCAAAATCTCCTCCTTTGGATAAATTAGAATTAATTAGTTACGGGGTATCACTCATAATCTATTGCAAATAAATTGGTCCAAAGTCTTGAGTAGAAAATTCACTAAGTGGAATACTCTTGAGGAAGGTTGGTTTAAATAAAATTTTGATGGTTGTTTTGAAGGAAACCCTGGTATGGCTATTGTTGGGGGTGTTATCAAGGACCGTGGAGGTACTCTCATTGAAGGATATGCCAAAAAAATTAGGGTCTACTCTATTATTTTTACAGAAGCAACTGTGATCTGGTGAGGCATAAGGAGATTAAAGGAAAAAGGATGTAGCAAGGTTATCATTGAAGGTGATTCTTTTCTTTTTATTAAAAGGAATATATGTCGAGCCTTGTATTATTAGAGATTTGATGGAGGATAGTAAACTGTCTCTCAACACCTTTTTCCCAATATAAGATCTACCATTCCTAAAGGGAAGGAAATAGGGCAGCTTGTGAGGCTGCTAATGTTGGCTTATCATGCACTGATTAGTCATGCCAGGGATTCGATAGTATCCCTTTTAATATCAATGAAATAGTTTCTAATGAAATAATTGACCATAGGTTGTTGCCTAATACATAAAACTATATGTACTATTTTTCATCCTCTTATGTTGTTATGTACATTGATGATTTTCATCTCCCTAATTTTCCCTATCATTGGTCCCCTTCAGGTGTGTTGGTGAACCCATAATATGTAGGATGTTGACAAGGTTTACCTTTTGGATTTTTGGAAAGGGATGAATATTCATTTCAACAATATAAAAGTTAATCATGAGGATTTAATCCCTCATCACACAATGGGTAGCATCATCAGTTTGAGCTTAAATTTGGTTATTATGTCCTTTCATGCCTTGAGCCTAATTAATTTCTGGGAAAGTGAATTTATTATGGAAATTTGATAGATTTCTAAAATGGCATCTCAAGTAAGGATCCTCTCCACTTTATTCTTTTGAGCCTTAAGTACAATACTCTTGACAAGTGGCACAATTTGTAGACTAGGACCATAATTGCCCACAAGCTTGACATGAGCCATATATTTTCCCCTCTTTTTGGTTGTCCTTTCCTCAAGATTTTTTCCTATATTTCAAACCCCATCCCTCTTGCTCATTGTTCTCAGTCTTTTGCAAAGGTCTCTCTTCTTCCTCTGTTCAATTTCTTTGTTGCTAAAATGTGGGGCCCAAGGAAAAGGTCTAAACCTCCATCTTGAATCCCGCTCAAACAAAATGTTGATTTGTGGATATTTTTTGAAGAATGTATCACTCCATTCTTCCAAGCTATATGGGGGTATGACAATAACTGAACTTTCAAATTTTGCAACTTTTGGAATGCAGGAAAAGTTGTCATTGGTGGTATCCAGTTCTACGTCACTGCTAGCCTAATTGTTAAAACCACGGGCCTCCAATGAAAATAGCTTAAGGTTGTAAATATATGCAATGGGAAGTACCAAAAATTCAAAGATAAATTCTTTGATGAAGGTGATATTTGTGTTCATCTACAGAATGGTTACGATCGAGAGAAATTGCCTCCTCCTATAGCCTGGTAAGCTTTCACCTTATATGGTATTTCACCCTTGAGGGAAGATATGTTATAATACATTCTTATCATTTTCCTTTATTAAATCATGCTCATCACAAAGAATGGATTAATGTTCCTTTTTTCATGCGTTCTTCCCTCATGTCCTGCATTGCTAAAGGAGCCTCTCCACCCCTCTATCAAGGCTTAATTTATGCCCTCTATAAATTTGCACACAATTATATTCCCAAGTCAAACCCTACTCCCATTGTTGCCCCTACGGATTTAAATCTTCTTGAAAATAACCCAAGGTCTTCCCCTAAATCCCTCCCTTCGAGCTATAAGCCAAAATCAAAAATCAAAACAAGGGATTCCCCTACCACGATGCCCCCAAATCCCTCTTCTGGGTTAGTTAGAAAGATTGCTACGCCTCAAAACAGAATACTTGCCCACCTCTTAAGAGTTTGAAAAAGAATAAGGTGGAGCCCTCCGACTCTATAACTTGGTGGAACCTTCAAGTTTCATGTCCCACTGGTCTAAAAATGCTTTTCCCTGGTGTCTATTTGGTTTGATATGACTAGGGTTTAGGGTTTTATGTGAGGAGTTGTTTTACTTAGAATATTTTCTCCTTTGTCTAAACCCTTAGTCTTTTGGTTTAATCTTTTGTTGACTTTTTATCACCTGTCTCCAATCATGTTAAAACAACTTATGTTCTTGAGTCCATGAATTGACCGACCCCTTGTGGTTAGGGTTCCCCATTACCTGTCACTTATTTTTCCCATGTGCCTTAGTTCGACAAGATCCTTTATTTTAGTTGTAGAGGCATTTTGCAGCTAAATTCTATCTAAGTAAGCAAGTAATCAAATAATTATTTGTGTTAATTGCATTAAATTGAGCGAGTCCAAGAATTGGTGAGAAGTCTAAAATTTGTATGTTCCTATGGTTTATTATGATTTGTGTACTGTACATTTTCAATTGGGTCAGTGAGAATTACTTGAGGTCTGGGAGGGTTTTATTCAACAAATTGTTGCTTGAGAATTTAAACCAGTAGGTCCTTTTGTGAATTAAAATTTTCAAACCCTAGTCTTGCTATACTATAAAAATGAGTGAACCTAAACCCAGTGATTCTAGCATTAGGTCGGAAAGGAAACCCAAACAAAAGAGGGTAAAAAGACCCAAAACCAAATTTGTTACCTCTAAACCCGAGCCAGATGCACCTAAAGCACCTAAACCTACATTGAAAGTACTAAAAGCATATGCAAAGCCAAAGGGTGAAAAGATAATTCATGACATATTCATGAAGGTTTCCTCTGAGGATGTAAATGAGGGAGGGTCATGAATTGGAAAGAGATCCATAGGGCAGGTTGTTGTAACAAGCAATCTAATTGACCTTGTTGGTGGAATTGGAGAGCTCGCTCAACCACATAGTGGATGGGAGCTATTTTGTACGTTTTTAATAGAATACATTCCAGAAGGTCAGCCAGACATTTTTGGGGTTTCAATATAGGGAGGTTAATTGTGCCCAATGTATTTGTGAAGGTGGATGTAATGCTAGAACTTGCAAAAAATTATGATCCCAAAGACAAAAAAAATAAAAGTGAAAATGGAACTCTAATCCTTGAAGTGACAAGGGATAAAATTGTGGAGGTTTTCAAATTGAACCCCAACTATACAATCAACATTGACCATATTGATTTATACAATGGATATGAGCATAATAGATATGGGTACAAAATGACTATGCTTGCAAAGCACAAAAAAGATGACAAGGGAGGATTTGGTCCTAAGGAATTGGAGCCCTTTGAGTGTGAGGAATTTGTTAATTATTTCAAGAACATTTACTATTGTTTGAATAAGGTTTTAGCTCATGGTTTTGATGCCAAAAATTTTATTGAACTATTAGTGATGATAATTGGCATACAAAACTAGAATTCCAATAGGGGTTTTGATTATGTTGAATACATTGCAAAGCAAATGCATAAAGGATTGGTTAGTTTAAAGTAGGGAAGTTTCCCATTATCTTTCCCACACTATTCTATGTTGATGCACATGCTTTTATATGTTGGGCAAGAAAAATGGAAGAAGAAATTGAATTTGAGGCACAAAAGTGTAGAAGGTTTTGACTTGCCTATCCAAATGTGGAAACATATTTGGGACCAGAATTGTCCACATTCCAATTATTTATTGTTTTGCAATGTTATTAGATATGGTATCTTGGAGAGTTTTGATGTTGCACCCATTTACAGATTGTCAAGAGTTATTAAGGATATCATGTTCCTTATGGATAGAGAAGGATCATAAGAAAATCCTAACTGGGCTGATTAGTTTTTATACTTAGAATACACATTGAGCAGGGCCTATGCAGCCAAGCTAGCCCCACATTGTTTACCCATATATGTTTCAGATAGGTTGGCATTTGTGGAGCTAATGTGGCAACTTGATTTTATCGATAAGGATCTATTCAGAACCCCTAGGAAAGGTTATGTGGTTGTGCCACAATATGCATTTGGTTATTTCAAAGCTATTACCAAGGAGGCATATGAAATTTTTTTGATAATGGTAAATAACCTCAGAATGTCTATTGATGAGGTTGGGAATTTTATCTTGAAGGATTTGTCAATGAGAAAAGAAGGAGCAAGGGACTACCTAGTTTTTCCCATGTTTTCCTATATTATGATGATGTATTAAGAAGTTTGACAAGTGATGCAACAGTCACTTCAAGAAATAAAGAGTGGACTACCATTTTCAGCATTGAGGAAGAAATTATGAAAATAAATGCATTTTATGTGAGCTCATATGATAAGATTGAGAACCCTCCGAAGAGGGCTATGCAAAAGATAAATGATTATCACAATGGAGAGTTCAAGGCAAAGGTCAAAGAAGCTACTTAGAGAGCACAAGCTCTCCTAGAGAAATAACCTCAAGCCATGGATATTCTTGAGCAGCCTGCAAAGGTTCAAGGAGGGGGTGTTGAGGTAATTGGGGAAGAGAATATGGCTAAACATGTGCCTGATGATGAAGTGGAGAGGAGATTCCCTTCTTCCAAGATTGATGATGCTCTTGATTTTGATATCCCCCAGGATAGAATTGTTAAATGGGAATATGATTAGAAGGCTGGTGATGATCCAAGGATCAAGGCCTATGATGAATTCACTGTAGAAGATACATTTGTGCAAAAAAAGGAGTTTAAATAATTTATCATCCATTACAGGAGTAAGGAAATAAAGGAGAGGATTGAACAAGTCAAATTTCGTGTGAATCCCTCTCAATAGGAGGAGGAAGGGAAATTAGAGGAAGAAAAAATCATGGCTGAGATAGCAGTAATCACTCCTGATGAAGCTATAAAAATTGTTGTAAAAAGTGAAATTTCATTGATTCTTGGATGTAATCTCACCCCAGCCATTGCACTTGATGCCATAACGAGAGATCCACAAGCTTTTGTATCTAAGGAGCATTTTGATAATCGAGTGTTTGGATCTGGTTATAGTCCTAAATTGCACACTCTTGCAATTCGATCTATGACACCCAACACTGGGAGGCATGAGGTTGTTAGACCCATAGAAGAATCCCTTGGTGTAATGGTGGTAAAAATAGCAGTATATATGGCTTTGATGCAAGCAGTAAAACTAACTATGCATGTTGCAATGCTTAGTGTTGATACTACCCAGATCTCTCAAAAGAAATATGATGAATTGTTGAAGGATTACAAAAAACCTTTGGATAAATGCAATAAGTTGAGAGCCACATCTCAGGAATCTCATTTGATAAGGGCACTATCTTCACCATCCTCTTCTTCTTTCGATTTTTCTACACAAGATAGAGAGACTCTATCTTTAAGGATTTAGAATTTGAATAATCAGCTGAAGACAGAGAAGTAAAATGTTAAGAAGGATAAAATGGAGATAGTCCAAGTAGCCAATGACATTTTTGATGATGTGCTAAAACACAGAGTAAAAAAGTTGGTGTATAGAGTTGATGATGGGTGGGTTGCTTACAAGAACATCTATAATGCCAACATCAAACATTTGTAGGTTCAAAAGGCTTTCCAAACCGAGTGGAGCAAATGGAGCATCAGGGTAGGAACACTAAAGGAAATGATAACTAAAATTTAAGAAGACTGTGAATCTACCACCAACATCCCAGATTTATTACAAGCAATTGATCTAGTGAATGAAATAACAACTTTTCATGGGAAATTGGGAATGCAACTCCAAAAAAAATTAAGAATGTTCAAAGAGATGAAAGAGCATGGTATGCCTAAAATATTGGATGATAAAGTTGAGTTAAAGGATTTTATCTAACTGGAAGGATGAGTTGGGATATTTTCTCCCTCAAGCTAAGATGATGCTAAGTGTTACTGATTATTCTATGTTAAATCTAAACATAGATAATATGACTAGAGTTGAAATGAGGATGGGCACTCTCATTAAAGAGGTCAGGGCTCTAATAGATGCAAGGTACAATCAACATAGTACAAAGATATAGAAGTTGTTGGATGTAAAATGGCCAACTGAGGATTATTATAACACATGGCTGGAAAAGTTCATTGATTGAGCCTGTGTTATGAAAATTGACAACGAACATGGTGAATAACAGATTGGAGAAAAATAATGCATATCCTAGAACCAATACATATTAGGCTTTTGCTAAAGTATTGTAAAATATTATTTTCTCCCCAACATGAAAATTGATGACAAAGGTGTTGGCATGGATCGGTCTACCTTCTCTTTTTATTGCTTTCTTGCTTTGGATTTTTGTTGACTGAAAATGCACATGGAAAATTTTTTGGCTCATGAAGAAGAAGGTTTGATTGTTGCTAGAATGGATAAAAGATGCCTTTTTGAAGGTGGGCATATATTCTTCAACAAATAGAAATGAATTTTGTCTTATATGTTTTCCCTCTTTTTCAAAGCTACAAATATAACCGCTTGGGGAAGTTTTGAAATTGAAATGTAAATGTAAATGAATGTCAAATGTAAAATGTGACTGAAATTGTAATTTGGCCCAAAGCTTGTTGCTCCCATGTTTCTATAAAATAGAATTCAAGGCCAATCATAGAGGTCTTTTGTTGGATAAAGTTTGAACTCATGTAATAGCAATTTAGTAAATCAAGCACAGATAAATAGAGTAGTATTGAGTCTTAGGTGTGCATTCTAGTTTGTAATAGGCATAATGGTTTTACAATAGAAATGGCATATGAATGAGAATTGAAAACTCTGGAATAATCTTTCTCCTATGTATTTTTTTCTCAAATTATAAATAAAATGATCAAGGATCTTTTATTTGTCTTCAATCGCTTTGGTTGAATGTATGGTTTTATTTTTGCTTTAGTTTAAATAACTAATTAAACTCTTTAATGAAATCATAGGTTTATGAGACGGAATTCAAGGATTACTAAGTAGTTTATGTTTCTAGATATCTTGAGTTGTGTGTTGCAAAGCAATATGACAATACTCTATAAATGCTAAGTTTAAATTGCTAATGTATTACAGTTTGTTACAAATGTGAATCCATTATCCAATGGATAAAATACTAGTCTATTAATTTGGCCATCCCAGATGTAAATGAGTCGGCTTGTACCTGAAAAAGAACACAAATCTTAATGAAAATCACTGACACACCCGTAATTGAAGTAAAGTGTTATGAAGTACCACTCATTTTTTTCTTTAGGTAATAATTTGATAAAAGGTTAGCTAAATCCTTGAATGATTTTATCTAATTATCAACTTATAGGAATTCATCTATTTGTCACAATTTTCATGATAAAATGGCACAAGACTATCATCTAAACATTGACAAGATTACCCTCCTAGGTCTCACAGATCCTGAAGAGTAGAGGTAGTAGCTTAGCAAGCCTCTACCTATTCATTGGCCAATCCTTATCTTTTTTTATCATTGAATTATGAAAAATTCATATGCATCTAGTGAGATTAAGTTTGGTTCTTAAAAAATAAGCAACAGATTGGTGACTCTGTTGGGGAAATTGCTAGTCCAAAGTCTCTAGGTCATATCTGGTACAGTTAGAGTTGAAACTATTTTATTGTTCTTCACTATCTAGGGAATAATTTACATAAATTCTCATCAACAAGTCAAATCCATTTTCATGCATAAAATTTTGGTCCCATTTTCCCTTTCATACCGGGTTATGTTCAAATTCTTCTCTAAAATTGCGAGTGCATCTCCAAGGTATAACCAAATTTTATTTCCCAATATTGTGGGTGGTGACTTTGAAGTCTCTTGTGCTTGTGCAATGTTTGAATCTCCAAAAGAGAAAGAGAAGGAGAATTTTGAAGAGAATTCTAAAAATATGCATGGAACTAGAAGCAGAATGAAGAAGAATCTAGAGAAAAAGCTCGAATCCAATCTGCCTAAAAGCAAGAAGGGCTCCTGGATAAAGAAGAATTATGAAGCAGGTAAGTCCATTGAAGATCTTGCTAGTACACCTTCTAATTTAGATGTAAATGTTGATAATATAAATACAAATGAAGAGTTATTTGGATCTGATATGCCTAATCCCAATGAGCAAGGTTAACCCACTGATGAAATTCTTGAGGGTCATCATGGGATGTCACAAGAAGAAGAAAGGTGGGAATTCTGGGAAAAGGATAATAAACTTCAAGGAATATGGGGCACCCCTAGAGATAAATATGTTTTTAATTATGGTAATTTTAAACCAAGGGGTAAGTCCCATAGTATTGCTTCACACCATTCTCCTAAGAGAGAAGCAACAAATCTTGTTTATTATACTCCTAAACCTAGTGAGTTTGGTCTTATCTTAGAAGATGAAGATGATATAGATAAGGATATGCAAGCCTTAGAAGAGGAAGAACTTAAACTCAAGGATTTGGATGAGAATAAATCAAGGGAGTTGGCAAAGAGGAAGGAAAAGGAGTTGCAAGAGAAACAATTAAAAGAAAAGGAGGAGAGAATCAAGGCAAAAGCATTGGAGAGGGATGCCCGAAGGAAAAGAATTGAGAAAATGAAGGAAGCATTAAAGGAACAACAAAATCCTAAGGCCCCTCCTAAAACTACTGCTAAGAGAGCACATAATCCTCCTAAAGTCACTGACCCTTCTGCTACTATCAACAAGCCTGTGGATCATGGGAAGAAACCCATGGATCAACATAAGAAAACTATTTCGGGAACCAATACCAACATGAACAGAAACACTTCATCCAATAATGCTTCCACCAAAATTTCTAAAACCAATTCCAATCCATCAAATGCACCTCCTGACCCAAAGATCTTGATATTGCAACTATAGAATGACAAGTTGCAGCAGGAGTTGAAGAAATCTGAAATTGAGGCTGCAAATGTAGAGATGGCAAGGAAGATTTCTTTCCTTAAGATATCTATACCTAATCTAGTAGCTTCAAGCTCTATACACACTAACCTTGATTCACATAAGAATAATTCAAATGAACAGATTCCTAGTGGAGGTGGTGGTGGAGTTCAGGGTGGTGGAGGTGGAGGAAATCATAAGAGAAAGAATTCCTAATCTGAAGAGGGTGATGGAAGTAATGGTGGTGGAAAGAAGAATTGAGGTGATGGTAATGGTGGAGATGGAAATGGAAAAGGTGTTAATCAATCTGGTGACCAATGGGACAACTAGCCTAGAAATAATCATAGGGACCGAGCTATTATGATGTCAATGCAAGTGGAAAGATATCAACAGTTGTGCTTTATTAGAATTCTTGGTTATCCTAATCAGTTCCTTGAAGATATTAGGCTTGTCTTGGTGAAATTCTTTGGTAATAATGCCATAAGTGGTGAGGACCACCTCAAAGAATTTGATAATGTCATGGATGATTTTGAAGTAGAATTTGAGGATGTGATGATGAATTTATTCATGCATTCACTCACTGAGGATGTTAGAGAATGGTATAAAGGTTTACCTGCTGAAAGTATTGGTTCTTAGGAAGAGTTCAAGAGTCCATTCAGAGATTAGTATGGTGACAAAATTGATTCAAGGTTTCTTCTAAATCAATTCAACAAAATTGCTAAAAGCTCAAATGAGGTTGTAGCTTATTTTAATGAGATTTCAAAAGGTTGTGAAGAGATTTCCACCTCATTTAATACTGAATGATAGTGTATGCTTAGTGACCTATTGCAATGCATTCAATTCAAATATGATCTATCACCTGCTGGATAAGAATCCTCAAACCTTGAGAGAAGCTTTTAAGATGGAAATTCATATTGATAATATCAGTAGAGCAACTCGTAAAGTTAGGAGAAGAGATGATGTGAAAATCCTTAAAAATCCAAAGAGAGAAGATAAAAACTCTGGTGCTAAGGGATCTTCACTTGAAGATAATATTTACAATGTTGCTAGTACCATGAAGGACCAAATTTACAGACTTTCTTGGAAAGAGAAAGTTCTTTATAATGAAAAGAAAAAAATTCAAAAGAATGAGAGACCTCCTCGGCTGCAAGACCATCCATACAATACTAGTTCGCATAATGGAAATTCAATTCCTAACAATCAAAGGAACGCATAGAATAAAGTCCCTCTTGATCCTTTGCAGAAAATTTTAATTAATTTTGCTGATGAAACACCCTGGTGTGTTGTCTGAAAGTTACCACATGCCTCTCAAACATGTTCAGTGGTAAAGTAGTTTGAAAAAGAACAATCAAAATCAGATGATTATAAGCCAATGGAAGTAAATAATGTTGAAATCAATTTGCTTATGCATAGATCTGATTTTGCTGATGAGGATTGTTCTTCTGAAGATGAGTCACAGGACTAGAAGTTGACTCCCAAAGACAAAATTCACACTCATACCATCAGCAAGTCTTCCTTGATGAAAATGAAGAGTTCTTGCTTGTATGATTTCTAGATTCGATTGTGTAAAAAAATTTACATAATCAAATCCATAAATCATACAAGCAAGAATCAATATGGATTGTGGAAATGTGATATCATTAATTAGAAGATGAAGAGATTAAGGATAATTTTTGTGTTATGAAAATGGAGGAAGAGGATGTGTCCTTGAGAAGACCTTCTGATGAAGAGTATAAGAATATGACTACAACCTTGGTGGAACAAGCTAGGAATACTCATAATTTGACAAATAGGGTTGTTAACTATGATCAAGGTAATCCTGGAAATATGTTCATGAAAGAACAAAGTGCAAAGAAACAAGGGGCTAGAATAGAAGAATTGGCCAAATTTAAGAAAGGAGAGGTCAAAACTAAAGAAAGTAAGGGACGGTAAATTTGGGCCAAAAAGGATACTATAGCCAAGAATCCTGATGAAGTTGTGGTTTCAATTGTAAAAGTTAAAACTCAAAATTCAGGAGCTGATTTGGCAAAGAAACAAGATAAGAAAGAAATTGAGAGGAATTCTAAGAAACAAAAGGTTTGAGTTGAAGACCAGAGTATAGTTCCTTATGAGCTACCAAAGTATAATCTAGCTGACATGTTTCAGTTATTGTCTCAAGTAAAGATGGTTGTTCCTTTAATGGATATGATGAGAATTGATGAACATAAGCAAAAGGTAGTGGCCCTTATCAATGGTGCCACTTAGGCCTGTTGAAGATAAGAAAGTGACTACTCAGCTCGAAGTGAGTGGAAACCAAGTAAGTGATGACATAAAGGAGGGTGACATTGAGGAAAACCTTCAAATTTATTTAGGTAGCACCATCACTGCTTTCTTGAGCAACATTGATCCATTTTATGTATCTTTGATTATTGATGGTAAGCTCCTGAAGAATTACATGATTGATTCAGGAGCTTCATCTAATATAATTCCAGTAAAGATTACGGAAGAAATGGGATTGAAGATCAACAGTTCCTACGGAAAGTGTTATTCCATGGACTCAAGAGAGATCCCAGTCATTTGAGTCATTAATGATGTTCCATACAAATTACATGCTTTCCTAGACAAGGATTTTGTTATGAGTATAGTTGTAGTGGAAATCCCACCAAACTATGGTATGCTATTGTCAAGAAAGTGGAGTGATTCCATGGGAGGGAGCATGCAGTGTGATGTGTCCTTTGCTACTTTTCCTATTGATGGGAAAGATATCAAACTTGTAAGGGAACCAAGAGCTCTACATATAATTGAATGTATGGAAAAAGCAAATAGAATTCATTTTGTGGACACTTGCATGGATAACTTCACAGTTGAAGAATTACAAGAAGAGGAAGAGAAACAACTTGCACCTTTGGAGAAAGAAGTGTTGTAGCAAGCTAACAATGATGACTTATGGAATATGAGGTTTGATGGAGCTTGCTCAAAGGATGGGGCTCGTGTAGGGGTATTACTCATTTCCCCTAGTGGTAAGACTTTCAAGTTTTCATTTGAATTATTGTTTTCTTGCACAAAAAATGTGGTGGAATATGAGGCCTTACTACTAGGTTTGAGGTTAGCTGAAAAAAATGGTATTAAGAATTGAAGAGTTATTGGAGACTAAGAACTTGTAGTTTCTCAGGTGAGAGAAAAATATACATCAAAGAATACCAGACTGAGTCATTATAGAAATGTTTTTTGGGACTCTATTGAATAGTTTGATGCATTTGGCATTAATTGGTTTGATAGGGGTAAAAAAAAATTAGCAGATCTACTTGTTAACATTGCCCTCTTACCAAATGATATTACATTTTCTAGAATTTCAAAAGTTGAAGTGTAGGTTAGACCCTCAGTTCCTAATAATATTAAGAATTGGCAAGTTTTTAATGATGATGACAATATCTTGAAGTTTTTAAAATGCATTGATGAATATGAGGGTCAAGAAATTGATTTTGTGGCCTTTATGGAGGAAGTGGATGGTAAGGAGACTATATTTGGGAATGAGATTATCCAGTTGAAAACTAATAAGATTCCCAAAGGACTAGTAGCATTGGAGAGGGTATTTTATGGCCCTGATAGAAGTAACACCAAGTAGACATCCACTCAAAAAGAGGATTTGGAGGAAGTTAATCTTGGAATAGAAAATACCCCCAAGAAGGTGTACATTGGGAAGAAGATGAAACCTCAAGTTAGAGAAATGTTGATTACCCTATTGAGAAAATATAGACATGTATTTGCATGGTCTTATGATGATATGAAATCCTATAGAGAGGAAATATTTCAACATGAAATACCTTTGAAACTAGATTCCAAGCCTTTTAGACAAAATCAAAGGCCAATTAATCCCACTTTGCAACCTAAGATGTGGGAAGAAATTGTAAAGTTGAGAGATGTTGGGATTATCAAGCCTATCAGGCATTCTACTTGGGTTTCAAACCTTGTTCAAGTCAGGAATAAAAATGGTGACATTACATTTTGTGTAGACTTCAAAAAAATTAATGTGTCATCATTAAAGGATAATTACCCTTTGTAAAACATGGAAGCCATGTTACAAAAGGTAACTGGTTGTGATTTTTTATCTATGATGGATGGATTCTCAGGTTACAATCAAGTAGTTGTCAAGGAATCTGAGCAATACAAAAAAAATTTCACTACTCCATGGGGTACTTATGTCTATGTTAGGATGCCATTTGGATTAACAAATGTAGGGGCTACTTTTCAGAGAGCCATGGATGTGGCATTTTCTAATTTCAAAGACATATTTCTAGAAATATAACAAGATGACCTAACTGCATACAGTAAAAAAGAGGAAGATCATTGTATGTGTGGCAACGAAAAAACTACACCTTTTCCTTACTTAATTTGAGAATAATTAATGAAAAATTATACTTAATATTTCCCTGATCTAGTGTTATAATGTGTTTTACACATTCGCATTAGGTCTTGGGCCCTTTTAAGCTAAATAAACCTAACTTTACCTTAATTTAGTGTTGTAAAGTATATTTTTTTACACCTTCACATTAAATTTAGGAGGCTTGTAAACTAAATGGAGCTAATCTAGTCTTGTAATGTTTAGTACACTTTCACATTGGATTTGGGGCCCTTTTTAACTAAATAGACCCAATTTTGCCTTAATTTAGTGTTGTAAAGTGTATTTATTCACACTTTCACATTGTATTTTTGGCCCTCTTGCATTTGTGACCTTAATCTCATTATTAATAGGCCCCTCAGACCCTATATTGTGCATCCCAAGGCATATTTCAATCAAAATCCTGACAAGATCAACATATAAACTTAATTTCTTCACTCCTCGACACTTTCTCTCTCCAAATAGGCCCTATGGGACCCATACGCCAACTTGGGTGTGTGAGTCCCACCCAGGTGGGACCTATATGCCACAAATGGCATATGAGTCCCATTTGGCCTATTTTTAAGGTTTTGAGTAGGAAAAATGGGTTTTAAGTTCAAATTTCTTCTATGTCGGCTTTGGGATCTAATAAACGGTCATTTGGATGTATTTCCTATATAAATGAGGTCTCAAATAATTATTTCAATAATAATTCATGATATCAAGTCAAGCACTCAAGATTTAGGCATTTCAAGACTTCACAAGAGCATCAAGAGAGTTTACAAGATCACTTCTAAGGCATTTAAGAGCAGAATTCTTCATCAATTATTGTAGCAACTCAAAATCCATCATCATGTCAAGATTATCAAGTATCAAGCATGTTGTTGAGCTAGTGATGTGATGTAGCATTGAAGATCCATTTACAAGCATTGTTTCATATCAAAGTTCAAGATCTAGATCTACATTCCTACAACCATTTCATGTTTGATTGTTGATTTACAAGGCATCATTCAAGGTATAATTTTTCATGTTTCATGTCCTTGTTTCATTGTTTTATCATTTGGTTTAATTACCTAAACGGGTTTTGACCAAGGCAAACCCCTATTCACTAACAATCAACAAGTTTTTATTCTCTTTACATGTGTGATTTTAGATCTAGGTGTCTTGGAGCATGAAGGATCATTGGAGATTAGGTTACAAGCTTGGAGAAAGTTGTTGGAGTTGTCCTCTCACTTGCAAGGTTGCTATCTTCACTAAAAAGTCACCTACAACCCCGAGATTAGGGTTTCATATCTGGAAACAAAGTGGAATAGAAAGAGTAGACATTGAAGACTAGATTTAGACTTTGAAGTTCTAGAAAACCCTAACTAGACTCATACGCCAATCCTAGCGTATGAGTCCCAGTTTAGGCAATTTTTTAGATTTTCTCAATTTCAAATACTCTTTTTCCATAAATCAATTCATGCACAGAAACCCAGATCTAGGACTGATACGCCTAGATTGGCATATGAGTCCTAGTAGGTCAAAATTTTAGTTTATTCATCATTTCAGGCCTCCATTCAAGCTCTCTTAGGTTTCCAGGTGCACACATTTCATCTTGCAACTTTCTTTTCTGATTTACATGCATTTTTATGTCATTTAGTGAAAGATTGCATCATATTAGGGTTAAGCATTACACCTTGCATTATATTTGTCTTTCCAAGCCCTAGCTTGGTGGTGAACCCCTCATTAGTTTACAATGAGCCCATAAGACAACCCTATTGCAAGATCTCTTTCTCTTTTGCATTGAGACCTCTAGGGTTATCCTTGAATGAGATAATTAGAAAGTGGGTTTTCTCTATGTCCTAAATTATATGAAAGCATCTATGTGTGTAGCATAAACCTTTTGGATAGGCTTAGTGTGGATAAATCAAAAATTCAACTTGATTCTTTATCTATTCATGGATTTGACAATGTAGGAAAACAACAGCTTGGCGTGATCACCTTGCCTATTACAACTGGAAAGGCCACATTAGAAACATTGATCCATGTTACACCTCATGATCTGACATATAATCTTCTTTTAGGAAGACCATGGATTCATGCAATAAATGGGGTGCCTTCTACTCTTCATTGTAAAATGAAATATATTTACAACAAAGTATGCACACTCGAAGTTGACCTTGACCCAAACAGTTGTTTGAACATTGAGAAAGGAAAGGAGAATCCATTCAAAACATTAACACCAACTACACAAGTAGAACCCATGCAATATAAAGATAAAGAAAAACATATTGAGGAAGTCACAAAGCTATTAGAAGATGATTGGGTTTCCTTAGATTTCAAACCAACATTCATGGGATAATACAAGATCATAAATAAAGGCTATAAAAAGGTAAACGAGAAAGCGGTATTGTCAACACAAAATTCAAAAAACCCTTCGAAAGAATCCACCTCAACCACTTTAGAACAAAAAACACCAAATTAGACAAAAAAATTTGATGAACTTAATTATGAGCAACCACCTAATCCAAAAGAAATGAAAATTCTTTATGGAAAAGGTTATGAATTTATGAAACAACATGGATATAGTGGAAAAGGATGTGTTGCTAGAGAACAAGGTATTTGTGTCCCTATAGAGCCTCACATGCAAGAAAAGACTAGTGGTCTTGGCTATTGTCGCTTGAAACAAACAAACAAGCCTTCACTTAATATCAACACTATTACAAAAGTTTCCTCTAAGCCAACTTTAACATTAGTGCATCCTAAACTGATAAACCCTAGTGGTCTTGATTGTTACCCTTTGAAATAAATGAAAGAAACAAAGAAATCCTCGCTTAACATCAATTTCATCACACAAAATACTAATGATTCGAGTTCGTTGCGTTTTACATCCTCCTTTCAAGGAGAGAAAAAAATCTCGCAATCTAAAGATTCTTGTGTAGGTATGACATATAATGCTAAGCAAGAGATATATTTGTCACAAAATAAAGGAACATCTTCTTTCGATCAAGAAGGTATCTTGTCGATAATCCTCCAAGATTGTTTGATATCTCTCCCTCCAAGAACACAAAATAAATTTTACTAAAAGACTTGATTGTGTGCATATCATAGAGTTCATGGTCATTCTACTAATGAATGTAAGGCTTTGAGTAACAAAATTCAACATCTGAGGGACTATGGTGCTCTTCCTTGTGTTGAAGCACCTATTTCCTCTAATTTAAACTTATTTTAATCATATTCAGCTCATATTTTCCTACACTAATTGGGGGCAAGGGGTTAGGTAGCCTTTTCCTCGTATGTCACTTCTCGTTTTCTCTTTTGGCTAGTTGATCACCTTTCATGTACATATAAGAGATACCTTAGGATATGGATGACATACCTTAAGTTAACTTGCATGTGACATACTTATTCATGACATAGTTAGATTCGAAAAAATATGACTTGGCATAGGGCTTTTCGAATAAGCTCTCATGTCTTCTTCTACTTTAAAGAAATTGCTCATAGCAATGGTGTTAGCAACTTAAGTGGGGGCATACATCGACACTCATGTGTTTCATTGTGTGATTTTCTTTCTTCTTGTGATGCGTTAGATTATTTTTTTGATGTTATTGTATTTGATTTCCTCCAAGAGCGTGATATTTCTTTGACTTATCCTCTCTTGGGGACATTAGGCATAATTTCCCTTAAGAAGAAACTTTACATGAACTAAGAAAAATCCCTTTGAAAATATTTTACACTATTTCGCATTTACAACATTAGTTATATGTCCACCTTGCATAACACACTTTTCTTTCCTATGGTGCCATATTTTTTGTTCATGAGCTCCAAGCATACGAATTTTTGCTTGTCTCATGAAGCTTGAAGTTCATTTTGTGTGGTGCCTTATCAAATCTATCAGGAGGTATAGCTTTGGTATGGTTTGACGGGAAGCCGAACAAGGGCATGACTTTCTCTTAGCCACTCTCATGTGTGTTTGAGCACATTCGATCATTTGTGTATGTGTCTCACCCCGCAAATGACCTGAAGTTTTGTATCCCTAGAGTGAGTGCATTTTTTCAAAGCTTGATCCACCTTTCCTTTCTTTTTCTTTCATCTTTCACATTATATGTTTATGTATCTTGTTTTTCTTCAAATCATCCACCTTGTGCATGTCCTCTGGTTCTTATATTGTTTTGACATAGGATCTCATATACTGGGGGCTTCACCACCTTCTTTGATCTTTGTCATCCTTTGCCACCCGCATTGGTTCAATTGGACCCCTCTTGAATTTCTACTTTAGTGTGAGTTTGAATAAAGTTCATCCTCTCACTAAAGTGGGAGCTAAATGTGGAAACAAAAAAAGTACACCTTTTCCTTGCTTGATTTGGGAATAATTAATGACAAATTGGACTTAATATCGCCCTGATCTAGTGTTGTAATGTGTTTTACACATTCAAATTAGGTCTTGGGCCCTTTTTAAGCTAAATAAATCTAATTTTTCCTTAATTTAGTGTTGTAAAGTGTATGTATTTACACCTTCACATTAAATTTAGGATGCTTGTAAACAAAATGGACCTAATCTAGTGTTGTAATGTGTTGTAAATTTTCAGATTGGATTTGGGGCCCTTTTTAGCTGAATAGACCCAATTTTTCCTTAATTTAGTGTTGTAAAGTGTATTTATTCACAATTTCACATTGGATTTTGGTCCCTCTTGCATTTATGACCTCAATATTATTATTAATAGGCCCCTACGACCCTATATTGTGCATCCCAAGGCATATTTCAATCAAAATTCTGACAAGATCAAAATATAAACTTAATTTCTTCACTCCCTGACACTTTCTCTCTCCAAATAGCCCATGTGGGATCCATACGCCACCTTGGTCATATGATGGACCCATACGCCACATATGGTGTATGAGTCCCATTTGGCCTATTTTTAAGGTTTTGAGTAGGAAACATGGGTTTTAAGTTCAAGTTTCTTCTGTGTCAACCTTTGGGATCTAATATACGATCATTTGGATGAATTTCCTATATAAATGAGGTCTCAAATAATTATTTCAATAATCACTCATGATATCAAGTCAAGCACTCAAGAGTTAGGCATTCCAAGACTTCACAAGAGCTTTAAGAGAGTTTACAAGATCACTTCTAAGGCATTCAAGAATAGAATTCTTCATCATTTATTGCAGAAATTCAAGATCCATCATCATGTCAAGATTATCAAGCATCAAGCATGTTGTTCAACTAGTGATGTGATGTAGCATTGAAGATCCATTTACAAGCATTGTTTCATATCAAAGTTCAAGATCTATATCTACATTCCTCACAACCATTTCATGTTAGATTTTTCATTTACAAGGAATCATTCAAGTTATCATTGTTCCTATTTCATGTCCCATGTTTCATGTTTCATGTCCTTATTTCATTGTTTCATCATTTGGTTCAATTACCTGAATGGGGTTTGACCAAGGCAAACCCCTATTCACTAACAATCAACAAGTTTTTCTTCTCTTTACATGTGTGATTTCAGATCTAGGTGTCTTGGAGCATGAAGGATCATTGAAGATTAGGTTACAAGCTTGGAGAAAGTTTTCAGAGTTGTCCTCTCACTCACAAGGTTGCTATCTTCGCTAAAAAGTAACCTACAGGCCCGAAATCAGGGTTTTGGATCCGAAAACAAAGTGGAACAGAAAGAGTAGACATTGAAGACCAAATTCAAACTTTGAAATTCTAGAAAACCCTAACTGGACTCATACACTAGCCATGGCATATGAGTCCCAGTTTAGGTCATTTTTCAGATTTTTGTACTTTCAAATACCCTTTTTCCATAAACCAGTTCCTGCACAAAAACCCAAATTTGGGACTGATACGCCCAAACTAGTGTATGAATCCTAGTAGGTAAAAAAAATAGGTTATTCAACATTTCAAGCCTCAATTCAAACTCTCTCAAGTTTCCAGGTGCACACATTTCATCTTAAAGCTTTTTGTTTTGATTTACATGCATTTTTAGGTCATTTAGTGAAAGATTGCATCATATTAGGGTCAAAAATTACACCTTGCATTGCATTTGTCTTTCCAAGTCCTAGATTGGTGGTGAACCCCTCATTATTTTACAATTATCCCCTAAGGTATCCCTATTGCAAGATCTCTTTCTCTTTTGCATTGAGATCTCTAGGGTTATCCTTGAATGAGATAATTGGAAAGTGGGTTTTCTCTATGTCCTAAATCGTACGAAAGAATCTATACCCCTTTTCCCATTTTTTTAGTATGCATTTGGAGAAAGTTTTTAAGAAAGAACTTGAGTATGGTATTTCTTGAAATCCTAAGAAATGTGTGTTCGGAATGAAGGAGGGTAAGCTACTAGGTCATATTGTGTCTAAGGAAGGGATAAGGATTGATCATGAGAGAGTAGTTGCCATAGATAAGATTCCACAACCAAATAATGCAAAAGGTATCCAATATTTTTTGGTCAAATCAATTTCTTGAGAAGGTTTGTCACAATTTTTTGTTGAGATCACAAGACCTATCTCTAAGATGTTAAAGAAGGGAGAAAAGTTGGTTTGGTCAGGCATTGAAGAGCATAAAGAAAGCTATCAAAGAGGTTCTAGTGTTAAAATCCGTAGATATTTCCAAGCCAACGCATATCTTGTCTTTTTCTTATTTTTGTACTATTGATGTTGTGTTATTACAAAAAAAATGATGAAGTTTTTGAACAGCCTATTGTATTCTTTAGTAAGTCTTTGTAGGCCCCTGAGCTTAAGTATGACATGACTAAAAATAAATTATATGCTTTAGTCAAGGCTATACATAATTTTAGAACCTACTTAATGGGAGCTTCAATCATAGCCTGTGTGCCAAGTTTTGTCGTGAAGGACATTTTCACTCAACAATAAACTATAGGAAGGAGATGCAAATGGATCAACAAGATCCATGAGTTCAACAATGATGTTCAGACTACCAAGTTAGTAAGAGGATGAGGTTTGGCTAAGGTAATGGAAAATACCAACTTGGAGGAAAATCAGATAAATCAAATGGAATGTGTTGATGTTTCACCTATCTGTGATATGCAAATGTGTGGCTAGTATAGGAGGATTGTTCAGTATTTACAAACCTTGCAGTGCCCTAAGGATATGGTTGATAATGAAAAGAGAACATTGAATTTGTATGCCATTAAGTATTTTATTATTGATAATGAACTATGGTAGAGGAGCCAGATAGTGTGTTTCTCAAATGTGTGGATGGAAAACAGGCATTAGAGCTTTTGCAAGAGATGCACAATGGAGGGTGTGGCAGCCACTACATGGCTAAAACAATTGCTCATAAAATATTAAGGGTAGGATTTTGGTGGTCCACTATTTTTAAAGATTCCCACAAGATTTTTAAGATTTGTGATGCTTGCCAAAGATTTGTAGGGAAGTTGAAGTTCTCTGGAATTTTTCCACTCAACCCTATTTTTGTTTAGGCCCCTTTCCAATAGTGGGGTATAGACTTCATTGGTAAGATATCAGACAAATCTAGTGGGGGGGTTTTTTCGGATACTTTTTGCAATTGACTATTTCACAAAGTGGGTGGAAGTGATCCCCACAAAGAAGGAAACAAGTAAAGTTGTGGACTTCCTGATGAACAACATTTTAATTAGATTTGGAGTTCCTGAGAAGATCATTTTTGATAATGCTATGTGTTTAGGTCAGAAGAGTTCAAGGATTTTTGTGATAAACATGGGATATAGATTTCATAATCCTCACCTTACCATCCTCAAGGGAATGGTCATGTTGAATCTAGAAAAAAGAGTTTAATGAAAATCATCAAAAGAGTGATTGAGAAGAATAAGAAGGCTTGGGACTCGAAGTTAAAGCTTGCATTTTGGAATGATAGAGTTACTATAAAGAAGGCTACTAAACATTCACCATTTGGTCTAGTCTATGGTTTGGATGCTAGGTTACCTCAAAAATAATTTTCTAAAGATGTACAAGTTTGTGCAGGAGTATGATGAGAACATCTATGATGATATGCAACATAGGATTTACAATCTTATACAATTAGATGAGACTAGAAGAGAAGTCATGAAAAAAAAAGAAAAAAAGAAAAAATACAACTGCAGGTCAAGCATTTGTTTGATAAGAAAGCTTCTCCCAAAAAATTTGAAGTGGGCAGTATGGTACTAATGTGGAATGCAGGAGCTCAGGACAAGGGTAAACATGGAAAATTTGAATCACTTTGGCTAGGCCCCTATCTAATAGCCAACACACATGGGGAAGATTCATACTTTCTCAAAAGTTTAACAAGTGAACTTCTTGAATTGCCAGCACATGGACAACTCTTGAAGCCATATTTCTCTTAAAATATGCTCTTTTCCATCTACATTGGACAGTCCTATAAATTTTGTATATATGTTGGTTTGCTTTGGTATGGTCCTCTTGCCTTGTTTGGGAAAGTCCTTGATTTTGGTCCTTGTGCTTGGTCTACTTAAACCATGAGATTCAAAAATCTCACCATGCCCGCGAGAGGCATGCATCCCCTATCGAATCCACTTGTGGAACCTTCAAGTTTCATATTCCACTAGTCTAAAAATGCTTTTTCCTGGTGTCTGTTTGGTATGGTATGACTAGGGTTTAGGGTTTTATGTGAGGAGTTGTTTTACTTGGAATATTTTCTCCTTTGTCTATACCCTTAGTATTTTGATCTAATATTTTTTTGACTTGCTATCGCTTGTCTCCGATCATATTAAAAAAACTTATGTCCTTGAGCCATGAAGTGACTGGCCCCTTATGGTTACAGTTCCCCATTACCTATCACTTATTTTTCCCATGTGCCTTGTTCCAACAAATTCCTTTATTTTATAAGGTTTATATTTGACCTTGTTTGGCCTTTGCATCCTTTGCGTAAAATGTTCTTAGGTATTTTAAGGCCTTATTTTATGTTGTCCTATGAGGTCCCCTCTTTAAAAAAACATGTGAGCACGTGCAGAATTGGTTCACTTAAGTTACCATTCATCGCTTTGCATATCGCTCATCGCAGATTACCTTTAAACCACAGGCCTCAAATTAGTGACGCATGATGAAATTTTTCCCTTTATATTGCTCATCGTGGATAGAGTTTAAACTTTGAGTTTCAAAATAGTGATGAGCAATATGAGAAATTTCCTTTGTATCATTGGTTGTTTCTCTATCGCTAATTGCTTATGAGTTCTAAGTTTTGAATTGGTGATGTGCAATAAACTTATATGCTATTTGAATTTTATTCCATCACTCATCACAAATAGCTACCCGTTTATCTTTTCTAGATTAGCAATGAGCGATGAGGTCTTTTATTCTAATGTCCCATCACTTATTTGAAGTATTATTGTGGGTGGTGTTTCCTGTGCCTTTGATTTTGAAACATGAACACGTGGTTGAATCTTGTTCCATCATCATTTCTCCCATCGCTAATACAACCTAGATGTTGATATATGAATTAGCGATGCATGATAGGTGATCAATGAAATTAAAGAACGACCTTGATCTAACAGTTGAGATCTTATCGTACATGTTGTATACATCGATGATAGGACACATGAAGGAAGAAGAACATCCACGATGAGCGATAAACTATTAAGCCTACTACCCATTGTGCCACCTTGAACCATTGCGGATGCAAATGAAGATCTAATGAACATATCAAAGATGAGCAATGGCATATTTGATGGAATATTATGTTCATCGCTAATTCCTAAGGCGTTGCAGATTCACGGAAGGGAGCAATCCTTGATAAATCCACTCATAATCCATGGCACACACACAGGAGAGTAAACCATCTTAATTTTATAGATTTCTTTCGATATCAGTAATTTAAAAAAGCATATCACACTAATCTGTATATAAACCCAACCCGAGATGATTTCCTAAACAAAATGTTCATAACATTTTAACTATAAAATGGACTGTACATACTTCCAAGCCCTGGACTCCAAAAATTTTCTGACCCTACAATGAGCCGTGAAATCTCCTTTATATAATAGGAGAGCAACAAGCATTAGGCTACATTGTGATACAAAATTGAATTTCAACTCAAAATGAAATTTAAATTACATTCCTTGTCATAATGACATTGTGCATGAACGAAGGAATCAAAAATGGTTATGAAATAACCAGTTGGAAAAAAAAATTCGTGCAAGGCACATGCACATCAACATCCACACCCATTCAATGAATCAACAGGAGAAAACACAAACCCACTACCAGTAACCATCAAGAAGATACACGGCCCCGGTACAAGCAACTGCTCGGAGTCTGCGCCTGTGACAGCAATGGCCCCACCTCCTCCTCTTTACCAACCTTACGATCACATCCCCAAACAACTAGACCCGGTGTCAATGTAGATACTGGCCTAATTGCCAGAACCTCCTCGTCCACTCCCATAAGGTCTGCCAGGAAGGCCAAGTAGTACTGATAATCAGAATCTGAGATGATTATCGGGGACAAACTATGCACTGGCCTCTTCCCAATGTTCTGAATAATAGCCCTATGAGCCACGGGAGAATCATACCTCTTCATGACTAGAAAATCCAGCATCACACTCCTTCACTTAACTGATTTATTCATGATAGAAATAGATCTCAGCAACAAACAGAAGAAGAAAACCTACTGCACATAGACACAATAGAATGCAATGTTGATCACATACAACTCAATCAACATTTATAGAGTAGGCCAGTATGCACGGTATAATTACTTGAAGGAAATTCAAGCACTCGCACAATTAGTGATCCAGATAACCATGAATACCCTCAGTAGGATGGCATTGTTCACACGCAGGAGGAGATCAGGTGGAGATCCTCTGGAGAAGGAAAACCCATGTCATTAATGACATGAGCGATAGCCAAGCAATACATGCCACGCGGACAACTCACACACCCCTTCCTTACAATTGAACCACTGATTTGGGAGGCACTCTAACAAACGGAGGGTCGAGATCAAGTCAATGGACATTGACGATCCACCTAGATGCCTTCAGAAAACATATCCAATCAAAACCCCCAGAAAAGTAGACCCGAACCACACAGTGGGACCCATATAGTCCCATTGGCAAGAAAATAAAAGCCACGTGCCACTCCCTCGCAAACCTCGCAACACCCTCCCGGATATTTACTCCGCTCATGCGAGGTGTGCGAGAAACCATAATTACCCCATAATTAATGGCTATTACTAGTGAAAATACGGCCCCATGTCATATCCAAAACCTCGAGAAGAAAACCCATTCATCTGTTCACGCCATGTGGCAACATCTCACAATCCTCGCACCACTTTGGTGATGCCAATAGGAAAACCTGCAAGGTCGGCAAGAAGCAGTCAAGATCCAATCCTGCGATCGGATGGTTCATCAGACCTTAGACAGAACATCTAAGTGGGGCCCGCATTGAAATTCCTGGCGGTGTAGAACATAAGCCATTACACGAAAAAGACTGATGAATCACGTGAAATGGGGCTGGTAAAGCATGACCTGAGAGGGATGAATCCTCACTTAAGTGACCGGTTCTCCATGGAAGTAGGTCACCGTTAAAACATAACAAGAGGGTTTCAACCGGTCAATAGTCAAGGTTACCATGAGTAACTTTGAAACCCTAAAACCCCAGTTTTAATTTTCTCAAAAATTGAAGTCCCATCAGTGGCTTCAACTGGTGATGTATGCCCCCTATGGGCATAGCAAGAATCCAAGAATCTCTGGTTTCGTAGACCAAATTACTGAACTACACAAGCCTTTCAACAGATATATTACCTTTTTCTATTAACTGGACTTGTGTATACAAACATGGTAGCCCCAGGCTACCAAACAAGAGAAATCAAGGCTTACCTCTATCAAAGACAAAATTTTCCATTTCCTTACAGAAAAAGAGCTTACAAAATTCCCCATTTGATGATGTGAAGTGCATGGGATAACCAATACCTTTGTGACTGCAATGGAAGCTTTCCCCACTTTGCCCCTATATTGATTTAATCAATGCTCTGCCCCTCCAATTTAAAAGCAATATATGACCATGATAATATTTTACCTTATCCTGCTCCTGGTCATACTTTATAGGGTGCTGGCTAACCTGTTTCATGAAATGAAAACTCTCATAACTTACCTAGTTTGCAACATCATCCATTCTATTATCCTTGGTTTGCATATTGAACTAAAAGTTATTATACAGAACAGTATGCAAAGTATCCTTACTTCCATTAGCTATCCAAGACGATACATAGCTCAAGGAAGTTTTCTCCTGGCACATCCTTTCTTGTACCTCTTCATTCATCTCAATATAAAAACCCTCAGAGGTAGGTTTAAAAACATCAACTTCACTTTGATCAGAAAAGATAGAGCAATACATACTGGTTCTATTGTACTCAGGACTATCTGTTGAATATGTTGATCTATAAGTGAATAATTCAGCACAATCAGAATACCCCTTACTGACTACATCAATACTAGGGGGGAGTAATACCTCCATCTCCACTTTATATAGATAATCAGGGAAAACCACAGAGCCAGTGTATGGACCACAATACTGGTCGCTTCTGAATGTATTCTCCTGATTAGAGGTATTAACATCATGAGATTGTTCAACATTTATATAACTCCCCCGTTCCAATACTAAGATGTTAGGACTACACTCTAGATATACACCATCTGGCAGCCCTTTCTTTACTTTGGAACAAACATGGGGCTCTTCATCCCCACATAACTCTGGTAAAAATAACATTTCAGCTGCATTCTCAGTACTACAATTATTACCCCTAAAATCATAATCATTAACTTGCAATAGAATCTTAGTAACACTAGAATCATAATTAGGATTAAGAAACATAATAGGTGTCTCATACAATCCTTCATCATCTTGTCTTTCAATTTTGTCATTACTCATGCAAATATTTTGTAATGAATGAGCACTACCTTTATTTTGTGTAGATGCATTCCTAGTTGACTCTTCAATCTCTATCCATTGAATCACCTAAGCCAAATTAGCAGGTTTCAATTCCTCTGGTAAGGAGCTCAATCCTGATTCATATAGTTCACAAAACAAATCAATGCATTCGTAATCATTAGGTCTTTGCTCTATGGGAATTTGTATTAAGATTTCCAAAAATCTCAAAAAAAACTCATATGATGATTCCTTCTCTTGCCTTCTGATATCATATAATTCTAATACACAAAAACCCTGATCATCTTCATTCAGATCAGACTGGGTTTCAACTTGGATCTCATTATCATCAAACTACATTTTTGGACTTATAACAATTCCAGCGAGAATTTTATCATCAATTTTTTGAATAGTCGGCTCAGATATTATACTAGCATTGATTAGGCAAGGGTAATCAATACCTGCAGTTGGATATCTCTTCATCATTGAATATTTCATGTTATTTTTAATTTCCATAGCTAGCTGGTATGCTTGAGGCAGAGTAGTAGGTTCTTTATCCCTTAATAAAAAGCTCATCCTCTTATTGAAAGCACCTAGATACACAATCAAGCTTTCAGCCTCATTTGGCCTTATTTCTTTGGGGATCTCCCTCAATGCTCTTGAAAACCTGAGATTAAAATGCGGGACTAATTCCTCCTCTTGCATGTGAATTCCCATAAATCCTTTTCTCAATGTGTTGGAATTGACTCTTTCACCGAATTGTTCCATAAAAACAATCACCAACTGATTCCATGAGAAAAGGCAAGTAAATAAGAAAACCAATCCCTAGCATCACCTTTTAAGGATTGCACAAATAATTTCATGACAACATCCTCATGACCAATTTCATAATCCCCCATTACATCAACAAAATGTTGCAAATGCTTAGAAGCCAATTCTGTTACATGCCCTGTATATTGAGGTAAATATTTCCTAATTTTCTTAGGAATTGAATTAGGGTGATTGCTGATAGCATCAAACATAAAAGGCCTATACCTTTGAGTTACAAAACTGCTCAAAGGATTTAACATAACCTACTCTTCTGGCATATTTATGCTTGACCTTACACACGGTAGGCTATTCAATAGCATATAGCTATCAGGCACATCACTTGTCAGCTCAACCAAGAATTTTTTAATGACTAACAAAAGTATTCATTATTTTCCAAGATTTTATGCAATACAAATGTGTTTCATAAATACTTTTACATATTGCATTACTAGAGGTGTGGTAAAACAAATCCTTATTCCCTTGTATATGCTTAACATATAAATTTGGAACCATTTTTATCTTTAATCAAAACACCCATTATTATTTAAAAGTAGTGAACTGTTTTGGTTTTGGTAAAATACCTGGTAGTTGTTAGCAACATGTATCAACCTCTTTTCTAGACTGTAAATAGTACCAATCTGGAAGTATTCCTTCATGTATTCACTGGTTCTTCAGTCAAAGTCGCCACTTTGTTTCAGAGGAAAATATTTCAAAGAACTTTGAGAGCCTAGTTTTCTAGAGTCTATCAAATTATGGGTTTCATTACCCATTACAGAGTCGCACCATATCACCAGTAGTATCTCTCACAGTCATAACCCATTCCCTATGGTTCCTTTGCCTTCATTCTCCTTCTCTTTTTTAAAAAATTTGTCAGAAATTCTCCCCAAATAAAATCATCCTTCAATGAATAATTCTAGAACTCTTGAATTTGTTGCTTGCAGGACACCATGGACCATAAAATTCGCAGGATTAGTTTGGACTACCTCCTTTCGCTAAATTTGCAAACATCCACTATGTAAATTCAGACCAACATATCATTTAATATGACTCTATATCATTTAATATGACTCTATATCAGCACTGTCTGCAACCAAAACTTACTGAGTTTGTCCCTAGCAGAGTCACCATTTTGTTGGTGTTTAAAACAATCCATATAGAGGTTGCAGGTATCTAAGAGGTAGCCAAACCCTATCTAGGATAAGTACAACCACTAATGGCCAACTAACGAGAGTCAATAAAGAACTGACCTCTCCTGCACTTCAGGCTCTGTAAGACCTAGGAGGGTGACCCTAAACGTGTTCACATGAATGTCTCATGACTGTTAAGAACACTTCCCGCATACAGATCACAATTCCTACACATTCAAAGGGATAGTGATCATTTCATGGTTTTGGCAGACCAAAGAATGATTACCAGTACCAAAGAGCAACCGAATTGACCCACTTATTTATCACAATACCTCCCGGAGGAGGACAAGGTCTTAATCAAGTGCTTTATGTTCAGTATTTGGATATCCCTGCTTAGAGCTTACAGTCTTGAACTAATAAAAGGACATAAACATTATCCAGTGCTTCATCCATTGGGCAACAGAGTCATACAGAACAAAATCCTGATACGATGAACTTATCTCATATAGCATTACTATCATGAGATATTTTAGCACACTAAGATAGTACTTCTTCAAGCATCCTGGGCATATACAACCATGAACATGTAATTGACTCTTCAAGCATTTGATTAACTTTTTAAGCTAAAGCAAGAAAACTAATTACATTTTCAATTAACTATTGAAATTGAAAGGAGGAATCCTTGATAACTCCACTCATAACCCATGGCACACACACAGGAGATTTAACCATCTTAATTTTATAGATTTCTTTCGATATCAGTAATTTAAAAAAGCATATCACACTAATCTGTATATAAACCCAACCCGGGATGATTTCCTAAACAAAATGTTCATAACATTTTAACTATAAAATGGACTGTACAGACTTCCAAGCCTTGGACTCCAAAAAAATTTTGACCCTACAATAAGCCATGAAATGTCCTTTATATAATAGGAGAGCAACAAGCATTAGGCTACATTGTGATACAAAATTGAATTTCAACTCAAAATGAAATTCAAATTACATTCCTTGTCATAATGACATCGTGCATGAACGAAGGAATCAAAAACGGTTATGAAATAACCAGTCGGAAACAAAATTTTGTGCAAGGCACATGCACGTCGACATCCACACCCATTCGATGAATCAACAAGAGAAAACACATCCAACGAACCCACCACCAGTAACCATCAAGAAGATACATGGCCCCGGTACAAGCAACCACTCCGAGTCCGCGCCTGTGATAGCGATGGCACCACCTCCTCCTCTTTACCAACCTTACGTTCACATCCCCGAACAACTGGACCCGGTGTCAATGCAGATAGTGGCCTAATTGCCAGAACCTCCTCATCCACTCCCATAAGGTCTACCAGGGAGGCCAAGTAGTACTGATAATTAGAATCAGTCTCAGATTCATCAGAATCCGAGATGATTATCGGGGATGAACTATGCACTGGCCTCTTCCCAATGTTCTGAATAATAGCCATGTGAGCCACGGGAGAATCAGACTTCTTCATGACTGGCGAAGCCAGCCTCACACTCATTCACTTAACTGATTTATTCATGATAGAAATAGAGCTCAACAACAAACAGAAGAATAAAACCTACTGCACACAGACACAATAGAATGTAATGTTGATCGCATACAACTCAGTCAGCATTTATAGAGTAGGCCAGTATGCAAGGTATAATTACTTGAAGACAATTCAAGCACTCGCACAATTAGTGATCTAGATAACCATGAATACCCTCAGTAGGATGGCGTTGTTCGCATGCAGGAGGAGATCAGGTGGAGATCCTCTGGAGAAGGAAAACCTGTGTCATTAATGACACGAGCGACAACCAAGCAATACATGCCACTCGGACAACTCACACACCCCTTCCTTACAATTGAACCGCCGATTCGGGAGGCACTCTAATAAACAAAGGGTCGAGATCAAGTCAATGGATGTTGACGATCCACCTAGACGCCTTCAGAAAACATATCCAATCAAAACCCCCAGAAAAGTAGACTTGAACCGCACAGTGGGACCCATATAGTCCCATTGGCAGGAAAAGAAAAGCCACGTGCCACTCCCTCACAGACCTCGCAACACCCTCCCAGATATTTACTCCGCTTGTGCGAGGTGTGCGAGAAACCATAATTACCCTGTAATTAATGGCTATTACTAGTGAAAAGATGGCCCCATGTCATATCCAACACCTCGGGGAGAAAACCCATTCATCCGTTCACACCATGTGGCGACATCTCGCAAGCCTCGCACCACTTTGGTGATGCCAGCAGGAAAACCTGTGAGGTCGGCGAGAAGCGGTCAAGATCCAATCTTGCGATCGGACGGTTCATTAGACCTCAGACAGAACATCCAAGTGGGGTCCACATTGAAATTCCTGGCGGTGTAGAACATAAGCCATTACGCCAAAAAGACCGGCGAATCAAGTGAAACGGAGCTGGTAAAGCACGACCTGAGAGGGATGAATCCTCACTTAAGTGACCAGTTCTCCACGGCAGTAGGTCACCGTTAAAACATAACAAGAGGGTTTCAACTGGTCAATAGTCAAGGTTACCATGAGTAACTTTGAAACCCTAAAACCCTAGCGTTAATTTTCTCAAAAATTGAAGTTCCATCACTACCTCTAGACATAGGCTGACACAAAACTAAACAATACTACCACAAGAACAATTCTAACTTCAAAGGATATAATGCTACCAAAGTTAAATATCCAGTTACACCAATGAACCATACACACTACTGACCTAGGAGAAGTGTCACCACAAAGGTACATGAGTTACTCGAAAGATCTTCCTAGATCCTGACCCCCATCCTGAATCACTCTTCTACTATCAACATTTGAAACATAACCACTTCAAACTAAGAAGAAAACAAATAACCAAACCACTCCATCCAAATGAGGAACAAAACATCCCCATTCATGGAAACTGGGTGACTCACTGAAGATGGCAACGCCCTACCCAAGAGAATCACAAAAGACAAGACTATAAAATACCACCCCCAAACATTAACACACCTCTATTGGAAGATTTTAAAACCTCAACAAACACTTTTATTCATTTACCCCAAAACACTACTGAAGAAATAACATTCTTAAACAGTAAAAACCGGGACAAATCTAACCTTCGGATCTACTAAATCCAACTTCATTACAAGAATTTCAATAATTCACTTCCCAAATCATCTGACTTAAATCAATTTTCATTTTTAAATGAACGAAAATCAAACCTATTAACTTAAATCAATTTTTCGTTTCCATCTATTCAGAAATGAAATTCCCTCACCAAATTAATTATTTAGAATTAACTAATCATGCTTTAAATGCATGCACCCATTATATTACAATGTCACTACCTAATTCAACTAATTCAGTTCAATTCCTTGACTATTTTTGATTGAAATAACAATTCCCTCAATATAATAAAAATACCCATTCCTTCAAATAAATTATTTTATTCAATAAATTATCCCTTTAAAATTTCAAAACGTGCATATTATGCATGCACTATTTAAATAAAATTATTAAAATATATATTTAAATATATACATTAAATATATATTTAATTGTATATTTAAATATATAATTATGCATATATATATCCTATATATATTAAATATATATAACAAATAAAAATATTCAAAGATTCACATTATTTTTCTAATATCAAAACTAAACTAAATATTTAATATATATATATATATATATATCACATTAATTAATAAAATCGAAATAAACAAAAAAATAGATCGTTGCATTTACAAATCCGAAGAGTCATAATACTCTTGTGGCCGATGGAAGGGATTTTGGGGGGCTCCCTTTGGCAGCACCGGTCACTTCCAAGTGTCGGCTCCCCTATACAAAGGGAAGAGGAGGGAGACAGCCATGGTTGCCTCCTCACCCGCCTCCCTCGCCTCCCCCATGGGGCGGCGGTTGGGGAGGAAGCCATGTGCTTACCTCCCCCTCCCATCTAATAAAAACCTGCCTTAAACAAAACAATAAAAAGATCTAACCTCCTACGAATTAATTTGTGAGCACGTTACAGCGATGGATTTTTCAAAACCCAGTATATATATATATATATATATAAAAGAAACATTTCTATTTAGATGGTTTAATTGGGCAAAAAAATTCAAGAGTGATAAAAATCCAAATTTTAAGAGAATTTCATAGAGAACCATTTCCAACATAGGGTATAAAAAATCTACAAAGACTCCATAATTCTTTCTTTCATACAAAGGAATTTTATAAACTCTACAGATAACAGAATTTAACGAAATTCTACAGAGGGTTGTTCAATCCTATCACAGAGGTTCCAATTAAATATTTTCACAGATGTTTTCGTATTTACTTTAATACAGAGGTTATTTACAAAGAATCTTACAAATTATTTATTTATTCTTATATTGTTTCCTTTTGGGTTCTATTTCATTGTTTAGCAATAATTTCCTATAGAGGCTCTCTAATTTCACTATAAAAACTTCTACAGAAGCAGTAAAATATTTACGGCAAAATTTCAACACAGAAGCCTTACCAATTTACAAAAATAATTTAAAAGCTTCTACACCATTCTTAATTTATTTGTACAGGTAATCTTTCTAAATAGCAAAGCACAAAAACAATTAAACAAAGCTGTATCCGAAAGCTTGAGGAAATGATGTTTGATGCAAAGCTTCACCTGTAGATTCCAATTCTACCAAAACTTTCAAAGCAATTCAACAACCAATTCTTTTTCAAAAATTCCACATCATAGCCAAAAAAATCTCTTTCCAACCCAATTTTTTCAAAATTCCCCCATGCAAAATATCTTGAGCCTTTCGTGAAGAAGCTTTCCACTTCCTCCCCAAAGCCAAGATTAACTCTCGGGAATTAATTTCCCCAACAAACTAAATTAAATTTCTAACACGTGCTAGCAAATCCAAAATATCTTTTAACAACCCACTTAATCACAAAATCTTTTAATAACCAAAATTTAATATTTAAATAATTAAAACACTTCTCATTCAATTAAAACCAATTTAATTAATCAATTAATCCAAAGATTAATCTTTTTATTAATTGAATTAAATTTATTTATTTATTAATTCTAAAACTCAACATTTAAAATATACATAATCTACTTTTCAACTTTTAATAAAGAATTTCAATAAACTTATTTTAAAGCATTTTACCATAATAATTTAAAGCAATGATAAACACAATTAAACAAACACAACTAACTAAACCAAATGACACATTGGGGCTAGGGTGTAGACCTAACACAGGTAACCTAGCTACTATCTCCCAATCAACATAATCGTTGAGTCAACACACTCAAACCTGTAAAGACAGGTGAAGTCGATGTCATGTACCTCCAAACCTGTCAACGAGGCATCAATAGCACATGTATATAGACATCATCATAAAACACACCGTGAAGAGGAAGTCGCAGAATCACAGGGCGCTCGCAAGCGAGTGATGCAATATTGTCCCCTTCACCAATACACTTATCACGAACTGACAGTTCCCATCATAAATGAAATACTCATGTTATTAGAAGCCAACATTATTCTATTCAAAGCATGTCCAATAAAATATCAAAGAAGGTACATCACATCACACATATGGTTCACATTGATGTATAAATAGCGATCAAAATATCCAAGCATCGTAATCTAAACATAAGAGAAAAATAGAGGGGTGTTACATATTGAGGTAACTAAAGGGCTATGTGGCAGCATCTAGAGGGCATCACTAAAATAAATAAAAAATAAAACAGCAAGACTAAAGGAAAGCATTGATGGAGTTTTAAAACAAGTAAATCAATGGACAACATTTAAACTCAAATGGCTAAGTGCCAGCTTGCTCGCGCAATATTTCAATCAACCGTTAATGGTGATACGCTCAATCCTTCGGCCATAAAGAAGGTAGTTGGCTTGTTTTTTTCTCACAGTTTTAATCATTCAAAGGCAAAAAAGCTAATCAAGTTTGAGGAGATGACATGAAGAGCTCCAAAAAACAGTTTCAAATGCATTTTGTAGCTAAACTCTATCTGAGTAAGCAAGTAATCAAACTTCTCTGAGTTAATTGTGTTAAGTTGATTCGGTCTGGGAATTGGTGAGAAGTCCAAAAAAATTATGTGCCTAGGGTTTATTAGGGTTTTTATATTGTGCATTTTCAATTGGGTCAGTGAGAATTCCTTGAGGTCTAGGAGGGTTTTCTTTTGCATTTTGTTGCTTGAGAATTTAAACCAGTAGGTCCTTTTGTGAATTGAAATTTGCAAACCCTAGTCTATCTCTACTGTAAAAATGGGTGAACCCAAACCCAGTGAGTCTAGCATTAGACCGGAAAGGAAACCCAAACAGAAGGTAAAAAGACTCAAAACCCAAGGTGTTACCTCTAAATCCAAGCTAGATGCACCTGAAGCATCTAAACCTACACCAAAAGTACCAAAAGAAATTGCAAAGACAAAGGGTGAAAAGAGAACTCGTGACAGATTCATGGAGGGTGCCTCTGAGGATGTAAATGAGGGAGGATCACAAATTAGAAAGAGACCCACAGGGCAGACTTTTGTAGCAAGCAAGCTAATTGACCTTGTTGATGGAACTGGAGAGCTCGCTCAACCACAGAGTTGATGGGAGCTATTTTTGTATGCTTTTAATAGAATACATGACATAAGGCTAGCCAGACATTTCTGGGGTTTCAATTTGGGGAGGCTAGTTGTGCCCAATGTATTTGTGGAGGTGGTTGTAATGCTGGAACTTCCAAAACATTATGATCCCAAATATAGAAAAATCAAAAGTGAAAATGGAACTCTAATCCTTGAAGTGACAAGGGATAAAATTGTGGAGGTTTTCAAATTGAACCTTAACTATATAGTCAACATCGATCATACTAATTTATACAATGAATATGATTATTATAGATATGGGTGTATAGAAAGACTAAGCTTGCAAAGCACAAAAAATATGACAAGGGAGGATTTGGTCCTAAGGAATTGGAGTCCTTTGAGTGTGAGGAGATTGTTAATTATTTCAAGAACACTTACTATTGTTTGAATTAGGTTTTAGCCCATGGTTTTTATGCCATAATTTCTATTGACCTATTGGTGATGATAATTGACATATAGAACTGGAATTCCAATAGGGGTTTTGATTATGTTGCATACATTGCAGAGAAAATGCATAAAGGATTGGTTATTTTAAAGTAGGGAAGTGTCCCATTATCTTTCCCACACTATTCTAATGCACATGGTTTTATGTGTCAAGAAAGAAAAATGGAAGAAGAAATTGAAGTTGAGGCAGAAAAGTGAAGAAAGTTGACTTTCCTGTCCAAATGTGGGCACATATTTGGGACCAGAATTGTCCCCATTCCAATTATTTGTTGTTTTGCAATGTTATTAGATATGGTATCTTGGAGATTTTGGGTGTTGCGCTCGTTTATAGACTATCAAGAGTTATCAGGGATATCATGCACCCTATGGATAGAGAAGGATCACAATAAAAGAATAATTGGGCTGATTGGTTTTTACACTCAGATTACACATTGATCAAGGCCTATGGAGCCAAGGTGGCCCCACATTGTTTACCTGGATATATGTTTCAGACAGGTTGGCATTTATGGAGCGGATGTGCCAGCTTGATTTTATGGATAAGGAGTTACTCAAAACCCCTAGGAAAGGTTTGGTGGTTGTGCCACAATGTGCATTTGGTTATTTCAAAGCTACTTCCAAGGATGCGTACAAAAAATTTGGTATAATGGTAAATAACCTTAGGATGCTTGTTGATGAGGTTAGGAGTTTTGATCCTGAAGGCTTTGTCAATGAGAAAAGAAGGAGAAAGGACCTATCTAGTTTTCCCCATGTTTTCTTGTATTATGATGATGTATTGAGAAATTTGACAAGTGATGGAGAAGTCACTTCAAGAAAGAAAGAATGGAATGCCATTTGCAGCATTGAGGAAGAAATTATGAAAAGAAATGCATTTTATGTGAGCCCGTATGATGAGATTAAGAACCCTCTGAAGAGGGATATGAAAAAGATAAATTATTATTGCAGTGGAGAGTTCAAGGAAAAGGTCAAAGAATTTGTTGAGATAGCACAAGTTCTCCTAGATAAACAACCTCAAGCCATGGATATTCCTGAGTAGCTTGTAGAGTTTCAAGGAGGGGTTGTTGAGGTAATTGGGGAAGATTTGATGGATAAACATGTGCCTGATGATGAAGAAGTGGAGAGGAGATTCCCTTCTCCCAAGATTGATGATGCTCTTGATTCTAATATCCCCTAGGATAAAATTGTTAAATGGGAATATGATGAGAAGGCGGATGATGATCCAAGGATCAAGACATGTGATGAATTCATTGCAGATGATACATTTGTGCAAACAAAGGAGTCTAAAGAATTCATCATCCAACAAAGGAGTAAGGAAATAAAGGAGAGGATTAAACAAGTCAAGGTTGGTGTGGAACCCTCTTAGCAAGAGGAAGCAGAGAAAGCAGAGGAAGAAAAATTAGGGTTGAGATAGCAGTCATCACACCTGATGAAGCTAGAAAAATTGTTGCAAAAAGTGTGTTGTACCCAAACCAAATTTTTTGCTTCATTAAGGAATTTTGGTTAAAAGAGTTTAAACCTTGTTAAAATGATGTCAAAACAAATTTTGGGCAAGTCAAGTATGGACTTTGGTCAGTGTCATGTCAGTCGTTAGCAGCAATTGGTCAGTACCTGGAGATCAGAACCTGAACTTGGGACTCAAAGCAGGACATGTGATGATGGAGAGGCGCTTCACAACAAGATTTTACTCTTACAAGGTCATTTCAATGGCGAGAAAGGTGTTTACAGAGATAGAAACACATGATGATATTTAAGCAAAAAGAAGATATGTGCCCCTGTATCTCAAGGGCGCCCTTCTTTTTGAAGGTCTAGATCTTATTACTTTTGCTTGTGAATGCATTCAATCTCTTCAAAATTAGCCCATATTTTTGATGGGCTATCAAGCAAAGTCATATGAAGTACAAAACTCTGACAATCGAGGTCAGACGTTGAAGATATGAGGAGGCTGTAAGTCATAGAGGACTGTCAAATTGCAGTTTTTGTGCCCCTGTAGCCCAAGGGTGCCCTTGAATTTGACCCCTCAGATGGGTAAATTTGCAGATGTGGTCTTCTTGAGATCTTTTCTAATCTAGTTTAGCTTCACAACGCATTAGTTTTTAAGGTGCTCTGACATGTCGAGTGATCGTGACAGAAGTTCTATCATACATGTAAATCAGAGGGTGGAGAAATGTAGCAATACACACCTATACCTCTATAGGCCAGGGGCACCCAGCCTTTAGGCCTATCAAATGGGGTTTTTGGCATTTGCAGTCTTCACGAGACTTGTGTGCAATTACTCCAGTTATCCAATGAGCCTAGCCATCAACCTCCAAGATTTTGCAAATGCTCGTATGTGAAAGGTCTATGTAGAACGTTGAAAAGTGAATACAGCCAAAAAATGGCTAAGTATAGAAAATACACATCCCCTTGGAAAAGGTGCCCTTCTCTTTGAGGTCTTAGAAGAATTTTTCTTGCTTCGTCGCCTCCAAATACATCTCTTGTAAGTTGATCTAGATACGTACAACGATTGATGGTATGTGAATCAGAGCACTCTAGTTCTCGGTGTCAAGATTCAAAGTACGGTATCCGGATGAAAGTTACACTTTTGACAAAAGGGTGTTTGCACCTTCACAAGCTAGGGGCGCCCTTGCACTTGGGGGTCCTAATCCAGCATTCAGACCTTGCATGTCCAGTCATCGGCTGTGTAATTCTTCCAACTACGTGATGGATCCAGCGTCCAATCAACAAGAATCATTGTAAATCGACAATGGAAAATTGAAGCATCGAATGGCAAAACAAAAAAATGGCTTATGGAATTTCTTATGAAATTACATCTCCTTGGAAAAGGCGCCCTTCATTTTGAGGCACCAGATTCAGTTTTCTGAGGTCACAACATCCAACAAGCATTTCATTAGTTTTGATCTAGCTATACAATGAATCATTCAGTTCAGTTTCACCATCACCCGGGCATTCAAAAATTAGTGTTCAACAAAGGCTGCGGTGATGTTTTCAATGAGCTATAAAATAGGAAGTTAGCAAAAAATCTCAACTTTTGGAGATGGACACCTAGAAATTCAAACTTTGACTTTTTGGAATTAGCAAAATATTCTAAGGCGACCCAGAATGAGAGACTTCAGTTAACTCATTAAAACAATATTAAATTTCAGTTCTTGCAAGTCAGTTGTGTAAAGGGCGAATTTCTTCAATATTTTAATATTGGTGCCTATTTTGAGACTCATTGAGTTTCGCATGCTGAGTTGAACTGAATATTTTAATATTCTTGAGACTTCAAGTCAGTCTCTGTTGCATGGAGTGAGGTCCAATCAGATGGTTTCTTTGAAATCAGGGTTTCTACTTGCAATTGGTGCCTAAACCCTCAAAATGCTTTATTAATATGCATTTAGGTGTCCTTTTCTCTCACAACAGGTTGAGTGCAAGTGAATTTTCTCTTTGTGCAAGCATTCAAAGGAGCCAAGGTTATTATTTTTCATATTTCCTTGCAGATACAGGTTCAAACAAACAAGGAAGAATTTCTATAGTAGCAGAGAAAGCAAACAAATAAAACTTTTATCTTTTGTCTAAATTTCTTCTATTTCTTGTCTTAGGTATTCTCTGCATGTCAAAGAAAACAGCCAAATTTTTAGAAACAGATCATCTGGGTTTGTGTATTTCAGCATCAACAACAATACCCATGTCTTAGAATATTTCGTGAAAATTGCCCCGTTGCCTCTATTCTAGAGCACTATTTTTTTTTTCAGGAATTCTCTTTACATGCGGGCCTAAAACACATTTTTTCCAAAATCTATCAATCTCGATTGTGTTAGAATTCAGTTCTACACAAAACCCATGTTCTAGATTTTCTCGAGAAAAATTGCTCTCACAGCCCCTCAGATCTCGACTGAAAACCTTTTGCATGCGAGCCCAAATCTCACTTTTTCACAATTCTGTTGATCTGGGTCATCCTAGAATTTGATTCTATACAAAACCTACATCTCAGAATTTTTTGTGAAAATTGCCCTCTGACAGGCTATTTTTAGCCTCATCTGGAGTGTTTTTTGGGTTTTCAGAGAATTTTTCAGAACATAGCCGTGTTCACAATAACAAGCGAGTTTTTCGGAGTGTTGTTCACGTAGACTGAATTCAAGACCAATTCAGTCTTAATTCATGATTTCATCAGAAAAGCTAACATCGATTTATATCAAGTGCATCTGAAAGATTGACAAGCGTAGTCACTCAAGTCCACATGGTTTCATTGCCTCGTATAGTTGACTGTCTTCCAAGGCTGGTTTAGAGGGTTGATATCATTGGAATTATGCATGTGTGTCAAGTTCATTTGCATTTCTCACAACCAAAGGGTTCGCAGTCAAACTTCGTGGTTTTATCATGCAACACTCTTCCATAGAGAAAAAAGTGTGAAAAACGTGAGAAGCGTCAAGATGCAAAAGAAATAGTGGCTATCACTTTAGTTACAGTGCCACCAAAGTTACCAATCAGTGAAGTGCTAGCTTAAGTGTGCAGAGATTTCCAGGTTTTCTTGAGTTGCAGACAAGCAGTGAATTGACAATTGAGACATGTGACGACCTTCAGATGGTGATGCAGTCAACAACCTCGTGGAGGAGTTAGTTGCTCGAGATCAGGGCCAGTGAACATCAGTTTAGGACATCCCATCTTTTCCAAGATAGACATTAGAAACAGGAGTTAAACTTGATGCTTCTTTCTGAGTTAACTCGTTGTTCCTCTCTCTACACACCATGTATTTCTTGGAAACATGTTTGTACAATTGGAGTTTTTAGTTAGCTTGCTTTCAATAAGGACGTGCATGCTTGCACATTGTCCATTTAGATTAGATGTACCGGTTAACTAATGGTTGTTTTCCAATTAACTGTATAGTTTTATTTATTAGGGTTTAGCAATAAAATCTTGCATGTATTGCAAGATTGTAGTTGACTCAAGGTGATTTTAGGGTTTCCTACACCTTTGATGTCTATAAATAAGAGCTCTTAGCTCATTTTTAATTAGCTTTTACTTGTAATAGAGAATTGTTGCGTTGTCGGCAACATGCCTATTCTCAAGATTGGTTCACCTTTGTAAATAGAACTTTTGCACATAATAGCAATGTAACGCCCCGCCACGCAACTCTAGAGGAAGTTGCAATTAACTACTCAAACGAACTAATTTTTTTTTGTTTGAGTACAATTAACAAGCAAGTTCACTACCCATTGCCAACAACCTCTAAGGTTACGAGACTGAGGTTAATTTAAAACCCAAACAAAAACATGAATTGAATCCATAACATTCATTTACTTAATAAATTAAGGACACATACATTCCATACATGATAAATTACATCCAAGCATAAGAGATAACATGTGATTTCATTTAACAATAATTAAACCGTAAGATTACATCTCTCATTCCTTGAATGAGGTAAATCCAATAAGCATGATTACGATTACAACTTTCCACCTTGTTAACAAATGAGGGGTAATAAATTACAATATACAACTGAAATGAATAAAGCATGAAATGTAACTGGGTCCCATGAGCTCTCCAACAGGAAATCTCATCCACACGAGAAAGAGGAAAACCCAACGGAGTAAGGTGCACATTGCGCCCAACCAAGTGGTACCTGAAGGCCCACCCCCCATGCTAGGAGATACTAACAAGGATTCCTAGCCAAGACCATCTACCTCTAGACCCAGACTAAAACATAACTGAACTAAATCGAATACAAATATAATATTATCATAATGGTTACAATGCTTCTAGAGTTACACAATCAATTGCATCACAGATACAAACATACTGCTAACTTAGGAGAAGTGTCATCACAATGTTACATGGGTTATCCTAGTAAGTCTTCCTAGGTCTCGGTCCCCATCTCGGGTTATCCTGGAAACCTCTAACGACTCTCGGCCCCTCATGCAACCAATGCGGAATCAGTTATCTTTCGTAGAGACAAGATAACGATCTTTCCATTCCAGGCCTTCTCATCCCATCCCAAGTCTATACAAGCCCTTGCATCCATGAGTGAGGCAAAATTATCTTATTAAGTGTTTGATACTACCTAATCCTCTCATCAGTTTATTTACATTATCACTGGATTAACTAACTTACAATGAGTTATCCTGGCACCACTTTGTGTGTCGGCCCTCGTTGCAAGCCACTTTTCTAAGACAACACATGGAACAACTCCACAACAATAAGGGTACACAAGTGTGACCTAAGGATATCAAATCCCTATCTATGACATAAAGTCAACAAATCCCCATTCGTGATAACTGGGTTTCTAACTGGATACATTTAGATGCACTATGCAAGGCAATCCAAAGGTTGACTAACATAAAATGACAACCCCAGTTAATTGAAAAACCCCATCTGGAAGGCTTATTAATCCCTACCACACAATTTCACCCAAATGGAAACGAAAGTAGTTCACAATTAAAACGAGCAAGAAGACGGGAATTAAATCTACTTTGTATTTCCTAAATCCACTTCTTTTATTGACATTCAATAATTTATTTCCTTAATAAAATTGAATTAATAACGTCTCTTCCAGACAAAAGATGAGATTTAAACTCAATATTTAATTCCCTAATTGCTTTTTAAAGAATAATAAAATAAACATTTATTTCTACGATTCAGAACATATCATTTAAAAATAACTATTGGTCCTTTGCAAAATAAATCATGTTAAAAGGAACAAATAATCTTGTTATTAAACAAATTATTTTTAATCCAATATTGTCCTTTCAATAATATTATTTTAAAATAAAATCAATAAATTGACCATGAACACAATATATTAAATTCCTCAATCACATTTAAATCATGCCATTAATTAAATCAATATTTTAATATATGTATATATTTAAAATATATATACATATATCAAAATTAATAACACAACTATATATATATATAATTTAATTACTTAATATAATATAAAACAATATATATATTAATATTATATTAATATAATATAAAATAATATATATATATATATATATTAATATAATATAAAATAACATTTTTTTTTTTGTTTTTATATAAAAAAAAGTCAAACGCCAAAATTTTAAGGTGCATTTTTGGGGATGCGCACGGTTAGGGTTAGGGCAGCGACTGTGTGCACAGTCGACCCCATTGTTGGGCGACGATTGTGCTATGCACAGCCGACCACCATTGTTGGTGGTGCGGTTGTGCTTAGCACAGCCGACCACCAACAGTGGCGACGACGGTGTTAGCAGCGGCCGCAAGGGGGTGTGCTGGGTGCGGCTCCCCCCATAGCGCCTCCCATGGGGGGCAGTTGTGGGGTGAGCCCCCAGCCCCACAAAAATCTTGGATTTTTCTTATAAAAATAAAAAATGGAGAGAAAACCCTACGGATTTTGAAATCCGCATCTTTTTCAGGGTTGTATTTTTAAAAAAAAAATAACAACATAACACTTCAATAATAAAATATATATATATATGTAAGTATATATATCAGTATATATATATTTAAAAATCCACAAAAGGAATTTGCATAACTAATTGAGAAAATAATACTTAAAATGATCATTTTCAGTCAAGAACACAATTTTTTTCTTGAGAAAACCCAAATAGAAATAGAGGTTTAAGATATGATACAAAATTTAACATGAATTTTTCATCACAGTCAAGATTTTGAGTTTTCCAGATATGATTTTCAAACAGCAGAACAAATATATATATTTTTTTTTTCAAAAACAAACTAAATTTAAAAGCATGAACCTAGTATTCTAGAGTTTGAGAAGATGCCAGATGGTGAATAGGTTCTTCCTCTGATCCCAACTCCTGCTCAACAATTCCACAAGTCCAATCCAAAACCCACAACTAGCAAAAATTCCTCTTCCTCCTCTATTTTTCAATTTTTTTTCCTTGTTGAAAAAACTCATTCCAAAATCCCAATAATAGAAAAATATATATATATATCTATGCAACCACCCTCATAAATTTTCAAAAACAGATTAGGAAATATCTTAATTTCTTTTTTGCATTCAAATTTTCAAAATATGAAATTTAAAACCTTTTTCAATTTCAAACTTAATCTTTTTTCAATTTTCCAATTTTCAAACAAAATATCTATTAATTTCAAAAATGAAAAACTTAATTCAATTCAACACAATTAATCAATAAAATAAATCTAATGCAAGATTAAATTATTTTATTAATTAAATTAAATTAATTAATAAATCAAATAACATTTCTAACATTAAAACCAGATTAATTTAATCAACAACTTAAATACATAAAACCACTTATTTACCTCTATAACATGCAACTAAATAAATCAAAGTGAAATGAACAATATTAAAGCAACTTAACCCGACTAAAACTCGACAACACACTATGACCAGGGTGATGAATTGGCACGAAAAACCTAGCTACTATCTCCCAATTGAATACCGTTGGGCAATGGGCATGCTCAAACCTGTGAAACCAGGTGGAGTCGATGTCCTATACCTATCAATCTTCGAACAAAGAGTATAACGAACATGTATATATCATAATAAAACACATCGTGAAGAGGAAATCGCGGAATCGCAAGGCGCTTGATGAATCTAACATAAATAATATAATCAAATGCATAAAGCATCATTAATTCAAATATCCACTTATGTTAATCTAAAGCATGCCATAATGATAATATCTAAATAAAATACCATTTTATCAAAATATAACATTCACATTGTTTTACAGATAGCAATCAAATAGTAACCAAGTACCATAGTCAAAGTACTAACATAAACACAACATAAAGGAGAAGAACACTGTTCGCACAACAAAGCAAAATGGAGGGGTACTACAAACAATATATGCTTAGCCTACCTTGCCTGTAATATAATTATTTTGTATTTGTTCATGATTGATTACTATTATAATAAACAGATGGGCCTGCCTTTCCTTCATGTTATTATCATGGTGTTTATTTAATCTTAGTTAAATGGGGTTGCTAGTTTGATTGTTTGGTGTATGCATGTTTCGCTAATACAACTTGCTATCCTAGTTGCTTACCTTTGTTTTGTTTATAATTAAGCCTATTCAGAAGAGCAAATAGTTGATCCCACCTTGCCTTCACGTTGTTAATCTGTACTCAAATCTTATCGTTTGATGTGTGTAATAGTAAACTTATTCAGCCAAGCAGATAGTTGATCCCACCTTTCCTTCATGTTGTGAAGTTGTACCCGGTTTGTTGTATATTCGTTTGTTTTAATAGACTTCTTCCCGAATAAGCAAATAGTTGAGCCCACCTTTCCTTCATGTTGTAAATTTGCACCTATATTTTATCGTGCAACACATTCCTGCTCCTATTTCCTCATGCTATGTTTTCTTGAGGAGATTGGATAGATTAATTTTTTTAGTTTTTAGTTGTAGTTAAGACCTACGAAACTAGAAAAAATACTTAGCTGCAACATCCTTGGTTTTCTTAACCTTGTGCCTCTTCCAGCTAAGTCAAAAAGATAGGACTTAAAATAGTTTACTCTTAGAAAGCATATCAACAAAAGAGGGAGCTTCCCCTCCTAATTTGAAGAGCACTCATTACGCAGTGTGCATAGTTGTCTATACTAACTTGTACTCTAGAGGTGTTAGTTATTACGCTAACAAAGTGGAATTATGTTGCTTCTAGGATGTACTCTCACCTCATCCATTGCACTTGATGCCATAAGGAGAGATCCACAGTCTAATGTATTTGAGGATCATTTCGATAATCAAGTTTTTGGATCTGGTTATAGTCCTAAATTGCACACTCTTACAATTTGGTTTATGGCACCCAACACTGGGAAGCATGAGGTTGTTAGGACTATAGAATAAGTCCTTGATGCAATGGTGGTAAAAAGAGCAGTAGATATGACTCTGGTGCAAGCATCAAAACTAATTGTGCATGCTACAATGCTTAGTGTTGATACTACCCAGATCTCTTAACAAAAATATGATGCATGTTGTTGAATGATTATGTAAAAAATCTTTGGATGAATGCAATAAGTTGAGATCCATGGCTTAGGCATCTCAGTCAATAAGGGCACTTTCTTCACCATCCTCTTCTTCTTCGGATTTTTCTACACAAGATAGAGAGACTCTATCTTTAATGATTCAAAATTTGAATATTCAACTGAAGACAGAGAAGAAAAATGTTAAGAAGGCCAAAATGGAGACAATTCAAGTGGCCAATGACATTTTTCATGATGTGCTAAAACATAGGGTAACAAAGTTGGTGTATAGAGCTAATGATGGGTGGGTTGCTTACAAGAACATCCATGATGCCAAAATCAAACATTTGCAGGTTCAAAAGGCTTTCCAAACCGAGTGGAGCAAATGGAGCACTAGGGTAGGCAAACTAAAGGAAATGATATCTAAAATGCAAGAAGGCCCTGAAGCTCCCACCAACATCCCAAATTTATTACAGGCAATTGATCTAGTGAATGAAATAATAAATTTTAATAATAAATTGGGAATGCAACTCCAAGATAAATTAAGAATGTTCAGAGAGATGGAAGGGCATGGTATGCCTAAAATATTGGATGATAAGGGTGAGTTAAAGGATTTTTCTAAGTGGAAGGATGAGTTGGGATATTTGCTCCCTCCTGAGCTAAAATGATGCTAAGTGTTACTGATTATTCTATGTTAAATCCAAACATAAATAATATGACTAGAGCTGAAAGGAGGATGGACACTTTCATAGGGCTCTTAGAGATGCAAGGTACAATTAGCACAGTACAAATATACATAAGTTGTTGGATGTAAAATGGCCAACTGAGGATGATTATAAGACATGGCTAGAAAAGTTCATTGATTGAGCCTGTGTTATGAAACTTGACAACAAACATGGTGAATAATGGATGGGAGAAAAATAATGCATAGCTTGGAACCAGTATGGATCGGGATTTTGCTAAAGTGTTTCAAAATATTGTTTTCTCCCCAACATGAAAATTGATGACAAAGGTGCTGACATGGATGGGTTTTCCTTCTCTCTTTTTATTAATTTTCTTGCTTTTGAGTTTTGTTGACTGAACGTGCATGTGGAGAAAAAGTTTCTCGTGAAGAAGAAGGTTTGATTTTTGTTGCAATGGATGAAAGATGCCTTTTGGAAGGTAGGTATATCTTCTTCGGCAAATAGAAATGATTTTTTTCTTATATGGTTTGCCTCTTTTTCAGAGGTGCAAATATAACCACTTGGGGAAGTTTTGAAATTGAAATGTAAATGAATGTCAAATATAAAATGTGAGTGAATTTGTAATTTGGCTCGAAGCTTGTTGCTCCATGTTTCTATAAATGGGAATTCAAGGCCAATTACAAAGTTCTTTGGTTGGAGAAAGTTTGAACTCATGTAATAGCAATTTGGTAAATCAAGAACAAATGAATAGAGTAGTATTGAGTCTTAGGTATGCATTCTAGTTTGTAATAGGCATAATGGTTTTACAATAGCAATGACATATGAATGAGAATTGCAAACTCTGGACAATATCTCTCCTATGTATTTTGTTTCTCAAATTATAAATAAAATGATCGAGGATCTTTTATTTGTCTCCAATCGCTTTGGTTGAATGTATGGTTTTATTTTTGCTTTAGTTCAAAGAAATAATTAAACTATTAAATAAAATCAAAGGTTTTTGAGATGGAATTCAAGGATTACTAAGTAGTTTTTTTGTTTCTAGATATCTTGAGTTGTGTGTTGCAAAGCAATATGACAATAGTCTATAAATTCTAATTTTAAATTGCTAATGAATTATAGTTTGTTACAAATGTGAATTTGTTACCTAATGGATAAAATTTTGGTATATTAATCTAGCCATCCCAGATGTAAATGAGTCAGCCCGTATCTGACAAAGAACACAAATCTTAATGAAAATCACGAACACGCCCATAATTGCAGTAAATTTTTATGAAGTACCACTCATTCCTTGCTTTAGGTAATAATTTGTTAAAGGGTCTGCCACATCCTTGAAGGCTTTTATCTAATTAGCAGCTTGTAGGAATTCATATGTTTGTCGCAATGTTCATGATAAAATGGCACAAGAGTATCATCTGAACATTGTCAAGATTACCCTCATGGGTCTCACAGAGCCCGAAGTGTAGAGGTAGTAGCCTAGTAAGCCTCTACATGTTCATTGGCCAATCCTTACCTTTGTTGATCATTGAATTATGACAAATTCATAGGCATTTGGTGAGATTAATTTTGGTTCTTAAAAAATAACCAACATAACTATTGAAATTGGGGACAACCCAAAGGCCTCCCAAGTGGGTTCTAATAGTAGTGGGTCTGGTGAAAGATGCTCTATCAGATTGGCTAGTATAAGCTAGAAGAATAAAGGGGAAGACACTAAAGGGAAAAGGTTAGAGCTTGATGACGAGGGTCTAGCTAACTCGGATGATGATTTCCTATGTGAGTGTGAGGAAGAAAGTTGAGATAATACTGATCTAGAGGATGAAGAACATGAATTTAGTGTTGAGGAGGGGTAGGAGAACAATGGTGAAGAGGAAAACTCGGGTGAAAAGAATAATGAGGATTCAGAAGAACCTGATTGGGAGGAGGAATTTAGCAATGAAAAATTTAATGTTGAGAATGAAGAAATGAAAAATGCAGAAGGTATACACAATGACCCCAACCAAAATGTGGAGGATAAAGTGCGGGAAAGGCTTACCTACTCCTTGAAGGATGAGCTCAAAGGTGATGATGAGAACACAAAAAATAGGATAGCGGCCCTTGAGGAAGTGGTTGGAAAAATTTCCACTATTATGGATGGAATCATGCAACATGCCATTTTTAGAATGGTGTCTGGTAATTCAAAAATAAGAAAAATCAAGAGGAAAATTGGGCAAGATTTGGAGGAGATGACTCAAAGTACCTCAATCTCAGACTATGTCAATGCGAAGGACTAGAAGGCAGCCATGGACCTGCTAAAGACTAATTGGGATTTCATTTCCTCCTCTAAAATTTAAAGGTTTTGTTTTGTTGTCTCTGTTGTTTCGTGGTTGTTTTTGCCTACATGCTTGTCTACTTTTTTGGGTCTATGCTTGAGGTTTGTGTGCCTCCTTTTGTTGGTTGTTGGATGATTGGCCTAGTTGGCCTATGTTTTTATGTTTGTCTTGCTTAAACTTATGGCTTTATGGGCCCTTCCCCTACTTTTAATATCAAAAAGATGTGTACATATATTTAGCCAATAGGATTTTCAAGTGGACTTCCAACTCTAAAAAATACTTGTAAACTTGTCTCACATTGTCAAATAAAATTTGTAGCGCTAGTAAACAAGTTTCAATAGCCTATAAAAAAATATGCTGCTAGAAGCCATCTTAAAAAGATACTATTTGAAACAACTTGAGGACAACAACACCCTTGACCTTTGTCATAAAAAGTTGCAACTCAAGTATTGACCATTGTTGTTTCTGACTTCAGTAATTTGTAATATGTATTATCATTGTAATCATTGAAGGATAGTTTTTCTTCGATCTCATTCAATGATCTATTGATAGCTTGTATTATTTATAATTTTATTTTGTTCAGTATATATAAAAAATAATACTATTTGAAATAAGCATCAATAGAACTCAATCATCTTTAATAAAAGATACGATTGACATAATATTTTACAAAACATAAAATACATATACACCATTCCATATAATTCTTCTGACAAGAAAATAATACAAACTTTTATCTCTTCAAAAGTGCTAATGCTATTTTACGTATATTTTTGTGTGCTTAGCACTGCAATTCCTACCCATCTTGTGCATGCACCTATATATGTTCTTAAAAACTAAAACAATCTTATTGTAAAATCGTGGCTATGACCTCTATCATCTAGCTTCCATTGTACTCGTTGAGGTTTCATTCCGAGAAGAAACGCGAGGGATGAGGCTAATATTCGGACTCTCACTTGTCATGCTTACGAACGCAGGCCTGGTCGGATTTGGCAACGGCATGGAATTGGTGGATAGCATTGTAATAACATGAGATATTATTGGTCGGACATGTGGATCAGCCTGGGTGCACAGAAGCCCAATTTGAATACATCTTGACACTTGCTCTTCTGGGCAATTTCTTACCACCACACTATCCACAATATTGAGGGCATTTCCTCCTTTGTAAGCTCTCCATGTCTGCACAACCATCACACAGTACAGAAACACTCAATTTCTCATCCTCATTAAATGACCCACGTCGAATAGTTAAATGGGGAATTTAATATCTTACCCATTCTACTAAGCTGAGGCTCTGATTTTCTTTTGAAAGATTTATGTCGGTATTTTTTCTTCCACTCACAATCTCAAGCAGTAAAACTCCAAAACTATAAACATCGACTTTTACAGATAGCTGCCCTGCCATTGCATATTCTGGAGCCATGTACCCACTTCACACCATCAAAACATTCCAACCATCATCAATCCAATTTAAATGTTATGTTCATGTTGCAGCTCAGAAATGATATATTCGTATTCGCTAACTTTTCAGGGCACGACAAACAAAAAAGAGAAGTTAAGGTATTCTTACTATGTCCCTGCAACCTTTGATCGAATTTGGGTTTCATCGTCGGGGAAAAGTCTCGCTAAGCCAAAGTCAGCTATTTTTGGATTCAGTTGTTCATCAAGCAAAATGTTGCTTGCTTTGATGTCTCTGTGAATTATTCGCAGCTTGGAATCTTCATGAAGGTATAGAAGTCCACGAGCAATTCCATTTATGATACTAACCCGCTTTTGCCAATCGAACCTTTTGCGTTTTTCTGGGTCTGTGTTCCCATTTTACAATGAAAAACAAATGTTTAGTAACAGCCACCTCCTAATTTCTTTCGAATAACATTGTTCAAGTTTATTTGGGAGTCAATAGCACTTGTAAACCATTTTTCTGATCATCTTCATTCAGCGACTCTTATTCGTCTCACTATTTATGGAACCTAATGACCCTGAAGATGGATACGAGGGAAGGGCCAGAAATATTGGAAAGAGATTTATAAATGTTTAGTTTTTCATAGATCGGTTAGAAGTTGAATTAAAACTTTTTATTTTGTTATGTGTTTTATCATTGAACTACCAGTCCATATTTTTCAGGTATAATTTATTTTTCAACAACAAATAGAACTGATTTCAAAAAGTATTTCAATTTTAATAAATAAAAATGATGTTGAAGAATAACCCATCAAAGAGAAATGCATAGAGATATTAGAATGAAATTTACAATTTAAAAAAAAATTATTTCAATTTTTATAACAGAAAATGATGTTAAAAAACCCACTAAAGAGAAAGGTGTCAAGGCTCTGGTTTTGCAAATACTCATAGACAAGCAACCTTTCAGATCCCTCGGCGCAACATCCCAACAAATTCACAAGGTTTCTGTGTTGAATATTCGCCACCAGCTCCACCTCATTCATAAATTCTCTTTTTCCTTGCGCAGATCTTGTAGACAGCTTTTTCACTGCTATCTCCTTTCCGTCTTTAGTCATTCCCTGACAATTTAAACAAGCCCGTCTGTTTACAAAAACCCTTGTATGAAATATAGATCTTCGTTACTCTAATCCAATCCAACAAATTATAATTGACTCTATACCTTATATACGGTGCCAAAGCCCCCCTCTCCAAGCTTGTTATTGTCGTTAAAATTCCCTGTTGCTTCAATCAAAGTTTCTAAGCTAAAGACAATTTGCTCTTTCTTAAATAGCCTGGTTTCTTGGGTATCTTCATATTTCATGTAAAAACAGATAAACATATGTTAAATACATATAAGATATATATACAAAAAAAATAGTAAATCAAACCCCAGAAGTGGCACCTGGATCCTGAGTCACTAAGTTTACTGGCTGGCTGGAAACTGCAGATTTTACTTTGCTCCGGATTGCCAAGGAACAGCCAACCAAGATCACTATTATACCTCCCACAATCCCCAATATTAAGGCTAATCTTCTTGAATTTTCTGCAGGTTAGTATGTAATTATTATTTAACAAGCAATTTTTATATTTGAGATAAACAAAACTACAATTCAAAAATTAAATTTAGAAGATTTAAAATATAGAAAATGATCAGAGTGGATGCATGTTTACTTTGATGATCAGGAGAGTTGGATGTTGAGGGGTAGATCTCATATTTCAGAGTGCAGCTTCCTGACAGAGCTTGGGCGCCTGGATGAATAAAACAACAATCCCCCAGTTGTTGCATTGCCACTGATAAGCATGTTGTACAATCCTTGATCGATATATCTCTCCAACACTGCACTTCACCAGAAACATTACCACCAGAGTATGGCCTTTCGTCTGTGGCGAATCCCTTATTTGCAGGATCACTAGCTCTATTAATCAGATCTGATAGAAGAATGAAGGTCATACCCTTGGCAGCGATGAGACTCTCTTGTGTGATATTCGCGAGGTTATAAATGAAAACATATACGGTGGCATCTAGTGTTGAAATAAAATTAGAGTTATTATCATAGCGCAGAAAGCAGTCATCCATCAATATCAGGGCACCTATGTCGTTGGGACAAATTTTCTTAAGGGAATAATTTGCTTGTTGTGAACAGTTTGAGCATTTCTCTGGTGATACGTTCCCAATACATTGCAGAAGGCCATAGACCTTGTTGGGAGCCTCGCCAAAGGAAGAAGTGTTAAACTCTGAGCTTTGAGGTGCATTGCTAGACAGAATGGAGAGAAGTTGATCCAGATTAGCAGAATATGTACTCCCATCGGTGTATGTCGAATTATTAGTACATTTATGCCATCTAATGTCGGATAATACGAGAGGGAAGCTCATTGCAGACATTAAACTGAAGTGAAGAAGAATGATTGGTCTTTTGCAACAATTGAAAAGGAAACACCTGGGCCTCATCTTACTGCTGCTTCTCGAGAACAATTAGAAATTAGATAATAACGTTTGGTGAGATTCCATTTATAATACCATTAATTATTTATTATTGACCATTTAACCATTGAAATGGTCTATATTGAAATAAAATGATAAATTCCTTGTCAAATAAGATAAGCATTGACTCAAGGTTCAAGTCAATTATGTGGTGATTTCAGTGAGTTTTATTGTGAGTAAGTAATGTAAATATTGCAATTAATTTGATGGTCTAATTAGTGAAATAACAATTTATATGATTATTGTGTAAGTATGTAGTTAGAGAAACATTTTATAGATGTTTTGAGAGTGTTTCTTAGTACATGCATTTAGAAATGTGATTATAGTTCATATGTAAATGGACTAATAGATATGCAGTACAAATAAAACAATTGTATAAGAAGCTTTACAAATTCATAAAAAATAAAAAAGAACAATCTAAATTGATTTTCAATTACAAAGTTCAAAATAGAATACAAGGAAAATATATAAAATTATAAGTGAAAGAAAATATTTAATATCTTTAATTAATATGTTCCATATGAGAGCCATGATATTTTTTGTGATATTGCATATAATGTCAGTTTTTAGAAATTGTCAATGTAAAAAATATATGAATATAGATAATAAGAGTAAAGAAGAAGTAACAAATTGGTGGTGTCATTTTGGAATAACACAAAGCATAGATTTATTTTTTATCACAAAAAAATCAATTTCTAAAAAACATAAATTGACAAAAGAATAATGGTACAATTAAAATATAGTTAACAAGGAAGGGGAGATTGCCATTGAAATACAATATTTGACAAATTGCACATGCATATCTTGGTGTGTTGAGTATTTTTGAAATAATTCTATTGGTGATATCTAAGTCTTTTTTTGGAGGTTGTAGTTATTTTTTTTATGATTATTTCTTATTAGGTGTTTAGTTTTGTAGAGTAATGTGGTGTTCTTATGACCTATCTTATGTCCAAGTTTATAGATTGATAAATTTGATGTTGATTATTATTTCTAATAGATTGTTTCATTTTACAGATTGCTATATATGATTATGCATCATTAGCAATATTTATTCATACAAGGTGAGAGATCACCTATAGAAAAATATATTAATAATATTTAATCCTCCATATGGCTAATCATGGGCATATTCATATTTATGATCTCTCATTGCTTCAACCTTCATATTTCACCTTTTCATTTTTATATCCTATTAGAATTTGTGAGATGATAGGGATAGGCATGTCTACATACCACCACAAAAATGGGAGCCACACATTCTAGGCCCAATTGATTCCACTTTACTTACACACATCTTTTTTGTGGAATTCTCTCATGTCAAATGGGTTATTAGGTTCATATTAGGTCAATATTTTCTTAAGGAGGCCACTAGGGTGCTCTACTATAATGTAGTATCATGCTTCCTATAAAACTATATGGACTTGAAGTAGAATTCAAACTTCCCAGATATGTTAGCATATGGTACATTTAGGATTATCTTCTCTTGTTAGTCATTTACAGTGAAGTTGTTGTTGCTTATGACAAAAAAATGGGTGATGCTCCATTAGGGAATTTATTTCCCCATGAAATCTTAGAATGGCATGAAGCAACCTCATATGGAAACTTGTTGTAGGGGAGGAGGACTAGCTGCTCCGAGACTCTAAGTCATAAGAGGGTCCTAAGCAACAAAATGCCCTGATCTACCTCAAGCTTTGCTAAGTGTTTGGGAAGGTTAGGATGCTAAGGTTGATATGGAAGAGCAATTTGGTAGCTATTATCCTTCTACTAACCTGAATATTTCAGAAGGTAAGACGAGTTGATTTCTAAAGTTTAATCTACTACCCAAATAGCTCATTACTTGAGGATGGCAACATAGGATATGGACTCCAACACAACACACTTGCATCTTTGTGATGTGATGGAGTCCATACGAACAAAAAGTATAAGAAACAAATTAAAACACTGGAAAAGCAACTAACAGCCTGACTAGTGGGGTAAAGCCACAAAAATGGTTTACAATTCGAGTGAGGAAGGAAAAGTTGAAAAAATGACCCCATCCAAAAACATTTGCTTTTAGGGGTTCGAACGAACTGTTTGGCTTTAGCGAACCAAAAGAGGGTTCGCTAGAACCCGAGTTCAAGAAAACCCATTTAATGATGGGGTCCACCACTCCTGTCAAAAAGCCAAAAGTGAAGGCTTGTGGAAAGGGGGTTCACTCGAACCCCCTTTTCCCTCTTTTCCCCCTTAGGCACCAAAAATATCTAGAATTTTGTGCTTCGAAGCTCGGGTTGAGGATGAAAATGGAGGATACTTCACAAACCCAACTAGATGATGGTAGTCCTCAAAACAAGCTATCCAACAAATATAATTTAATCTGCTTTGGTTTTATTATGTATTTGGTTGTTTAGTTTTATTAAACACAGGTTTTTCATCGAAAATCAAGCTCTTTGTTCTGCACATATGGAAAAATAGCAGATTATCAAAAAAAAATCGAAAAATATGAGTGCACCGGATATTGAAGTCCTTGATCCAACAAAAAAAAAATGAATTTCGATACATACAAAAAAGTTACGTTGTATACGGTATGCCTATGTCTAAATTGTAATTGGTTTGACTTCAAAACTTGATTAAGGAAAAAATACTCAGCCAATTGAAAGAACTAGATATTGTAGTTACAAATATAAATTTGAAAAAAATAGAATTTTATCCTTCATGGAAAAAAATTTATGTTGTATACGGTGAGTGTCACTCCCTAAAAATGCTATTTACTGAAAAAAACTAGTTTTTGAAGGAGATGGAAAAAGAAGTGCCATCTTATTCCAAAAAATTTGAAACAAACATATTTAGAATCTACAAACAAAATGTCACAAATCACTAGTTTACATCATCTTTAAATTCCTCACGGTCTAGCCGCTATAGGTGCCCGAAAGTGAATATTTAGTTAGAAAAAATTATTTCAGTGTCTAGTTTGGCCAAAAATTGTAAACCAGTATTGTGGGATCACCCAGTGAAGTTTTATGCTATGAAAAAAAATAGAAAAAGTACAGAAATGAAGTATAACAAGAAGAATACTTTAACTAAACTACACCTAAATTGACGAAGAGGAGGTGATAAAAGCAGACCCTTTCTACCCAAAAATTCAATCTTCAATGAGCTCCACATGTGAATACCTACACACACAAGATCAAGGAAAATTTTAGGACTGTGTACAGAGGTCTACCTCAGTCAGTCCCCCACTTTGGTGTTTCCACCTCCACGAACAGCCAGATCACAATGAGTGTAGAAAATGATAAAGAGATGTATGAAATGGAAGTGTCAAGCAATAACACAAACAACAATATGCTACTATGTATGTACGATGATACAAAAGAAATTGACAATGGAAGATATCACCTTTGTAGCTACATTCTCTCAAGACAAGTAGAGGAAGGAGTGAGCTTGCAAGTTATCCAACAACAACGGTGTCACAACAAACAGAGTGGAGGAGCCAAGAAACCAATAGCTTGTAGCTACAATGAAGTGATGGTGAAGCTTGAAGTGTGAGAGTTGACCAAGAGAGCATCAAGAATTTAGCCAAGAGTTCAAGAATGGTGAAGAAGTTGGATAGAATCAAAAATTAGACAATTTGAATGGAAAGAGGGAGGAAAAAGAGTCATTTTACATTGGTCAAGGGAGAAAAAAGCATTATGGTTCGCGTCCAATGGAGAAACATACCACCTCTACATATTCCAAAGGTAGGAATCTTATCAGGATGGCAGCGCAACACGCAAACATCTATGCAATGCATGTACATCCCTAACAAAATTCCTCCACCGACACAATAACGAGTTGTCGAGTGGACAGGGAGAGGTGGCGAATGTGGGAATTGCATCATTGAGATTCATTTTATAAGGTAAGGTTGATGTAAATGGGGAATTTTCCTAGGGGTGTAAATTCGCTCCATTAAATTTTTCCCCCACTTTAGCAAGCATGTGTGTTAGTGAATGCAAGGTAAAGTAGAGAAAAGGCTAAAAAACATATACCTAAACCATTAAGGAAGAAGACCACAATCTAACATGCTCAGACGTGCAGGAGAGAGAAGTGGCTCCATAGGTAATCGATCTTACAAAAGCTGAACAAAAGCTCTATAGGTGCTATGTCCCACAGAAGATAAAAAAGGTTCTACAAGTGCTCAGTACTATAGAATGAAAGTGCTTTACGTGTGCTTGATCCTGTAAAGGACGCACCACATGTGCTTGGTTCTAGGGGCCAGAAACAAAAGGCTCCACAGAGTTCAATTGGTCCTTACAAGTGCTAGGTCCTGCAAGGAAAGCTTGACGAGGTGCTCAGTCCTCCAAGATTGATTGTAAAAGTAGCTTTGCATATGCTCAGTCTTGCAAAGCAACATGTTAAGTTGCAAACAAAACATGTTACGCAAGCAAAATTCATGCATATAGATCATATCTCAGAGCAAACAATTGAAGAAGAAGCTTTCAAAGGGGTCCCTCAGGAACCCTTCAAGATAGAAAGGGGCCCATTCAAAGGGACACTCTAATTGAAAAGCATAAATTTTTTTGCAAATGATCCTGTCATCAAGGAATCCTTTCAAAAGATCTCTTTCATCAAGGAATCCGATAAAAAGAATGGCCTTCTTGAAGGTAAGCTTTATGATTCTTTTTACTATGAATTCATTTTCAAAAGGAAGATCTTGCTAAGGGGATCCTTATTGAAGGATGGGCATGTGCAAGATCATGATGGGCCAAAAAGTGGCGGGGTGATCCCACAATAGTGGTTTACAATTTTTGGCCAAACTAGACACTGAAATTATTATTTTTAACTAAATCTTCAAATTCAGGCACCTATAGCGGCTGAACCGTGAGGAATTTAAAGATGATGTAGACTAGAGTCTCATCACATTTTATCTGTAGATTCTAAAACAAAATTCTCAAAATTTTATGAATAAGATTGTACTTCTTTTTCCATCTCCCACGAAAACTAGCTTTTTTCAAAAAACAACATTTTTAAAAAGTGACGCTCACCGTATACAGTATAACTTTTTTTGTATGAAGGATAAAGTTCTAATTTTTTTGAATTTAGATTTGTAACTACGATATCTAGCACTTTCATTTGGTCTTGTAGTTTTTTATTGTATGTTTTTTCCTTAATAGAGTTTCAAAGTCAAACCAATTGCAATTCAGGAATAGGCGGATTGTATACAACATAACTTTTTATGTATGTATCGAAATTCAATTTTATTTTTTTTAATAGATCAAGGACATCAATACCCAACACGAACATATTTTTGAAAAAAATATTTTTGATAATTTTCTATTTTTCCACATGTGCAAAACAAAGATCTTGATTTTCGGTGAAAAACCTATGTTTAATAAAACTAAAAAAACACATACATAATAAAACCAAAACATATGAAAATTATATTCGTGGGATAGCTCATTTTGAGGACTACCACAATAATTTAAAATAAATTTTAAATGAATTCATTTGATCCCCCAAAAGGTAAATCAAAAGTGTTTTTTTATCAACATTTTGATAGGTGTAAAGGAGACACATTTATGGGTATGGTTCAAAACTAGCAAGGTTCTATCCAAGGGGGTTTGATCTAAGGTGGTTTGATCAAACCCTCTTAAATTGGAATCCTTAAAATGAAACTTTTAAAGGATTAAATCATTATATTTTCTAAAAATATGTGATTTCAGCAAAAATCAGTTCCTCTCAAAAATTGTAAACCAGATTTGTGGGATCACTCGGCAATATGAAAAAAGTAGTGTTTTGCATTCACCAAAAAATGTGAAAATCTCGAGTTGAATTTTTTTGAGTTGGGTGTCAGTACATTGCTCCATAGCAATGCCCAAGCCAAAGTAATACAAATCGGATATCCGATAAAAATCAAATATCCGATTTGGGTCGGGTAATATATATCGAAAAAAGGTCATTTTAAAACTCATTTTAAACCTTTTAAACCTACAGCAACAATAACAACAATGGTGAGGGCGAATCCGATATCAGATTTAAGCTAATATCCAATTTTTAAGGTAAGTTTTTGGTTTTTTTTTTGTTTTAATCGAGTTTTGTATAATTTTAACTAGTTTTTTATGGATTTTTATTAAAAACTAGGTTTTTTACAATAATTTCATTTATATTGTGTAATTTCAATTAGATTAATTAGTTTTGAACTTCAATTAGGTATTATGGTTGAGAATCAAAACCCACAAATGCCAAACTCTCCGCCACCTTTGTGCCCATCAATTAAAGAGTTAATTGGTGAAAAATTGGAGCAATTGAGGGGCATTTGTGATGTTATAAGACAATCCCTTGATTATCCTAGATGACAAACACATTGAAAAAAATAATTAAAAATATAGAAACCCTCTCCACCCAACATAATGCCATTATTTCGTGGTGAGAAACCATGAGGGAATATTACTCCTACGGATTGTCTTATGAAGAGGTGAAAGATCTCGAAATAATAAAAGCCCAAATAGCCTCTTTATTTGTTAACCCCCACACTAGTCTACTAGTTAATGTTAATAAACCAAAACTTTCTATACAATGGTGCACAAATAAGGAAATTGTAGATAACTTTTGGGATCGTTGGTGGATGGTTTTTGATAAACCACCCAACAACAATATTGATGTACCATTTTACTTTATTTAAAAATTATGTTGAGTTTGTGTTAGGGCATCATGTTAATTACTTTGACATTAAACCCTTCCAGGGCATAGGTGGAGGTATGCCCCAGGACAGACCAGGGGTAGTTAGAGTAGTCCAAGGCCCAAATGTTCCCGCTCCTCCCCTTCCTCAGCTGCCTCCAGTACATCATCCAAATATTATCAAGGATGCAACCACACAGACTATTTAGGCTATTCACTCTTTGAGTGATATTTTAGTTTCCCATACTACTACAGTAGCTCAACCACATGCTAGTGATCTTGGCAATGGATCAAGTTTTGCTACATAATCCTCCTCAAGTCCACATATTTGTGTACCACCAGATATGCTTGGGTCCTCTTGTACAACCTGTTGGCATCCCTTGGACACTTCTGATTATGACCTCCATGATGTGGATGTTATAGGAGATCAGACGCAGGGGATTGGAGCACACCCTGCATATTCCTCTCCTGTTAGAGAGGGGGACATTGGAATAGTTACACAGGTAAGATTTAAATTGTAAATTCATAACTTGCATTTTTTTTAAATGAATATTAATAAGAGATAGTATCAAGTACTAATATTTATTTGCATGGTTTATTTTAATAGTTTATTTTTGAGGAGGAGCTTACACTGGTTACTGATAGCACCCTCAGGGCCATTTCATTTGGCCTCGACATGCACAGGGTATATATTTTCGCACTCACTCATTTACATTTTTTATTATGTACTTGCTTCTCATTAGAATTTTCATTAATGAAATTATATATTAACTTATATGTTTATCTTATTTTCCTCTTGTAGGAAACACCTAGTGTGAGCGAGGTGCACCGTTGTCTAGACTATGGAGGTGTAATGGTAGATAAGGGAAAGGTAATTAAACTCAAATTCGATTGAATTAATATTTTTAAGATCTTATAGTGATTATACATACATCGACATAGATTGGTAGTTTCATATACTTGTCATTTTTATGTTCAGGCGGTTATGAGCTACACATCCTTGTTGACAAGTGTCACAACATCTAAAGGATTAGGTGTTGGAACACCTCAAGGAGGAGGTATCGAAACACCTCAAGGAGATAAAGAAAAAGAGATGCCTAAAGAAGTATGTGTATATTTTATTTTGTGTTTGGTAAATATGTTCCTATTACTAACAATTGTATGCTAACTTGTATCAATTTTATGTTTTTGTTCACATTTATAGATTGACATTTCAAAAGTTGGTTTGATCAGTTCTTTGAGAGGGGCATATTCTAGGACTCCTGACCCTTTGAAGAGATCTATATATGAGGTAATCAAGATTTCAATTTTAGAGTTCAATTATAATTCAATGTATATTGATTTTTATGTTAATTATTCAATTTTAAATTATATAATATAAATAATCTCAATTGTGGTTTGAATTTTTCTTGTGCAGCTACCTTCAGATCCATAGATTGCTTCAAAGAGGCTCCATTTTGATGATCCACTAGTAGTTTAGGATGAGATCTAGACATTTTGGCATGTATATTTTGAATAGATATCAAGATGGCATATGCCACATTTTGTAAGACTTTGTTTGAGTTGGCGTTGATGTCATTTTTGTATATGGACATACACTTGATTATTGAATAATTTGATATACAGAAGTTGAGAATGGAAATAATTTATTCCTCATGTGCATGTTTAAACTCTTCAAAAATGTAATCTTGAGCAATGGTTGAATATCAATGTACAATAACATAAAAATAATGGTTATATTATATAGTTCACAATCAAAAATAATAAATAATGGTTAAATTATATCATGTATTTCTTAGTTATTATTATGGTTATATTATATAGTTTAAACAACTTTGAAGACAAGAACAATGGTAAAGTTTAACATTTTTAACTTTAAAGTTTAAATACACAAATGGCATTGTCTCACACTACATATTTCATATTTGATGTAGTGACAGGGAGGTCCTCAACTATCCAAACTCAAATTCACTTGAAGAAATCAAACTTTAAACCTTCAATCCCTAACAAGGGTGATTACTCCACAAGTTCCACAATTCAGACCTACTCACCTAGTAGGTGTCCAAAACTCTATTTTTGATCTCAACTCTCAAAATATCAAAAAAAAATTCAGATTATTCACCTTTTTGAGCACCCATTATGCCCAACCCAAACATATCAAGAAATCTCATATGATCACTTTGGACCAACTCCTCACAAACTAAGCTTTTATGTTGAAAAGGGTTCCAATTAGCCCACTTTTACAAAGGAACACACCTCCAAATTTTCTTCTAACCAAAGATATCACTAGGAAGACTTTAAAATGCCTCCAAAACCACAACTTCTCCAACTTTTGGTTCAAAACTCGCCTTTTAGAGTCTCATTCCTTGAAACCCTCATTTTTCACAAAATAGCCACGAGTTTATTAAAAAACCCATCTCTAGACCACATAAAACCTTGAAACCACTTCAAACATTCTCTATTCAGCCTACAAAAGCTTAAGAATCCTTCAAATTATGATGACTCCAAACTTTACTCACTTTTACACTCTAAAACCTCACTTTTCCATTCAAAAACCCTCTTTTCTCAACTAGGGCTTCATGCCCAAACATACAAATGACCTCCCCTGCCTTTGAAAACCTTCTATCTCATGAAAATTCACATTCTTACACTATTTCCAACCTATTGTAACTTTTTCTCAAGCAATTTCTTCTTTTCACCACTTCTAGCCTTGCTTTTAAGGCCTAAAATTGTATGTTTCCAATGGGGCAGCGTGGGAAACCTCTTCAAATAACTTTTCCAACACTAAATTCTTCCTCCTACACCTACACCTATTCCAACAAGGCCCATTCCACCAAGATACAACAAGTACAATAGGTTGAATAGCCTATTTCATCATATTACCCTCTCAAACCCTTGATTGAGCAAATACAAACCCGTTTACAGAAAGCTATCTCTAAGTTGCTTGAAACTCAAAGTAATTCCACAAGAATGGATTCAAATCAAATTTAATACAGTCCTAAATCTAATCCAATAACTGTTAGAACAAGATATGCCTATACATATTCGTACAAAGCCTTGAATCCTCAAAAAATAATACAAAACTTAGAAAATTACTGAGAAAACCAAATTTTTAATGATCTTTTCTTTACATTCAAACATCTAACTCTTGTCTCAGCTTATGGGAGGCCTATTTAAGCTCCTAAAAACAAAAAAAAATTATCTAACCTCTTCAACTACCTCTCCAACCAACTAAATTGTTGGAATTCCTTCTAATTTTCACTTTTTGCCATGACAACATTTTTTTGCATTATAGCAACATGTTTTGGTGCAGGAGCACCCACATGCCTATCATGCCTCCAAGATTAAAAGTTTTAGTTTTGTATTCTTTTTTTTCTTTCATGTTAATAAGGTCACTTTATACCATTAATGATCATTTGGAGTCATTTTGGAAGTTTGTGGGTTGTTTGGGTAAAAGATGTAAAAAATTGTCAAATGTTGTCAATGTTGTCCATGACAACTTTTCAATTATAATGAAAAAAAAAATTAAATGCTGTTAAAATTTATATGGAGTTCATTTGGAGGCTGAAAAATACTTGTAAGGGCATAAATAAATCTTGTAAACACAACCTCAGGGTTGGAGAAGTTGAAAATAAGAATTTGCATCTTTGAGGAAGAATATTTTTGTGTTTTTCCAACATCATGTGTTGTTCTTTTGCTTTTGTATGGTTTGTATGGACTTAATATGATTTTCACATGTGTGGTATGTTTATATAATTGAGTTAGCTTTCAAATTCCTTTGGTTTGGTCAAACTTTATGGAGATTTGAATAAGTTATGGTAATTATACCACTGGCAGCCTAGAAGTTGTTTTTTTCTGCAACTTTTTTTCTACAACTCGTATGACCAAACTGATTGTTCCAACACATTCGGATGGGTACATTTAGGTTAGGTATGGTCCCCTTTCACACCCAAATAGTTCGAAGCAGTTTGAGTTACGTTCAACCATCAAAATCCCTTAAGAGTCCAAAGTGCAAAAGGGAAGCAATCTTTGGTGAGTTGTTACTTGGAAACTGTGATGCCTAATAAAAATTTTGACTAAGGCTACAAGATCATGTTGGGCCCCTCTACAATAACCTCTCTCAGTTTTTTCTATCTCAGAGGTGTTTTCCCATGGTGATGAGATTTTAGTTGAGGGAAAAGTTGTCAAATGCAAGCAGTGTAAAGTTGCAAAGTAGTGCAACTTTTGTTCTGCAACTCGTACGACCAAATGGATTGTTCCAGCATGTCTGTAGGGGTGTGTTTACACTATCTATGGTCCTTTTTTGCACTCAAATATGCCAAATCACTTTGAGCTACATTGGATCGATGATTTCCCTTAAGAGTCCAAAGTGCTAAAATGTAGCAAACTTTGAAGGGCTATTTCTCAGAAATTGTGACACTTACAAACTCTTTGTCTAATGCTATGGTATCATGTTGGGACCTTCTAAAATAACCTCTCTTAGTTTTTTCTATCTCAAAGGCATTTTTCCGTGGTGATGAGTTTTCATTTGAGGGAAAATTTGTCAAATACAAGTAGTGTAAAGTTGCAAAGTGGTGCAACTTTCGTTATGCAGCTCGTACGACCAAAGAGACTATTCCAACACGTCTGGATGGATATTTTTATGCTATGGATGGTACTCTTTTGCACCCAAATTTGCCGAATCACTCCAAACTACATTGGACCGACGATTTTTGTTAAGAGTCCAAAGTGCGAAAAGGCAGCAATCTTTGAAGGGTTATTTCTCAGAAACCGTGATGCTTACAGACTATATGTTTGAGGCTATGGGATCATGTTGGGACCCTCTAAAATAACCTCTCTTATTTCTTTCTATCTCAGAGGCGGTTTTCCATGGTGATGAGTTTTTAGTTGAGGGAAAAGTTGTCAAATGCAAGCAGTGTAAAGTTGCAAAGTGGTGCAACTTTCATTCTGCAACTCGTATGACCAAACTAATTGTTCCAAAATGTCCAGATGGGTACGTTTATGCTATTAATAGTCCTCTTTTACATCAAAATATGCCAAATCACCCCGAGCTACATTGGATCGGCGATTTCCCTTAAGAGTCCAAGTACTAAATGGAAGAAATATTTGAAGGGCTATTTCTCAAAAACCGTGATGCTTAGAGACTCTTTGTCTAAGGCTATGGGATTATGTTGGGACCCTCTATAATAACCTATCTTTATTTTTTATATTCCTAAGGCATTTTCCTGTGGTGACGAGTTTTCAGTTGATGAAAAAAGGGTCAAATGGATGTGATATAAAGGTGCAAAGGGGTTTAGGGTTTGTTTTGTTCCTCATGAGTAAATGAAAAAGTGATTCATTTACTTAAATACACTTAAGTCATGAACTACACACATGAATACAAAGTATATGCATTAAAACACGTAGGTCATAAAGTATACATTAGAATACTCAAATACACTTAAGTCATGTGAACTACACACATGAATACAAAGTATACGCATTAAAACATCTAGGTTGTAAAGTATACATTGGAATACTCATAAGTGACAAAGTATACACAAAAGTTGTAAAGTATACACTTGAATACACGTAAAGCATACACAATATGCATAATATTATCATTCAATAATTGTTATCAAATATAGGATTACAAAAAGCCACGTAGGCATACAACAAATGGCCCTAATACATAGTCATTTCCCAGTAGGGGGAGGAAATAGAGCATGCATTGCCTTTGTAGTCGGCATAGTCTTCCACAAGAGTAGCATGTTGACATTCTGGAGTGACAAGCACCTGTACAAACCATCAAGGTAGAAATTAAACTACATACAATAGAAAAGATGCTTAGAATAACAAATCTATATTAGTGTAATTTATCATATACCTCTCCCAAAGGATTAGAGTTGGCTATTGTTGTAGTAGGTCCATGATCAATTGTGTCAAGAATATCGCAATATACTTCAAATGAGAAATCTATATTGTCACAATAGAAAAGATGCTTAGACTAACAAATCTATATTATTCTAAACAACCTAAATGATGATGAATTGGTAATGCAAACTATAAAAGATGCTTAGAATAACCAATCTATATTATTCTAAATGACCTAATTAATAATGAAATGGTAATGCAAACTATAAAAGATTATTATAGTAATAAATCTATATTATTATAATATGTCACACACCTCTCCCAAAGGATCAGAGTTGGCTATTGTTGTAGTAGGTCCATGATCAATTGTACCAAGAATATCACAATATACTTCAAATGAGAAATCTATATTGTCACAATAGAAAAGATGCTTAGACTAACAAATCTATATTATTCTAAACAACCTAAATGATGATGAATTGGTAATGCAAACTATAAAAGATGCTTAGAATAACCAATCTATATTATTCTAAATGACCTAATTGATGATGAAATGGTAATGCAAAATATAAAAGATGCTTACAATAACAAATCTATATAATTGTAATCTGTCACATACCTCTCCCAAAGGATCAGAGATGGATATTGTTGCAGCAGGTCCATGATCAATCATGCCAAGAATATCACAATATACTTCAAATGAGAAATCTATATTGCCACAATAGAAAAGATGCTTAGACTAACAAATCTATATTATTCTAAACAACCTGAATGATGATGAATTGGTAATACAAACTATAAAAGATGCTTAGAATAACCAATCTATATTATTCTAAATGACCTAATTAATGATGAAATTGTAATGCAAACTATAAAAGATGCTTACAATAACAAATCTATTTTATTGTCATATATCGCATATCTCTCCCAAAGGATCAGAGTTGTCTATTGTTGCAATAGGTCCATGATCAATCATGCTAGAAATATCGCAATATACTTCAAATGATAAATCTATATTGTCACAATAGAAAAGATGCTTAGACTAACAAATCTATATTATTCTAAACAACTTGAATGATGATGAATTGGTAATGCAAACTATAAAAAATGCTTAGAATAACCAATCTGTATTAATCTAAATGACCTAACTGATGATGAAATGGTAATGCAAACTATAAAAGACGCTTACAATAACAAATCTATATAATTGTAATATGTCACATACCTCTCCCAAAGGATCAGAGATGGCTATTGTTGTAGCAGGTCCATGATCAATCATGCCAGGAATATCACAATATACTTCAAATGAGAAATCTATATTGTCACAATAGAAAAGATGCTTAGACTAACAAATCTAAATTATTCTAAACAACTTGAATGATGATGAATTGGTATTGCAAACTATAAAATATTCTTAGAATAACTAATCTATATTATTCTAAATGACCTAATTAATGATGAAATGGTAATGTAAACTATAAAAGAAGCTTACAGTAACAAATTTATATTACTGTAATATATTGTATATCTCTCCCAAAGGATCTGAGTTGGACATTGTTGCAATAGGTCCATGATCAATCATGCTATGAATATCGCAATATACTTCAAATGAGAAATCTATATTGTCACAATAGAAAAGATGTTTAGACTAACAAATCTATATTATTCTAAACAACCTGAATGATGTTGAATTGGTAATGCAAACTATAAACTATGCTTAGAATAACCAATGTATATTATTCTAATTAGGTATGGTCCCCTTTCACACATGCAAGTTAGATTAAAAGTACAATAAAAGAATCATATTAATCACATTATAGGATAGTCATATTAATCACAAGAAGGCAAGGAGAATAATATATGTGACATCCATCAAGAAAACTGAATGACATATTGACAATGAAGTGAATCACATTAATAGAGTGCATATTACCTTATTAGGACAATCAAGTTGCAATCATTAAATGAGAAGAATTCTAATGAAAAATCATTGCAAGAGCATACAAAATATCATTATTAAAGATACATGCATTGAAAGATTATAAAAAATCAACCACTGATATAATAGTGTCAATCGTAAAAGAGTATACAAAATCAACCATTGATATAATCACAAGAAGGCAAGGAGAACAATATATGTGACAGCCATCAAGAAAAGGCAATTCCATATTGACAACAAAGTGAATCACATTGACAAAGTACATATTATCTTCTTAGGATAGTCAAGTTGCAATCATTAAATGAGAAGAATTCTCATGAAAAAGTATTGCAAGAGTATATAAAATATCAGTATTAAAGACACCTGCATTGCAAGAGTATACAAAATCAACCACTGATACAATCACAAGAAGGCAAGGAGAACAATATATGTGACAACCATCAATAAAATTGAATGTCATACTGACAACAAAGTGAATCACATTGATAGAGTGCATATTACCTTCTTAAGACAGTTAAGTTGCAATCATTAAATGAGAAGAATTCTCATGAAAAAGAATTGTAAGAGTATACAATTTATATCAGTATTAAAGACACTTGCATTGCACTTGAGTATACAAAATATTAGTATTAAATAAAGAACACTAAAGAACTTAAGCATAATGAGCCTAAGAAGTGTACCTTCCATTCTTCAATATGCTATTTAAGTGCACCTTAAGGGTCATCTCTTTGCTTAAGAGTATCCAATATTGCTTCATGATCAATATTAATAAGTGTCCATAGTTTTTTTTTTCTTTGGTTTGGCGTGATGTTTCAACAACCTAACATTTATTGCTATAACAAGGTGTGAATACATGAGAATGGTTTTGTGTTTCTCATAGTCTTCAAATGCAGGTATGCCATTCTTTCTAATCATGTATGTTCACAACCAAGTTCCTGCAACCACAACTGAACCTATAGGATACACAAACCCATCATCATCTTCCAATAAATATTATCTTATGCTTTACTCTCACACATCGAGCCAACAAATCATATGATCTCTCTTCATTCCCCTGTAGTGAAACAACTGCAAAAACATGTCCCAACTATAGTAGATTTGAAAGACGATTGTAATCAATTGAAATTTCCATTATGTCATTTTTCATGGATATTGTTTGATATAAAGGAGTTATATATTGTGGAACCCATGTATCCACCCACACACTTAACTAGCATTGATCCCACTCACACTAAATGCAGCTCTGACAAAAACAAGCCAACTCTCATGTCCAAATGGTCCATGTGCTTGCATCTAAGCTTTGAAATGAATGCATCTTTGAAGAATCTTTGATTGTATGACAATCCAATCTGTCTCCCATTGTACCCTCCTCAACCAACCAAAAGAATCTATGCACTTTTGAATCAAGTGTCCCTCCTTGTGATAAATTTTAACTACACCAATCAACAATAAAACGTGCATCACTGAATTTTGCTCCTGAAATCTTTAATTTCTCCTTAACTAGAGCTCTTTTTACACATGCACCTACTCCATTATGCTCCCCTTTCCCGTGCCCAGCTTCAAAAAACTCCAAATATGAGGTACACCCCTCTCTACATGCATTCTACTCAACCAATAAAACATACGAGCATTCTTGAATTGACCTGTGCAATTATCTGACCAAATGAGATGTCAGCCCACTTCTATATAATGCTCTTGCAAGAACTCAAAAAAAATCTTGAAACAATGTTGGACATACTCAGACGAGTGAGATATATCATCACTCATATAAAAATGATACTCTTTGATTATCTTTCAATCCTCTTTTGTACTATCAGGTGAATGTATAAATGTTATGTGGAAAAAAATAGCAATTTGACTGGAATTGTAATAATAATATTGTACCTCATTTTGTGGTTGCAATGTGTAGTTTTCTACAAAATCAACCACTGATATAATAGTTCCAATTGAAAAAGAGTCCTTACACATCCTAAATTTTTGATCCAACCACTAAGACCTATGGCCAGTCCTTGCATACTTGTCAAAAATATTGTCCTTAAAATCTAAAATAAAATTAGAAACACTGCATTCTTTTGTACCAACTCACATCTAGAACCTTCACCTCCACTCTGAAAAGTATATTTGACTATCTCATATATATTTTTCTCAACAAGATTTTTTCCAAATTCATGTTCAGAACCCTCATGAAAACATTGAACAAAATTTGACAAGCCACCACATTGTGAGCACTTTGCATTTAAATAATCATTTCTATAGAAAATGCAACCATCATCTCTAGAACATAAAAATAGATCTATCAAGTCCCTTGATGATTTCAAAAGATGCATTGCACCACACTCCTACAACATTTCATTAGTATGCAAAGTAGAACGGATATAGCATAATAGTTCATGGTACATTAAAAACTCCACATGGTATTTGCAACAACAAGTATTACAAATTTTAAGAGGCACACAATAAAATGGCTTCAAACCTTCAAAATTCCTTTGTGAGATTTTCATATTTGGATTTGTTTCAATAAAAAATTTGAACAACATTGTTTGTCTTGATTCCAAGAAATGTTTAGGATGCGGTGTATGGTCTTGATTGCCAATTCTTAACTTTAAAACATCCTTTGCATTGGGTGATACTCTAGAGTTATCATGCCAAAATTATTGAATTACTTGCTTTACATTATCAGTTAGCTTCTTATCAAGACGTGGAAGCCTCCCGAAAAAATCCCATATATCATTTTGAAGAGGATCATCTATTCTTTCTCTTCTTGCAAGTGCTCTATCCAATTTTTTACAATTTATGTCAAAATCAATACAATTTTGTCTCATAAATTGAGCCTTTTTAAATTTACTGCTTACTAGGGTGGTTGTAATGACTCTCTGAGCAACTCTCTTATCATTTTCCTTGTTATTTTTTCCAACAGACTTGAGAGCATTAAAAATATTTTTGACAATAATAGAATTTTTTCGGTCTTCTTGTTCACACGAATCTTCAATTTGGCTAGCAAAGGCCTCATCTTTTGTATCTTTAGCAATTGTACAAAATGTTGGAATTGCTCAGTCAATGTCTTATTGCTAAAATATTGGTTGAAAAGTTGTGTAGCCCACAACCAAATGGTTCGTGTTGACCTCTTGCCTTCAAAAGTGTTTATAATGTTCTCATCAATTTCAAGTAACCATTTAGGGGTTCTTGAAGGTCTTGAATTTGGAATATGTATTTCTTCCACACAAGGTTCTTCATTTCTCATGTAATCTAGTGAAACATAATTTACACTTGGTTCAATATTATGTTCAACATCTTCAATTCCAACATTTTCACCTTGAACATTTTCAATAATTTCATTCCCAATTTCAATATCATGTTCAACATTTTCACCTTGAACATATTCAATTTCCTCTTCACTTGAAAGACCAAAGGGCTCAGGTTCACCAATATTTAACATACCTTGTCTTCTCTTCCTGTGACCTTCTCTATCTCTTTGTCTATATGCTTCAATTTATTCTTTTGTAATCTTTCTCTTACATTTTTGCTTCTAACGAATGTTGCTTCCCATTATACCTAATAAAAGATGCTAAAAAAAAGATTTCTTATGACAAATTTGAGTAGAAGATGCTCCAAAAAGTTGATATTTGTCTCTTCTTGTCTAAAATCACACTTTTGTCATTTGCAAAGCCTGAAAATAAAATGTAGGGTTCATTGGGATTCCCAAAACAACCCACATGGGGTTTTTCTATGGCCCACAAATCTAATATCAAATAAAATCTGATATCTTATTTGAAAAAAAAAAAAAATGTATTGTAACGGTAAGATTTTGGAGTTATAAATTAGATATCCAATTCAAATCGGATATCATATTTTTTCACACATAGAACTAAGAGTAATTAGGAGGTGGAGGGTGGGCAAGAGAGAGATAGAGAGGGGGAGAGAGGGAAAGGGAGAGACAGAGACAGAGGGAAAGGGAGAGAGACAGAGATAGAGGGAAAGGGAGAGAGACAGAGAGACAAAGAGAGGGGAGAGAGAGAATTGGGAGGGGGAAGGGGAAGGGAGATGGTAAGAGGAGAAGAAGGGGAGAGGGGTACAAAGAGAGAGGGTTAATGGTAGAGGGTTGATATTTTAAGGTTGAGGGTAGAGGGTTGATGATATAGTGTTGATGGATTAGGGTTGAGGGATTAAGGGTTTACGGTATAGGGTTTAGGGTTAAGGATTTAGGTTTTAAGGGTTTAGGGTTTAGGGTTAAGGGTAGAGGGAGAGATATAGATGGAGTGAGAGAGAGAGAGAGACCTGAGAGAGGGAGATCGGGTAGGAGGGAGAGAGAGTAGAGGGTAGAGGGTTTAAGGGTTTAGGGTTTAGGGATAAGGGTAGATGGTAGAGAGATGGAAGGATTCGGTGAAAGAGAGGGAGGGAGGGAGTGGGAGATAGATAGAGGGTTAAGATTAGACGAGAGAGAGATAGGAGTGAGAGAGAGTGAGTGAGAGAGAGAGAGACTTGAGAAATGGATGGGGGTAGGAGGGAGAGAGAGAGAGATAGAGAGAGGGTAGAGGGTTAAGGGGAGAGGGGAGAGAGATAGAGGGAGTGACTGAGAGAGAGAGACCTGACAAAGGGAGAGGGGGTAGGAGGGGGAGACTTGAGAGAGGGATGGAGGGATTGGGAGAGAGATAGAGGGTTAAGGGTTAAGGGTAGAAAGGAGAGAGATAGAAGGAGTGATTGAGTGAGAGACTTGAGAGAGAGAGGGAGTTGGAGAGAGATAGAGGGTAGAGGGATATAAGGGTTAAGGGTTTAGGGTTAAGGGTAGAGGGGAGAGAGATAGAGGGTATAGGGTTAAGGTTATAAGGGAGAGATATAGAAGGAGTGAGTGAGAGAGAGAGAGACCTACGAGAGGGAGAGGGGGTAGGAGGGAGAGAGAGAGAGAGAGGGTAGAGGGTAGAGGGTTTAAGGGTTTAGGATTTAAGGGTTAAGGGTAGAGGGGAGAGAGATAGAGGAGTGAGTGAGTGAGAGAGAGACCTGATAGAGGGAGAGGGGGTAGGAGGGAGAGTCTTGAGAGAGAGAGGGAGGGAGTGGGAGAGAGATAGAGGGTAGAGGG
>CM021105.1:452529929-452834144 GCA_007115665.2 Sequoiadendron giganteum
TACGTGAGAGAGAGAGAGGGAGTGGGAGAGATAGAGGGTATAGGGTTCATGGTAAAGGGTTTAAGGTTTTAGGGTTTAAGGTTAAGGGTAGAGGGAGAGATATAGAGGGAGTGAGAGAGAGAGAAACCAAAGAGAGGGAGAGGGGGTAGGAGGGAGAGACTTGAGAGAGAGAGTAGAGGGTAGAGGATTTAAGGGTTAAGGTTTTAGGGTTTAGGGTTAAGGGTAGAGGGGAGAGAGATAGAGAGTAGAGGGGAGAGAGATAGAAGGATTTATTGAGTGAGAGACTTGGGAGAGAGAGAGAGAGGGAAAGAGATAATATTTAAATATTTTATATATTATTAATATTAATTAGGTATATAATATTTTATATACTAGTAATATATATATATAAATATTTATACATTAACTAAAATATAGAAAGAATATTTAAATATTATACATAATAATATTATATATTATATATTATACATAATTTTGTAAGAGATTATCATAAATTGTATATTATATATTAAATTATAAACTATATTGTATATTCTAAACTAGATATATTAAAAAAAACTATAAACTATTTATTGCATTTTTTAAATTATATTACATTTTTAAAATCATATATAAAATATATCGGATATCTGATATTTCTAACACAAACCTTACTGCTTAGGGGTTAGCCTCGAGCTTGCCTTGGAATTTGGCTAGGACGTGCCAATCCTAAGAAGTCAACACAAAAAACATGTTTAACAACTCACCTTGATTTTCTAGACTTCACCCATGTGGTTGACGATTTTTTTTTACCTAAAATTGATGAAATGTAAAGGGTTTCTAAAGGTGATTCTCAACCTTCCACCAATATAAATTATGCTTTACTTTGAATTTAATAAATTATTATTATTCATTTTCTATTTGAATTATGACTAAAGTCTTGATTGAAAAATATCTATAGCTTTCATACGGTATCACATTTTTTGAATCTAAAACATGCATCACATTCTATGCTTCACATACTATAGGATTAAAAAAATGAATTTCATAACGTTTTGACCAAGTTAAGGTGGTCAGACATACGAATTTTTATATTTTTTAAAATTTGTAATAGAAAATTCATAATTAATTATTTACTCAGAAAAAAATTATAAGAAAATATGCATCACATCGGGACATGAGTCCTCTACTTATACTTAAAATCTTATAAAAACATATTATCATTTTATTGTGGTTAGGGTGGTCAGACAAACACCTACTTCTTATTTTTTCCCTAAAATTTAAGTAATACTGCATTTAAATTTCAAATTTTCACCAAACGGAATTTAAAAATAAAAAATAAACCTAGTAGTTTAGAAACTACATTCAATTTTCAATAGATTCTATTCTTACATATTTTTGAAATAATATAAATAACTTATTCAAATTTTTACGTCAAGTTCCCTAACTCTGATTTTTTTGAATTTTCATCACTACTTAAGGGCCTGTTTTTTCCATGATGATCTTGCACATACCCAGATGCAATTTTTGAAAAGTGTAAAATTTTTAGTAAGGAATTCATTGGACACCGAATGAACCTTATTGAAAATCAAATAAGTAGTAGTCCCCCCGTAGTATGGTGCATGTGAATTGAAGGAGCACATGGCATCCTAAGGAAAGGAAGAAAAGAAAGTGATGTTGTGGACCACAAGACATAATGAGGTGTAAATGTGGAAATGTTATCACACACACGAGGGAGAACACGTAAGAACCACAACATCATAAAGTAAGTAGAAAGAGAAGCAATTAAAAACAAATAAAACACGGAACAAGCAAAGGCGAGGAAATCAAGAAATAGGGGGATCTGATAATTTGGGGTCAGAAATGTCCATAGATATAGATAGATAGATATAATATAATATACGTATGAACTATCATCAACCCCCAAATGTATCAGAATGTGAAGAAGAGCACATGAAGAAAAAATAAAAATAAAAATTTTGGTCAACATGGAAGGAAGGCCTAAATATCCCCAACGTTTTACATCATCCCTAATTGTTGAAATCAAGTTACAACATATAAAAGAATTATGAAACATATAGAGGAAGTTTACAATGCAATTTAACTCGTGTATCCAAGCACTTGCAAGGGTGACAAAGGTCCTTTGGGACACTACAACAAATCCCTGTGATTTGCTCCATTTTTTGCTTTGTCTTTTGCTTCCACCCACTATTTTAATGTATTTTTTGGCATTTTTTTGAAAACGTCGACGCTATTTATCAGGATGGGGCAATTTTTAGCATTTATTGTGTTGATCAGTACAAGTCGGTGCTAATTTAGGTGCTAATTAGTACCTAAAGTAAAGCCATATTTAGTGTTGATAATAGCTTCGAGTGTAGCAATGCCTTGATCTTCGCCTTTAGCTCCGAGTTTAGCTTTGAGTTTAGCATCATGTTTAGCTCTAACTTTAGCTTTGAGTTTAGCTTTAGGTTTAGCTTCAGGTTTAGTGCCAAATCAGACACCCCTATGTTGAAGAGCCTTATTTATATGTCTCATCAACGATGTAAAACAGTGAAATTTCAACAAGATACGGGCATATCGAGGAGAGAATCACTTATGTCACATCGACAAGGTATATCTACAAGTGCTCGGAGAAACACAACTCTTCGATATAATGAAGTAATGTTGATGAGACATTGAGATATCAGTAAGACAAATAAGATTGTCTCATTGGCACTCTTCAAGTAATGATCAAAAGCATACACTGCAATATCGAAGTGAAGGTGAGAAACATATGCGGTAGAGCAGTGTACACCATAACCTTGTAGCAAGAAGCCTTGAGCAAGGCGGTAGTGCAGTAAACAGAAGAAGGGAAGGGAAAAACATCGCTATACCACAGTGATAATCACAAGTCTCCCCAACATGGTAGAGTTACACCAATATATAAAGAAATATCGATGAGACAGTGACATATCGACAAGAGATATTAACTTCTCTCATCGATATCGGCAACCGCCATCAGAGGAACATAAGATCTAATTTCGATGATACATTGGGATATCGGTAAAACAAATAAGAGTGTTTCATCAAAACTCTTCAAGTAATGATCAAAAGCATACACCGCTATACCGTTGGGAAGGTGAGCAACATAAGCGATAGAACGGTATACACCGCAACCCCGTAGCAAGAAGCCTTGAGCAAGGTAGTGCAGTAAATAGTAGAAGGGAAAGGAAAAACACCAACATACCGTAGTGGGTATAATAAGAGATGGTGGTAGTACAGTAATCATGTCATCATTACAATTTACATCAATAAATGCAGAAATCACATCAGTTTCAAAAATTAAATGCTATTAAATTATTAAGAGTTGCCAAAACTAATATGATTGAATACTGCACCATCCAAAGATAAGTGAGTTTTCCCAATATTGCAGTCAATTACAATGAACTAGCGTGAAAGGAGCTAAGGATATGAGAATAAGAAGTACTGCAAGCATGAAATACTCAGGTAAGTGCATGAAAACTCTCTGAAAGAGCTTTGTTAATATAAATATCTTTCAAGGTTTTGTCTACTGAAGCCATAGTAGAGAAAATTGAAACATGCCTCCTAAAATAAAATGATTAGAAGTGAAATAAAGTCAGCCTAAAATTAAAGATGAAGAACCTAAATTAAAGAAGAAAGCACTTCATCCTAAAACAAAACAATCAGAAGTAAAAGAAATTCAGCCTAAAATTAAAGATGAAGAACCTAAAGTAAAGAAGAGACCACTCCATCAGTCCATATTAGATATACTTCCAAGGTCTACTAAAGAGGGTAATAAGAATTCTCTCATGGACACCGCACAAAGTTGTAGGGATGCCCTCATTTCCAAATCTGGATGGGACCTATTTTGGTATTTTTACAGTAAGAGAAATGAGAATATTCCAGTGTCAAATGCTTGGATGTTGGATATAGCAAGGTTGATTATCCCAAATGTGTTTGTTGATGTAGAATTTATCAGATTTCTATCCAAACACTATCACTCAACTACCAAAATAGTAAGGTTTCCAAATGACACAGTATTGGTAGAAGTAACTAGAAAAGCCATGATTGAGTGTTTTGGCTTAAACAAGCAAGCTCTAACCAAGATAAACCAGCAAAAAAGTGAGGAGAATTATGCTAGGTTAAAACAGACTTATAGAAGTGATGAGGTACCCCTATATATGAAAAGAGGCATTGGTAATAGAACATTCCCCATCTATACTACCACTATTGAACCATTTAATGTGACAAATTTTCAGTATTACTTTGTGAATACATATTTAGCTCTTTGCCAAGTGTTGGGAATAGATGCTCAAGATAAATTTCCAATAGGCCTAATGATGATGGCCATGAGAATTCAAAACCTTGAAACTAATATTGAATATGACTTTGCTTCATACCTTGAGAAGGAGTTAGATGATGAATTATCCCAAGTTATAGAGGATAGAGCATTGATTACATTCAAACACTATTCCCTACTATTTCACCTGATATTGTTCCATAATAGGAACCATTGGAATAAAATAATGGACTTGGCTATAGTAGATGAGCAAGGGAATCCCACACCTATCTAGAAATGGTGCTATATTTGGGACAGTCAGTGCAAGAATTCAAGATTTTTTGTATTCTACGAAGACTTTGTACATAGAATCGTTCGAGATATTAGGTATGCAATACCAAGATTTTCAACCAAAATGTTGCAACTAGTGAGACCTTTGGCTTTAAGACCAGATCAAGGTCATACACACAATTTTGGAGATTGGTTCTTGCTCCCAAAAGATACAATAATAATATTTAATGGATGCCATGTTGTTCCACACATACTGCTAAAATTTGTGCCCCTCAGATTAGCATTTCTTGAATTTATGTGGCAAAACATGTGGATGGAGAAATATGTAATGCACAAGCAGAATAAAGGCACTTTCTTGCTAAACCAAACCCAATGTGAAGATTGGACTATAGGCTCAGACACACTAGAGGAGTTACAATATTATTTGAAGACAAGATATGCATTGAAATTTGGAAAAGAAAGAGCCTTTGACCTTGAAAACCATATGAACAACATAAGGCACAATCTTCTTACCAAAATGACAGTGCCACGCCAAGTGGATTTTGAAGAAGATGTCATAAGGAACTGCATTACTTATAATGATGTATTTAATAGAAGGAAAAAATGGGAATATATGAAGAATCTTGAAGAAAGGATGAAGCGGAGGTCCAAGGATTTCCTAGGATACTTTGTTGAGGAAAAGGACCCCTTCAAGAGGATAGAATTGATAATTGGTAGATTTTATGACTTGTATAGAAAGAAGGAAGCATATCTCAAAGAACATGATAGTGATGCAACTACAGAGCATACCCCAGGTGAAACCTCGGAGCCTCCCATGGAGTAGTTACCTCCCAAAAGATAGAAGACAGGAAACATTGAATAGTTAATACCTTATGAGGATACTGAAGAGGTGGGAGATACTGAGGAAGTGGCTATAGTACTATAGTCATTGAAAGGTGATATTGAAGTTTATCAACCCATCCTTGAGACCAATGCCCATAAACATGAGGAAAGGATGGGTGATGTAGAAAAACAAGTATAGAGGTACATGAAGATGAAAGGGAATTGCAGCCAGGAGATTCATAGAAGATGATGAATTCATTAAGACTCCTGAGTTTAAGGATTTATGGATAAGATGAAGATAAAATAATTTCAAGAGAGGATGGAATCAATTGAAGCAAGAATTGAAGAATCGGAGAAAAATGAATGGTAGCACAGACTTTCCAAGAATTAAGAGTTGACAACATTCACATTAGCCCCCAGAAGGCTAGAGAAATGGTCTTGAAGAGAAATATGCTCATTTTCCCTAGCTTGGAATTAAAGAAAATGTTTATGCTTGATCAAGTACGGGCTCAGGAAGATCCAATGCTAGTTGCATAATTTGACTGTGATGAAGGTGTGAGTGGAACTGGGTATAACCCAAAGATTGAAACCCTGGTCATATGGATCAAATAGAAAAAAAACACAAAAGCCAAACTTATTGGATGTATTTCAAAGGATGAAAGGGGCAGCGATGGTAAGGACAATACAAGATACCACCCCTTTGGAGGCAGCCACAATGACCATGCATTTGGCCATGTTCACTCAAGCAATTGTTAAGCGGTTAGAAGAGAGATTGAAGGAGTATGAAAAGGAACAAAGGTTCCTAAATGAAGAAGTTAATAGACTATTCATGGAGAATGTCAAATTGAAATAAAAATCAAGAGGAGTAGGACCCTCTCAAAGCAAGGAGATGGTGTTATACAGGCCTCCTATTGCTCCAATGGATATTGTGAAGAACATTTCTACAAAATAGGTAAAATCTTCAGAGAAGGAAGTGAATGATGTAAAGAAGGCCAATAATCAAGCCCAGGATGAAGTGAAAAGACAAATTTGTGAATTTATGGAAAATATTCTTGAGCACTCGATAAAATCAATTATGGATAAATTGGAGAATGTGCAGGATAGTTATAAAACACTTCAGCAGGCAATGGATCAAATAAAGACACATATTCTTGTATTAGATACTTTTTTCAAAAGGTGGCAGCCTATTCACAACACTTTGGCTAAGTTCTGCAAAGTTCTACAAAGAAGTCTTGATGCACCCACAACATTAAAGCCAACTGAACAAACTGTGAAGATGATTATTGATGAATTTCAGTATGTACAAGGGTTTGATAAAAAGATTGTAACATGAATGGATTTATTCCATACCTGGAAATAGTGGTATATACATGAAATTGTGAGATATGGTGATCAATTTAAGGACTTGGATAAGTGGAAGAAAGAATTCAGTTAGGTTGTTCATAAGTGTGTAACTCATATACAGGAGGATGATGATACCAATCTTCCTAGGCTAAATCAGATCATGGATGGGTTGATTGTTCTTGATGCGGGATACCTAAATTTTGTCAATGATACAAAGGTTTTACCAGATAGTCGATGCCAAACTCATCTTGAAAACATGCAAAAGATCCAAGAATATAAGTGGCCATCAGATTTTATGGTGTATTAGTGGGAGGAAAAGTATTTGGTTTCAAAAGAATAGGACACTGAGGCAAGAGCATTTGGATGTTCATCATGGAGAGGAAGACTTTTCCAGATCAATGATCATGGGTCTTCTACATTGAATAATGGAACCATATGTCAAGATTTCTTCAGTCTTGTAGTTGTTGGTTTCAGACGAATAAGACACTGAGGCGAGAACATTTGGACGTTCATCATGGAGAGGAAGACTTTTCCAGATCAATGATCATAGGTCTTCTATGTTGAATAATGGAACTATATGTCAAAATTTCTTAAGTCTTGTTATTTCCTTAATTATGCTAATTAAATAGTTGTTAGTAAAAGAAGTAGTTATGAAAGGTCGTTTCATTTTGTAAAAGGCCTGTAGCTTGTTGCTTCCTATATAAATAGGAAACCAAGGCCTAATTTTAAATTATCATCATCATATATCATTTCCATTTTGAAAACTTTTGTTATTAATATATATCAATTGAAGCAATATAATGGAGAACATCTTATTATCAGAGATTCTCCATGACTGTGTTATCATTTTGTATTTTTCTTATGTTTTCCATACTTATTTCTTCTTATATTTGAATGAATATCAGTTATTGAGCCTCAATACTGTGCTTATGTGAATTAATATGCTAATACATGTTCAACATAAAAATGGAAACTATTTAAAAAAAATTGAAAAATTTGAGCTTATTTTGCCTTGTTACATGTTCAACATAAAAATGGAAACTATTTAAAAATAATAAAGTTAACAAAGTTGCTTATTTAAATAATTGTGAGTTACGTGCATTAATATTTTATTAACTTTTGTGGCTTCATGAACATATGTTGAACTTGATACAAAATGAATGGAAGAAGCATCCAAGTAATCCTATTTTTTTTGCCAACAATTCATACCAAAGATTGAACAATTTAAGGATATTGCAATAGTTAATTAAGGATATGGTGATGATTATATATTATTGTACTTGTATATTCTATGAAACATTCCTTATTTTCTATGAAACGGTGTATATATTCTTGTACTTGTAAATATTATTTTATTGTTATGTCTATTAAATAAAACAAAGTTTGAATAAAAAACTCTTCACCCATTTTTGTAAGTATGTGAATTATTGTTTAAGGAAAAATCTTACAGTGTTTACATTTTCAATTCACTAGTTTCAAAGCTTCATTTTCTATGCATATAAAATTGTATGTGCTCTTTATCTCAAATGACATAAAATGGTAATATCATCAGAATCAGGGTTTTCAATTTCAGCACCATCATTGTCCACACTTTTCATATCCTATTCACTTTTAAGTACAATCATCAAAAATATATATATATTTCTTGTCCCAGTTAATCTTGATTCCTTTCAGCACAACACAGTAGGTTGCATGTTAAATTTTAAACATTGTCTTTACATTTTTTTTTATATATTATTTTCTCAGTGCATCATTATGTAACAACAATTTCACTTCTATGATATATAGTAAAAATAAATGAAATCACATGTTTTCTTTGTCAAGGGAAATGTATGGTGAATACCCTATGTCTTTCAAATAAGTGTGCAAAGCGAAATAAGACATAACTAATTGAATCTAATTTTTTGTTGTACAATTGTTTTTTTATGTGCTTTTTACTTTTTGCATGTGGATTACCCTCAGAAAGAGACTACTTATCTTTTCTTAAATGAAGCCTTTACATTTCTTGTCTATGAAAGGAGTTTACTACTTGACAATGGGTTTGTGAACTTCATACAAATTAAGATTGGTGTAAAAAGCCATCCCTGCAAATGTTGTTTGGTCTAGAATTATAATGGAAAATAAAAAATCTTGCTAGGAGAATAAAATAAGTTTTCAATTGTCCAAGTAAAACATAATATTACTAAAGAATTTCAAATTTTAGGCCATAAGAATCATCCTTTTTTAAACATGGATTGCAAATAGTTCTGAAAATTTAGAAGTCTTGGTCATTAACATTATTTTCTGCTACAATGTCATCCAGTGTATCATTGTCAATGTTCATATGTTCTTTCAAATATTTAATATTATCATCCTCATCTTGACCTACATCATCTTCATCATCATTGAAATTTGAGTGTAGACCATCTATATTGTTACGAGATGTATTTGGATCATCATTTTCTATACCATCCATATTGTTGTCTTCCATAACATCATCTAACTCTGGATTGTTGTCTTCTTGTGCCTGAACATAACCATCTTGAACATCATCATGGATGTCAATTTCTTCAATTTTCTCTAATCCCTCTCTCTCATTTTGCTGGCCATCATTGTTTTGCTCAGTATCCACTAATACATCATCAAATACATGCCTTAATCTTGGATCATAATGTATGAAAAATATCCATTTCGGGTCCAAAATATCTTCATAGAAAGATACCTGCACATGAACGACATACATATATTAGACATTAGATAAATTGTATGAACATATATACATCAATTGAATAATGGAACATTATTTTATAGACTACCTTTTTTATACAATAATTGCTATAAAACACAATTTTGACAATATAGTTTATAAAACATAAGTCCACACTCATTTATTATTCTTTGGTTTTCTGCCCTTAAGAACATCCTTAGGGAGACCTTGTTCTTCCCTCTTCTTTCGCATAGGAGTGTGTTTTAAGAAGGGGTAATCAATCAATAACTCATTCCCAATGGTAAGGTCTAGAATAGCCTCAACCATTATCAATCTATCAACCTCTCTTTCCATATCTCCATCTTTATCATTTATAACCTCAACAAATTGACAATTCGGTCTTACAGTTGGGTCCCTTCCCTTACTACTATTTATAAATCCTGCAATATTTTTGTGTGTGTATGCACATCCATCTATATACATAAGATGACCTATATTCATTTCTTTTCCACTTTCCAATTGGAGATGATGTGTATACATATTCAAATTTAGACCATATGCTGACATGCTAGGCTTATATTCTGCTAGCCTTCTCCATTCACCACTGTAATATAATGGACCATAATATGGCATTAATCTCTTAGTGGTTTGTTCTAAATTGTTTCTATGTTTGGATCCCACATGTACATTTTGGACAATAAAGAGGGCTAGATTTTCTCCATGAATATTGGAGGGTCGTATCATGTAATTGTATCCCCAAAATTGAAACACCTCATACACTCTAGGTAGTTGTTGATCACTAGGCCAGGCACAATATAGTTGATGATCAAATGTCTCTTTGTAAATTGATCTCAAACTTAGGGGAAAGTCATCATCTCGATCACATTCATTCTCATAGGGTATGTAGTCCACCTTCCCCTTGTCTTTACACAAATTATGCATCTTCACACCAGTTCTTCTTCTGCTACTTGTTTTAGTCAATTCCTCATCTTTCAAGTTGGTATATTGGCACATATTTTTGTTAGATGTATCATCTTATAAATGATCATCACCCTCTAGGCTGGAATTCGGTGATCCACGAAACTTTAAACCAAGAACTTTATCCTACAAGTATCCATTAAGAAAAAATCAGTTATTCAAATAATATAAAACAATGTTTAAACGAAGTATACATGTTATATATATCAAATTGGAAAATTCCTCGCCACAATTCCTATTGGATTTGAATCGATTGTAGGAGGCATACTATTGAATGGAAGCTCATCATATATGTAATGTCTGTGTACAATCGCTCGTTTGAATTTTTTCTTTGCACAACATAAAGAACTTCCACAAACAACAATTTTCTCAAAGTATTCATCCCATGTATTATAGTCCTGACCTACCTCTTCTTCAGTGCACTCATTTGTTGTGTCTGTAGTATCCATTTTCATATCCTCTTCCACCCACTATTGTCTATGTGATTTGATAGTTTTAGGTCCATGTTCACGTACATATCTTTTTATTTTGCTAGTTGAGAGCTTAGGCTCTGCATTTCCTCCAATCTCCATCTAAAATAATCAGCAACATGCATCAATTTATGTCAAGATTGGATAATACATTATAAATTTCAATAATACTGTGAAAAATATGGATGTATCACAAAATGCCATGAAATCATTTTTTCCTAAGTTTGACCTTAGAGGCCTCATGGACAAAAAAAAATGACTTTCTCTCCTCTATGTTATAGCATTTGTGAATTCATAAACACCTTCATCCTTTGGTTGAGGTTGTTTTCTCTTCTTATCTATATTGATTCTATAGATTTTTTTGTCTCATCTATTTCCACCCACTTTTCTCTCAGCAATTTAGTATTTCTACGTTGCCCACATCCTCTCTCCATGGCCTCCTCTATGAATAAAAATGTTGCCATAGAAGCTTTCACCGCACTACCACCGAGAAGGAAAAATCAACTTGTGGGACTGTGGTAAAAACCGCTCTACCGCATTGAGCTGATGAAGGATCCGTGGGACAGTGGTGGTCACCGCACTACCGCACGTTAATGATAGAAGACTTGCAGGACTACGGGAGTCTTCGCAACACCGCCAAGAACAGAAGGAAGACTCGCGTTCTACCATAGAATCTTTCACTACACTACCATCGAGAAGGATGAAGCACCTTGCAGGACCATTGTAAAAATTGCTCTACCACACCGAGCTGATGAAGAAGCCATAGGACAGTAGTGTTCACAAAAACAAGGTAGAATTTGGAATTATTTCCAACACTATGGATCCTATGAGACACAACAATTAAAATAGTCACTATATAGCAATGATAGGTGCTAAATTAGGAACACTTGATGTCGCCTTATACGTACCAAACAAATTACATTAACAGCCAAGATTCGGCACTAAAGTTGGTGTTAACTAATGCCAACTAAAGCAACGATTAATGAATCAAAATTTAAAATTTAAAAATTTCCCGCATGAAGGAAGAAATCAAATGCAAAAAAGGGAAAAACATTGCGCGAAGGAAGAGAGCAGGGTGCTACTAGCAATTGATGAGAAATTCAATTTAGTTTGTGACACCATAGGTAAGGTTAAAAAAAAAAAAAAATTGGTTGAATTTGTGATTGTTTACTGCTCTTTTTATTTCATTTGAATTCATGATTGCTTACTAGTTCATGGCCTAACCAGTCCAGGCAACCTCTAAATTATCCCATCATTATAAATTGTAAAACCTTTGAGAAACCAACAACAAAATTTACCCTACCCATTTGAGCTTTGGCTCAAAATATTATAGCACGAAGTGAGGATGCCTCTATATTCTTTCCCTAACCTGGGTATCAAGGAAATAGTGAACTACTTGGAAAATCTCGGAATTGGGTCGGTCACTGCTGAGAAATTGCTAAAAATCAATGCAGAAACCACTTGGTTTTACCCATTTGCACCATAGTCATCAATGCCATGACAAATTCGTGCAAGATTGCATTATGAAATATTTTTCATGATAAGGTTATCAACACTAAGAAAATTGAGTGAACATATTTTCCCTAGGTTATCAACACTAAGCAAACCCGGTGAACATATTTTCCCACAAAACAAAACTTTCATACCACAAACTAGATGAAAACTTTCATACCTACAGTGTGTACTTCATTTTCCTCCACAGATTGGATGAAAATAATTTTCCCTAGGTCACCTCAAAATGTCAAGCAATGGAGGGAACCGAGCATTGTCAGCAAACTTTGGCCACAATGAGGTAACTCATTGTCAATTTATAGATTTGTAAGTGTTTCCATTGGTTCTTTGAATTTTACTTTTTAGTGTTTTATTTCTAAATTTAAAAGAAGAAATATAATTTAAATATATATATAGGGACATGAGACTAACAAAAATAAAGACGAATTGGCTTCCATATTGGGGGTAGAGGCAGTGAACAAATTGGTTAATGTGGACTAGACAACACTTGCCAGATACATAGAAAAACAATCTGGTAATGCCCCTCAAATCTTTCAAACAAATCAATTGTGTGAAAGGGAATCAATTGATTCCCCAACAAATCCTGGATCGAGCAAAAGATCCAGGAGGAAATCAATGACAGTAAACTCTAAGAATGTGGAACAGGGAGCAGAGACTTCCACTCCTAGGACACAGACTTCTTCCACCACACCATGTTTTCAATCTTGCATTGGTAACTACAATACGAGATGGTTTTAGGGGAAGTCTGAATGATGGATGTTGGGAAAACATTTGTGAGTAGGTTGAAGGAATCATGCCTTCAATGGTTCAAAGACCATCTACATTTTCCATTCTCAAAGATACCCATACACCTGAAAAAAGAAGTTATCCATGACATGGAGAATGAATTTGGCACAGGTTGGTCTGTAAAGAAGATAAAGCTATGAATGTCTCAAAATTGCAAGAGATTTCAGTGCAACCAAACAAAGAAGATAAAAAAATCCCTCCTAAGACAAGGCAAAAAAAAAATCCAATTGATGTAAGTGTGAAAGTATGGAAAGAGCTTGTAAAATAATATGAGAATTCTGATGCATGGAGGAAGTACGGTGAGGAGAGTACACAGGTATTTGAATTTACTCATAAGATTATATCAAATTTATTAATCGATATTTAAATTTTATTTGTGCATAGTTAAATTGAATCAGTATATGTTTTAGGACAAGGCTTCCAAGGCTAGGCTTGAGAAACATCATGCAATGCATCACACTGGCCAGAAAGGTTTATAGGCCTTGATCTGTACATTGTTAAGTACTTGGAAAAAGTAAATGATTGCATATTAATTATTTTAACTAGTCCATGTGCCATGTTTTTACAGGAGGATAAATATGGTTGCCATCCAAAGCAATTTGAAAAGAATATGTTACAAAACAAAAAGTGGAACAATTTTGTAATTTGGATGGAGAACGAGGTATCAATAGTTGATTTTCAATAACTTAGTTGGATATTTTTGTGTTAATATGTCAATTTGCATCTCTTGTGTTGAGTTGTTTAATGATGCATAGGATGAGTAAATAGAGCTCAAATCTTATGATTATAAGATGATTGTTTATGTGCATGAATAAATAGTATAAGGATTTAGATGAACTCAATTCATCTGAATTTATGCCTCTTGGCAATAATTCCTCTTGAATATCTAATATCAAGTGCCTGATATTTCCCTATAGCTTTTACCTTTCATTGTCGCCTTTCCTCTTCAGTGTTATACTCGTCTCCTTTTTCCTTATCTACATTTTTGGCTTCAGCTTCTAATTCATCCCATGTTTTACCTTCCTCCTCTTCAGAATCTTCTTCTTCTTTGTCCTGCTCTAGCTCCACAAGAGATTTATCTTTTGAACCTTCCTCATTTCATTTTGATTCCTCTTCTACATCAGAGGGTTCATATCCTTGATTTGACTCTTCTGAATTATCAGAATCGGAATCACTAGCTTCCATATTCAAAAATTCCCAGCCAACATCTTCAATAAATTTATCTGGATCATCAGTAATAGTCTTCAAAATTGGCTGCCAATTCAAGTTTAAAATTTCCTTTGTTTTTGAAAGCTAAAGTTTCTCCTAAGTCACCAGTGTAGCTCTCTCTTCCTTTTTAGACTCTTTCAATGCTATAGGAAATTAATGCCTAATTGATTAACAATCTCAATCTCACTAATAGTGATTACTAAGAAAGGTAATTCCACCAACTCTACCAAATAGTTTATCATAGGAACAATAAAAGCAAAGGCTTCGAAAGGAACTCCATGAAAACCAAGCTCTCTAAATGGTACATCAAACTCTAGTTCAAAATCTTTAGATGAGGCTACTCCCATAGCTCTCTTACTCGCTTGACAAATCCTTGACACTTTGCATTTATTTTATTTTTCATGTCCCTCTCTTATTGTTCTTCCTCAATTTCATCAAGATCATACATTGACCTTCTTGCCCCTCCTAAATTTTGGACCACATCCATTACCTCCACATAAAACTGGACATCCTTGGTCTTCTTGGTTCCCACACCATGGTATGGTTATGAAAATGAAAATGAAGCAAAGTAATCATCTTTCTTCCTCTTCCATGAAAACCAAGCTCTCTAAATGCTATATCAAACTCTATTTCAAAATATTTTAGATGAGGTTGCTCCCATAACTCTCTTACTCACTTGAAAAATCCTTGAAACTCTACATTGATTTTATTTTTCATGTCCCTCTCTTGTTGTTCTTCCTCAATTTCATCAGGATCATACATTGACCTTCTTTCCCCTCCTAAATTTTGAACCACATTCATTACCTCCACATAAAATTGGACATCCTTGGTCTTCTTGGTTCCCATGCCATGGTATGGTTATGCAAATGAAAATGAAGCAAATTTATCATCTTTCTTCCTCTTCCATGAAAACCAATCTCTCTAAATTGTATATCAAACTCTAGTTCAAAATATTTTAGATGAGGTTACTCCCATAGCTCTCTTACTCGCTTGACAAATCCTTGAAACTCTACATTAATTTTATTTTCCATTTCCCTCTCTTGTTGTTCTTCCTCAATTTCATTAGGATCATACATTGACCTTCTTTCCCCTCCTAAAGTTTGGACCACATCCATTACCTCCACATAAAACTAGGCATCCTTGGTCTTCTTGGTTCCCACGCCATGGTATGGTTATGCAAATGAAAATGAAGCAAAGTAATCATCTTTCTTCCTCTTCCATGAAAACCAAGCTCTCTAAATTCTATATCAAACTCTAGTTCAAAATCTTTTAGATGAGGCTACTCCCATAGCTCTCATACTCGCTTGACAAATCCTTGAAACTCGACATTAATTTTATTATCCTTGTCCCTCTCTTGTTGTTCTTCCTCAATTTCATTAGGATCATACATTGACCTTCTTTCTCCTCCTAAAGTTTGGACCACATCCATTACCTCCACATAAAATTGGACATCCTTGGTCTTCTTGGTTCCCACACCATGATATGGTTATGCAAATGAAAATGAAGCAAAGTAATCATCTTTCTTCCTCTTCCATGAAAACCAAGCTCTCTAAATTCTATATCAAACTCTAGTTCAAAATCTTTTAGATGAGGCTACTCCCATAGCTCTCATACTCGCTTGACAAATCCTTGAAACTCGACATTAATTTTATTATCCTTGTCCCTCTCTTGTTGTTCTTCCTCAATTTCATTAGGATCATACATTGACCTTCTTTCCCCTCCTAAAGTTTGGACCACATCCATTACCTCCACATAAAATTGGGCATCCTTCGTCTTCTTGGTTCCCACACCATGGTATGGTTATGCAAATGAAAATGAAGCAAAGAAATCATCTTTCTTCCTCTTCCATGAAAACCAAGCTCTCTAAATGCTATATCAAACTCTAGTTCAAAATATTTTAGATGAGGCTACTGCCATAGCTCTCTTACTCGCTTGACAAATCCTTGAAACTACATTAATTTTATTTTTCTTGTCCCTCTCTTGTTTTTCTTCCTCAATTTCATTAGGATCATACATTGATCTTCTTTCCCCTCCTAAAGTTTGTACCACATCCATTATCTCCACATAAAACTGGACATCCTTGGTCTTCTTGGTTTCCACGCCATGATATGGTTATGCAAATGAAAATGAAGCAAAGTATCCTCTTCTATGGAAACCAAGCTCTCTAAATTCTATATCAAACTCTAGTTCAAAATATTTTAGATGAGGCTACTCCCATAGCTCTCATACTCGCTTGAAAAATCCTTGAAACTTGACATTAATTTTATTTTCCTTGCCCCTTTCTTGTTGTTCTTACTCAATTTCATTAGGATCATACATTGACCTTCTTGCCCCTCCTAAATTTTGGACCACATCCATTACCTCCACATAAAACTGGACATCCTTTGTCTTCTTGGTTCCCACACCATGATATGGTTATGCAAATGAAAATGAAGCAAAGTAATCATCTTTCTTCCTCTTCCATGAAAACCAAGCTCTCTAAATGGTATATCAAACTCTACTTCAAAATATTTTAGATGAGGTTGCTCCCATAGCTCTCTTACTTGCTTGAAAAATCCTTGAAACTCTGCATTGATTTTATTTTTCTTGTCCCTCTCTTGTTGTTCTTCCTTAATTTCATTAGGATCATACATTGACCTTCTTGCCCCTCCTAAAGTTTGGACCACATCCATTACCTCCACATAAAATTTGACATCCTTAATCTTCTTAGTTCCCACGCCATGATATGGTTATGCAAATGAAAATGAAGCAAATTAATCATCTCCTTCTTTGTTGGCTGGAAGAATGCATTCTTAATGTTTCGATACATGATATCAGCCCTCTCTTCTGCTCTCATGGTTGAATACTGAAATCCAGTATGGTGGGCCTCCAAAGTTCCAACCATCTTTCTTCCTCTTCCACCAAATGTTGGCCTAATCCACACGTTTTCCAGCCTAATTGGCTTTGTTTTTGAAAGCTAAAGTTTCTCCTAAGTCACCAATGTAGCTCTCTCTGCCTTTTTAGACTCTTTCATTTCTATAGATTGTCTTTGGGATTTAATCATTTGTACCATATGGTTGATGTGCTATGAATCCTTGCATCTAAAGGAAATTTCCTTAACATAAATACTATTAGGGAATTTCAATGTTTCCATTGTAGTTGGCATTAAAGCCGATACCTGCAACATTAAAAATTATCCTTATATAAGAATTCCCTCCATCTTGTTAATTCGCTTGTAACACTCTTGATGGTGGCTACATAAAATCTGATTTTGATTCCTCTTCTACGTTAGAGGGTTCGTATCCTTGATCTGACTCAATTGAATTATCAGAATCTGAATCACTAGCTTCCATATTCAAAAATTCCCATCCAACATCTTCAATAAATTTATTTGGATCATCAATAATAGTCTTCAAAATTGGTCGCCAATTCAAGTTCATTCTGATTTCATAATACTTTATATCCATGGAGTTTGGCCATTCCTCGATGCCATCAAGTGAAGATTGAGTAATGGCGTACATGCGGAGTACATCCTACTTGAAGTCTGTGAAAACAATAGCCATATCAAATTCCTTTTTCCCAAGTCCTACTCTCTCAAGGTTAACAATCTCAATCTCACTAATAACGATTACTAAGAAAGGTAATTCCACCAACTCTACCAAATAGTTTACCATAGTAAAAATAAAATCAAAGGCTTTGAAAGGAACTCCATGAAAACCAAGCTCTCTAAATGGTATATCAAACTCTAGTTCAAAATCTTTTAGATGAGGTTGCTCCCATAAATCTCTTATTCGCTTGACAAATCCTTGAAACTTTGTATTGATTTTATTTTTATTGTCCCTCTCTTATTCTTCTTCCTCAATTTCATCAAGATCATACATTGACCTTCTTGCCCCTCGTAAAGTTTGGACCACATCCATTACCTCCACATAAAACTAGACATCCTTGGTCTTCTTGGTTCTCACGTAATGATATGGTTATGCAAATTAAAATGAAGCAAAGTATGCATCTCCTTCTTCGCTAGCTGGAAGAATGCATGCTTAATGTTTTGATACATGATATCAGCTCTCTCTTCTGCTCTCGTGGTTGAATACTGAAATCCATTATGGTGGGCCTCTAGATTTTCAATCATCTTTCTTCCTCTTCCACCAAATGTTGATCTAATCCACAAGTCTGCCAGCCTAATTGGCCTGAAGTTTTTCCTAACTCACCAATATTAGCTCTAACTTTTTTGAAATTTTATTATGGTATGTGCACTTTGATATGATGTAATATGATTATGGTTTCATCTCATATGTTGTAATATTAGATATATAACAAAAAAATAAATTATTGCATGAAATAAATAATAACGTTTCATTCTAAATGTTTTTTTTTGTAGAACACGGGTCTTCCAGAAGATCAAGATGATCTTCAACATGATATAGATCCAAAAAATATTGGTTTTGTCGATATAGATCACATGGTAGAAGATGATGATGACGTAGATATAGAAGACACCGAGGCCGATGACAATGATGATGACGACGACGACGACGATGATGATGATGATGATGATGATGATGATGAGACAGTTGGTGGTAGTAACTAGTGACATTCATGATCATATAGAATATATCATGGATTATTGCTAATATATCGTTATGATGACTCTTTTCATGGTTACTATCATATGTATCATTTTCACGACCTACAGTACTATATTATTGAGTTGTATCATATTGACATGTATCATTTTCACTATATCATTTGCACATGTATCATCTTGACTTGTATCAGTTTGAGTTACATAATTTATCAATTTTATATATATCATTTGTACATGTATCATTTTCACTTATGTCGATTGTTGGACATGTATCATTTTGACATGTTTTTGATGTACTAGCATATTTGATTTTCACTTGTTTTAGTTATATATGATGATGATCTTATCAGTATTGACTTGTCAATTTATATATGTTAAAAGTGGTCGATGATTTTTGGATGGATATTTATTACGTATGATGATTTTAATTTAATGCTCAGGATGGATGTTGTCAAATTCAATTAAATTATAGATATTTCACTCACTTGTTTTAATTATAGATGATGATAATGTTACAATAATAGTTTAGATGGTGATGAAAGGTAAAATTAATGCTTGACACCTCCAGAACGTAATTAAACAAATCAAAGAAGTGTTAAGATCTTTTGGTGGGTAATGGCACTAAATAATAGATGTACTTTTTTATCTTTACAAGCAATACAAAAATTTCAAGTTATCGACCCAAAAAAAAAATTATCTTGTTATTTAATCATATAAGTTAAATAATTAAATTACTTAACCTATAATCATATGAGTTAAATAATTAAATTACTTACCCTATAATCATATGAGTTATTTAAGAGGCACGATATATTTAACTAATTAAATTGAAATAAAACATATTAAATTAATAAATGGAAGCAAAACAAGAAGCATTTTTAGAAGCAAAAAAGGAAGCAATAATGGAAGCCAAACTAGAAGCAAACCAGAAGCAATCTTGGAACCAAAATCGTAAGCAAACTTGGTAGAAAAAATAGAAGCAAACTTGGAAGAAAAAATGGAAGCAAAATTGGAAGCAAACCTAGAAGAAAAATCGGAAGCAAAACTAGAAGCAAAACCGGAAGCAAAACTAGAAGCAAAAACAGAAGCAAATTTGGAAGCAAAACTGGAATCAAAAACTGGAAGCAAAACCGGAAGCAAAATTGGAAGAAAAAGTGGAATCAAAATTGGAAGCAAAACTGAAAGAAAAATTGGAAGCAAACCTGGAAGAAAAATCGAAAGCAAAACTAGAAGCAAGAATGGGAGTAGACATAGAAGCAAAACCAAAAGCCAATTTGGGTGCGAATTTCAGTGCTACTTCTGGCATTATTTCCGGGGCTATTTTATGTGCTAACAGAGGTGCTATTTATCGACGCTACTTTAGGCGCTAACGAGGGTGCTATGATTTTCCAACACTAATGACAGTGCTAAGTCTGACGAAACATCCGGTGAAAAATTCAACGCCGAGAAGGCCATGCCTATTTGCGTCGAGTTTAGTGCCAGCCTAGTCGCCCAATTCATGAACTGAAATACAATAAAATCTTATGCTATTTTAGGCATTATTTTCTTATTTTACTGTAGTGAGGAACACATAAAAAAAAGCAAGGGGGAAACACAACACATACACAATCTAATCTATAGATAAAGAAGAGGTACTCCCCTAGTCCTCATCAATCAGGAGGTCATCATTCTCCCAGGTAGATCATCATATGGGGAGGGAAAATGATACTATAAGGGTAGGATAGAAAGGGGAGCACCCTCGGACTCTCCCATGAAAATATCTAAGGAAGAAGGCCCCTCAAGGTCTCCTTCACTCAACTCCTGTGAGGTAAAATTCATCGCCCTTGCAAACATCACTGACAGAGCTAGGACATCATCCACTGAGTTGAAAATGCACTTAACAAGAGTTCCATGTGTTAACTGAGTGGGAGATGAAGGAGGCATCTGAGATCCAACATCGACCTCATCAAAAGGGACAGTGACAAACTTAGGCGATGTCGAAGCCACCTCCTTCACAAGGACGATGCAAGATAAAGCATAACTCCCTTCCAAAGAAGTTGATCCCTTCTTCTAACCTCCATTGGAAGCAAGGTCATCCTCCAACTTACGCTTTAGTAGAGGATGCAAAATCCCCACAGAAGAAGCGAAAGGTGATGAGGAAGAGGACAGGGCCGCAGTGGACACCACCGTGGTGTTCGGCATGTCCACGGGCCAAGAAAATGGAGGAATTTTCAAAAGGGACATCGGAAGAGGGGGCTCCATCGAGGAAGAAATAAATACCTACATCCTTTTGGGGTGAGGGTGATCAGCATTCATAGGGGGATCCAAAAGTAAAACCAAGGTGAGGGGAACTAAAGTAGAAGGAGTGGAAGAGGGAGGCACAATAGGAGATGTCGAAGTAGGAGTTGTTGGCTCCCCTTCTGCCTTCTACAAGGTAGCTTGTTTAGAAACTAGATGCTTTCTCTAGAACTTACGCTCATGCACAAGCTAGTTTCATCAGCTTTGGGCATTAGAAGTCACTACTTGAGAAGGAATGGGAGGATCTTGTTCTACCATAGGTGTTTCCTCCACAACTGTTGCCGGTGGAAGGGCGGCCTCTTGGATGGGAGTAGGAGCAAGAAGCATAGGATCAAAAACAATAGAAAGTGGAGAAGTAAACACAGGTGCCTCAATAGCAGGCCTCTTCCCATTCACTACTTGGGGGGCAAGAGCAGTAGGAGGTTGCAGAGGTCGAGACATAGGGGAAACTCCACAAGGGCCTTTCCCCTTACCATAGACAATAGGCCTTGGCAGCGTAGGTAAGATGGGAAGTTCAAATACTTGACGCTTGGAATTCTACCAAGTGGGCACCATCAAAGTCCCCATGTGAGGCATGGGAGAAAATTCTAAAGGTGCCACAATAGGATGAGAGGCAGAAGTGGATGGAACAAAAGAAGAAGAGGAAGGCTCTTGGGCATGAGCAAGCTTCCCCTTTCCCTTTTTTTGAGAGGAGGAGGTAGTTTTCTACTATGTGATCATGCAACCCTTAATAGAGATGGCGTAAGGGGATACAAGGTAGTTCACCTTCATTTTTATTCCCTCATTCTTATATTTGATATAGGTGTGGTACAACAAGTCCATCCTCGAGAGAAGCATATCGATTGAGGTAGGCCAAAAGTGATCTAATGAGTAACCCCCATGTGACACTAGTGGTTTATACTCGGTTTCATGTACAACATGCACATAGCCCTTATGAGAAAACTTCAAACACTTATGAATTACCAGAGCAACCACATTCATGGAAACTAGCCATGGGATGCCTAGTTTCACTCTTAACAAGTCCGACTCCAAGACGATATCAAAAGGAGCCTTTATAGTCCTGGGTCCTACCAAGACTAAGAGGGTGATGGAACTAATTGGAGGGATTAAGATTCTATCATGTGTATGTATCATTCTCTTATATTAATCATACCCATCCTTATGTAAGAAATTTATTAGCAGAGTCTCCTTTGTTATAACATATGCATGACACATGGGATCAACCAGAGCACTAGTTATGATGTTCCCATTGATGCAAATGAGAATGTACAAAGGAAAAGGCTCTTTGATCATAGGCAAGTCTTGCGATGTGAAATTTATATTTGGTGATCCATTCACAGGCTGATAAATAGGGAGATGCATAAAAGAGACCATATTTACACACTACAAGAGGAATTCCTCAGGGTACTCCAAAGGTTCAAAAATTAGATAGTGACCTATCTAGATTTCATTTCCCCATGCCTAGGGATCCTTCTAACTATGTTGTGAGGGGTCTAGATTGGGTTACAAGGTTGCATGCCCTACAATGCACCTAGGATACAAGAGAAGGTTCCTTCAACACCATAAATAGAATTAAAATAGTTCACATCAAGTTCACCAAAATGTAGAGGAGGGGAACCGGATGCTTCGGGACTCTAGGTCACAGAAGAGTCCTAAGAAAGAGGCTACCCTGATCTACCTCAAGATTTTCTAGGTGATTTGGGAAGGTTAGGAAGCTAAGGTTGAAAAGGAAAATTAATCTAGTTGTTGATGTCCTTCTACTAACTTGAATGTTTCAGAAGGTTAGACGAGCTAATTTCTAGAGTTCAATATGTTGCTCAAACAACTCACTACCTAAGGAATATAGCACAAGGTATGGACTCCTCTACAATGCGTTGGTGTCTTAATGGTGTGCTGGAATCTGTATGGATAGAGATTCTAAGAAACAAATTAAAACACTCAAAAACTAACTAATAGCCTGACTAGTGAATTTTTATGCTATGACAGAATATAGAAAAAGAACAAAAATGAAGTATAACAAGAAGAATATTTTAACTAATGTATGCTCAAATCAATGAAGAGGAGGTAAGAAAACCAGACCCTTTTTATCCCATAATTGAATCTTCAATGATCTCCACATGTGAATACCTACACACACAAGACCAAGGAAAATGTTGGGGTTGTGTATAGAGGACTACCTCAGTCAGTCCCATGCTTTGGTGTTTCCATCTCCATAGACAGCCAGATAACAACGAGTGTATAAAATGATAAAGAGATGTATGGAAATGGAAGTGCCAAGCAATAACATAAACAACAATATGCTCCTACTTAAGTATGAAGATGCAAAAGCAATGGACAATGGAAGATATCACCTCCGCAACTATTTTCTCTCAAGGCAAGTAGAGGAAGGAGTGAGCTTGAAATTTCTCCAACAACAACACTTCCACAACAAACAAAGTAGAGGAGCCAAGAAACTAACAGCTTGTATCTACAATGAAGTGATGGCGAAGCTTGAAGTGTGAGAGTTGATCAAGATACATCAAGAATTCAGCCAAGAGTTCAAGAATGGTGAAGAAGTTGGATAGAATGAATAATTAGACAATTTGAATGGAAAGAGGGAGCCAAAAGAGTTGTTTTGCATTGGTCAAAGGAGAAGGAAGCGTTATGGTTTGCATGCAATGGAGAAACATAACGCCTCTGCAGATTCTAGAGGAAGGAATCCTATAAGGATGTATGTGTGGCATGCACACACCCCTGAAAAAATTCCTCCATCCACATGAAAACAAGCTGCCAGATGGACGGGGAGAGGTGGCGGATGTGGGAATTGCATCATCGGGCTTAATTTTCTAAGGTAAGGGTGATTTAAATGGGTAATTTTCCTAGGGTTGCAAATTTTCCCCATTACACTTGTTAATTCTTTTACTTCTTCCTCTATTGTATTTATATAATTTGTACTTTCAATTTTACTTTTTGTTTTTCCTCTTACCTTTTATGATTCTAAATGTTTTATGATTTAATGATTTCATTAGATTTTTTGAATACATAACTAATTTTTTTTTCAAAACATAAACATCATCATTGTTTTATTACCTTCAATTCCATTGTTCTTTCAACATGATTCTATTTATCCTTTAATTTTTTGAAACCCTAATGCATATAAATCCATTTCAAACTTAATAAAAAAATAATGAGGAGTTTCTTTTCTTAAATACATATAATATTGGAATATCATTTATATATTTCTCATCAAGAGTATTAGGAAGCTCACTTTTATGCTTCGCTCAAATAATCTTGAAACATATAGTTTGTACATGAGATATTGAACATTTTAGCATAGAAGGCAAAATCTATTAGATTATGATTGGGTTCCCAAAGGTTGGTTTCGTATATATGTTTATTTTAAGATACAAACATAATACTAGTTTCTAGACATGAGTATCCATTTTTAGTTTAAAATAGTCAATGAGAACCAAAGAAATAGAAAAAGAATAATACATTGCATATGAGCAATACGAAAAAATGTAGTCTTCTTGACTAAAATGAGAAATAGAAATAGTGTGGAAATATCAAGTCTAGATCAATATAAAATAAACCCTTGTAACATAATTATAGAATTTAGAATTATGGTGATGTAGTACAACTATTTACAAGTTGTTAGCATTCCATACACACTATTTTGTGTAATCTAGCAATCTCTTGCTATAAGACACTTTGGAATATGTGTCACATCAAATTCATAATTTTGGTAATTGTTTAAAAAATAATTAGCCTATTATTAAAGAGTAATTGTTCTATAGTGATTGTTTGTTGTCATCAGTTTCATTGATAAAATAGTCCAATGTTTTTGTTGTCAATTGATCAAGGATTTTAACACCTACATTTTTTAAAAGAAAATTTGAGACACTAAAGTTTATGAACCTAAATTTTCCTTTTCCACAAATGAAAAAAATGAAGGTTCTTCTCATTTACCAAGTTCTTTAGGAAGAAAAATAAAATATGCTCTATATTTAAATGATTCTTTTACATTTATTATTAATTTTTATTTCTACTAGTAAATATTTTTGCATCTAATATTTTATTGATAGTAACTTCTACGCATTTAGTATATTGGAAGGGAATTATGACTATAATCTTAAATATTCAAATAAATTTTAAATAATACAAAATTCTATTACCTCTATCTTCCTAGCACAAAATTATATTACCTTTATCTTCCTACAACAAAATTTTTAGTTGTGTAACATAATTTTTCCTAATGTGTTGTCATTCTCATATTATCAATATGCATAACTATACTAGATTTTATCGTGCTATAAATTTATTATCCTCTAATAAATATTAGAATATTAGAACTAGATGTAAATAATTTAAATAATCATGGTATTTCTTGATATTTCATTTTCAATCACCAAATCAATATGAATCATTTAGGGTTCAAATGCCTTGATAAACATAAGAAAGGATGGTTAAGGTTAACTATGCATCTAAAGAATTTAGAGGTAAATTAGTAATGCATATAACTACATCTTGCAATAAATTATTCAAATATCTAGTTTGATTTCAAAATACTTGGTCATGCATATAACGACATCTTGCAATAAATTATTCAAATATCTAGTTTGATTTCAAAATACTTGGTCATAAATATTTGAAAGGTATAAAAGCACAGAAAGGGAAACATAATGTGCATTTTTAAAAAAATATAAAGAATACATAAGTATATAGAAACTAATCTAAGTACATTGGAATAACTCCAAACAAGAATTAAACACTTTAGGATACCTAATAAAATAGATGAGATGGGAATATTTTTCCAAGCCAAATTCGGAACTACTATAAGCTTGTAATTTTTCACTTTTGAATTAGACTAACTCATCCTCCTAGTAGAATTTCAAAACAATTATAAGTTTTTCATTTGCATACTTAAAGAATACTTTATACAATACAATGTAAATTTACACCTAAGAGTTAACACAATTTCATCTAGACTATATTATTCCATAATTTTTTAATTTATGATTGTTTTATTTTGGTTAAATATAGTTGAGAATATCATTGGTTAAATATAGTTGACAACATTAATATGTTCACTTTTTTTTCAAAGAAAAATGTATCTATAAATATTATGTAACATATTTTTAGCAATGAAATATAATGTTAAGTCAATGAGCTAAACATGTTTATTTTTAAAAAAATTATTATATATTCAAGTACTTCATTTCAAAATGCATCAGTCTAAAGATAACAACATATCAAATATATGTTACTTATACATACATTTGTACATTATATAAGATTAACATATAACACCTTTAGTGAAATTTATTTTTTCATAATCTTATATTAAATGAATAATATAATTTTGACAATAAACCTCAATAAAAATATTATAATAGTTCAAAAAGTGTAATTCAAGCATGCACATTAATGAACTTAAATGAACATTTTAAAAATAAAGAACGTAGTATCATTTCACTTGGCTAATTAATGTTTTCATATTTTAAAATAATAAGAGCTAATGATATATCTTGATAAATAGATTATTATGTGGTATTAAGGATAGGTTAGAATTTAGGATTAAATAATTTTTCTATTTAAGAGTTCTTGACAAGTGATGCAGGAGCATCCCTGGTTGTAAAGTAATCCTATATCAACCAAAAACATTTCTTTTCTTGCATTGCATTTAGTAGCAGTTTCAGTATTTCATTCTGCATTTTACCACATCCTCGTTTCTCAACTTGAAAAATAGGATATAGCATCTACACATCATCCATATTTTATATTATTTGCATTTGTCTACCAAAAGTTACCACTCTCAAAATTTCACTATATTTTCTTGTCATAGCATTTGGGGCCAACCTGGTCCAGATTTCTTAGTGTAAAACTATTCCAGATTGTGTGGATCTTAATGGGACACCTTACAAGAATCTTGGGTTCATTGGTTACAACTATCTTGGGGATTCGTTAGTTATTTATTTTCGTGTGGAGTTATATTTTCATGTTTTGAGGCTGACCTTCTTGTATGATCATTCATCGGGTTTATGAACCTTTGTGGACAATGCAGACCTTTGTTGGAGATTGATAAGCATATTAATAAGCATTTGTAATGATTTAGAAATTAAGTTCATTCAGATCAATTAGTAGTTCATCATTAGTTAGACTTCATATTTTGTATCAACCCTTTGAGGGCATGTAATAAGGCCTTTAGCCAATTGTATTGTTGAATTCCCTTGCAATAGGCTTGTGATCCCTGGTTATTTTCCCATGTGGCATATGTTGCATGTAATATTTCCAATTCAATAAAGATTCATGTTTGCATATCAATCTCTTGTGTTATTTTTATTGTGTTGACTCTAAGCTACACGATTTGGACTTTTCTTTTTGAACCCTCCTACCGTGACTACATCAAGTGGTATCAAAGTGATTTTGTGAATCCTAAAGGAATTCCTTGAGGTGAAAAAATCACTGACTTGAGGTAGACTATAGGTGTTTCAACTTATTTCCGATTGTGAGGTGGTTGGAACCCTTGTAGCCAAATCACTGAATTGAGGCAATTGGATCGAGTTTGAGGGGAGAGAGGTTTCCATGGAGAGCGCCTGCCATGGCGAATGCTACTAAAAGAATGGATGAGATTTTGGAAATGATGCATAAAATGAGAGTGTGATTGGATGTTGTTGAAGAAGATAGAAGGTGAGGCCTAAAACCTAGGTAGGAAGATGAAAGTGATTAGACTCCACACCATATCATCTATCACTTGGAGACTAATCAAATAAAATAATTTTTCCTATAGCTCCCAATAGAAATAATAACCCTTGGACTTTGATATTTTAATTTCATTATTTTAATCTTGAAGGCCAACGAAAGCTAAAGAGGAGTTCAGATTCTCTCATGTAACTTCCTTCATAAACATATATGTTGGATTGTCATTCATATGAATCTTTTCTAGATTTAACTCTCAATCCTCCAACACTGACTAGATAAAGTGATATCTCACTTATATGTGTTTTGTCTTTGAATGCACGGTAGAATTTTTAGAAAGATGAATGGCACTCTAGCTGTCTATAAAAAAAAATTATCAGCTTGTTGTTTTCCCAATTCTTCTAAGAAAAATTGCAGCCAAATCATCTTCGTCCTTGCCTCTATTGCAGTTGCATACTCGACCTTCGTGTTTGATAAAGCAATAACCTTTTCAAGCCTTGAAATAAAACTCACCACTATCCCACCAATAGTAAACACATAACCTGTAATGCTCTTCCTAGTATCAATATCGCCTGCCAAATTTGAATCAACAAAGCCTTGTAAAATAGTGTTAGATCCCCCAAAACATAAATTTGTATTGGATGTACCTCTTAAATATCTAAGAATCCATTTTACTGCATTCTAATGCTCCATTTTGAGATTACTCATATACCTGCTTCTTCTAGAATACCATAGGCTAAAGGAACTGAAGGGCCTCTATTAATTAAATAAACAACGGTATTAACAACCTCTACCCACAAGTTTAAAGGCATCCCAACATGCAATATCATACTCCATGTACACTCCATTATTGCCCCATTCATATTCTCTACAACTCCATTTTCTTGTGGAGACCTTAGAACCGTTTTCTACCTAGGAATTCCATTAGATGAATTAATCCTCAAAAAAATTGCTATAATACTCACCGCCATTATCAAATCTGATAAATTTTAATCTCTTACCTGTATCATTCTCAACCAAGCTTCTCCATTTCTTAAATTTTTCAAACACGTCAAATTTATGTTTAAGGAAATATATCTAAGTTTTCCTAGTTGCATCATCTATAAAAGTAACATAATATTGAGAGCCACTGAGAAGATGCTTGATTCAATCCCCATACATTTGTATGCACAAGCTCCAATTTCTCATATTTCATTTTCTTCCCATCCTTGAGAAAACTCACTCTCTTATTTTCCATACACAACTTTCACAGAAATCCATATCAATACACTTCAAACTTGGTAATAACCTCTTAGAATGAAGTACTTTAATACCTTTTTCACTCATGTGTCCAATTCTATTATGCCATAGTGTTGCCTTAGAACCCACAACAATTGTTTATGTTTCCTCCTGGGAGTCTAAAGCAACTATTCCTGACTCTATTACAAAACCCACAACAACTAGTGTTGAACCCACAAGAGTTGTTGTAGCTATTTTTCCAACAAATTTTCTAGATTTATTTTTCTTTGGAACAACTAAAGTAGAAGGAACTGTATGACCTATACAAAGATATAAGGTGCCTACTTTCAGAACTTTAGCTACTATTAAGGCAACTTTTTTATCCTTCCAAATTTTATCACTAAAAGTAACAATGCAACCTTCATCACCTAACTACTTTGCTAAAATTAAATTTCTACTCAGTCTTGGAATGTGCCTTACCTCATGTAGCAGCCAATGATTTCCATTCTATAATTTAATCTTAGTTCTTCCCTTTCCAACAATCTAACAAAGTTCATCATCTCCTAAATAAACAAGCCCAAAATATCCTTTGACATAATCAAGAAAATAATTTCTATGGGGCATAAAATGAAATGAAGCCCTTGAATCTAAAACCCGCAAATCATCAGCATTATCTAGGGAAAGAATCAAAGCATCATCTTCATATTTACTTACCATATTCTCATCCTTATTTTATTCTTGTTTGTATCCTTTATTCTTGAAGACCAACATTATTTCTTTAAATGACCTGGTTTGTCACAGTACCAGCAATGCTTCTTTCCTCTAGATTGTGACCTTTTATCCTTTGATTTTCCTCATGATTTTCCACAACCATCAGAGCCTTTTCCTCTCTCCTTTGATCTTCCCCTATTTTTTGCATTCAAAACCCTACCTCATGTAGAATTTCCACCTATAATTTTCTTATGAATTTCCTCACTTATAATTGCACCAACAACATCATCACATTTCAATGTATTTCAACTAGAAATAGAGTTACTAACCGCCATAACCAAGCTATTCTAGCTTTCAAGAAAAGAACATAAAATCAAGAGATCTATAGCTTCTTCATCAAATTTAACATTTATAGAATTCAATTGACTGGTAACTATATTAAATTCATTTAAATGATCAATAATCAAACCACATTCTACCATTTTCATATTAAATAAACACTTCATTAAGAATACCTTATTCAAATTTGAAGGATTTTCATATAACTTTGTCAATGAATGCATTAACTCTTTTGTTGTCTTCACTTTTGAAATATTGAATGCCATCAATGGTGCCAAGCACAACCAAACGCTTCCCAATGCATTTTCGTCTAGAATTTCCCATTCCTCATCAGACAATGATGCCAGTTTCTTTTATTTCCCTTGCAACAACCACCATAAATCTTTCTGACAGAGATTACCCTCCATATGCATCTTCAATAACTTATATTTTTTTCCATTGGATTTATCAACCTTCAATTTCCCCTCTTCTGAAATTTCTCCCACTCAATCATGACACTTTCATGCCAAAAACTATTGAACACCACTACTCTAATACCACTTGTTAGTAATTGCAAGCAGGAAATAGAGAGATTAAATTACCAATTAAATGAAAATTATGTAATAGAGGTATAATAAAGGAATTAAAATTCACATAAATAGAAATAAGACAACAAAATTAATGTGGTTCACCCTTTTGTTGGGCTACATCCACAAAATATCAGTTCTTTTATTTATAATTTCAAGAAAAATATAATTACAACAACCTATAGCAAATAGCTAAAATATGCAAGAATAAATCACATGATTTCCACTGCTCTATTTTATCACGCACTATGCTGTGTGCATCCCACACTGAACCTATCTTAATCTTTATCACAAAACCATGCAACTTGTAGTAAAAAATATAAACTTCCCATGACTATTTGAATTCTCACGCACGCTCTTTGCTTCAAGCTATTCAAAACCATGCCTGTTGGTTTCCAATTTGTAAAAAGTAAAACTCTTCATTTTCTAATAGTTTTATAAACTATTTTTAACTAAATTACATTAGGGAATAACAATAAATTTCCTTTATTAAATATATGCAATTTTATAAACTTCCCCCTGCATTCCCCCATTAATTAATTTGGGGAAAAAATGTGTCAGGAAAAGTGGGAAAAAAATTAACACCAAGACTAATCATGCTCCACATATCAACAAACACCATTTAACCATACCAATAATTAATTAATTCTTGCAAAAAGTGACATTTAGGATTAGTGTAATTGTTTTAACAATCATATTTTATGTTCGTTGTGTCATAGGGTTAAATCAACTATACTGAAAAAATTAGGTGGGGGAATGAATTCTATCAGAGGCTTCATTTTCTTCCTTGGGTCTCCTCATCCTTTCAAGCTATGTTATTCTAACGTATTCTCTTAAGAGCCCTAAGAGAAAAATTACCAAACTATGAAATAGTAGTTCTTGGATTTCTTGGAACCTATAAATGTTATTTTTAGACCTATAGGTTGTTATGGGTCCCTCCACATTTCTCTCAATTTTTTCCAACTCGACACTATTTGACCATGCCAAGTATGAATAAATTCTTGTAAAAAGCATCATTTGAGAGTAGTGTAACTATGGAAACAAGCACATTGTTTATTCTATGTGTCATGGGGCCAAACCAACTATGCCAACATGTCAAGGTAGGTGGATAAATGCTATAAAAGTACTCACTTTATTCCTTAGTTCTCCCAATCCTTCTAGGCTATATTATGCCTGTGTTTCTCTTAAGGGCCCTAAGAGAAGAAAAACTACCAAACCATGATGTAGAAATTATCAAAGTTTGTGGAAAATTAAAATGCTCTATATAGACCTGAAAGTGGATATGGGGTCCCTCCACATTAACCTCTCTCAATTTTACTCAACTCATTACCATTTGACCATGGCAAGAATGAATGCATTCTTATAAAAATTATCATTTGGGAATAGTGTAACCATGACAACAAACATATTTTTTGTTTCATGCCTCATGGAGCTAAATTGATTATTCTAACACATGAGGATGGGTAGGTGAATGCTACTAGAGGACATTGTTTTTTCTTTGGATCTCCTAATACTTCTTGTTTATGTTATTCTGGTGCAATCTCTTAAGACCCCTGATAGAAAATAAATGTGAAACTATGATAGAGTAGCTCCCAAAGTTCATGGAACCTATGAATGCTTCATTTGTGCTTGTCGGTAGAAATTGAGTCCCTCTAAATTACCCTATCTTAGTTTTGGTCAACTCGACATCATTTGACCATGCCAATAATGAATGCATTCTTACAGAATGCATAATTTAATAGTAGTGTAAACATGTATATAGAAATATTTTGTGTTCCATGCATTTTGGGGCCAAACCAACTATGAAAATAAATTGGGGTGGGTAGTTAAATGTTATTGGACACCTTAATTCATTCCTCAAGTCTCTTCATTCTTGGAGGCTACATTATTCAAGGACGGTGTCTTAAGAGATATAAGATTTCAAAATTTCCAAAACTACGATGAAGTAGCTCTCAGAGTTCATGGCACCTATGAATGTTTCATCTAGACCTACAAGTGTACATTGGATCCCTATATAATACCCTCTCTCTGGTCCCAATGGAAGCCTTATTAATTTAAGTTATGTTCATTGTAACAATCCTTTTGACTATAGAATATTCAATTATCTTCTTTCAATGTTCATGACCTACTGATGCAAGTTTATAGAATGATTTACTTTTGTGAATTCATTACTAACTCATATTTTTTAGGCCAATCATATGTTTATCTTTTTTCTTTCATATAAATCATTGAAATGGTGAGTGATTATCTTCATGTAAATAACAATTATTTTGACTCTAATGTAGTCATTTATGATCTTCAAGGCACTAGAAAAATTATGATAGCCTCAAGATACGAAATTTTTTTATTTAGGATATTAAAATCCCTTTTATACTTAGGTAAATCCATTCAATAATATGATAATACTGTTAGGCTATCGACACACCCCTTATTCACAATGACTATCCACCTTTCGCTCTATAACCATCCTTTTATCTTGCATGAAATTCATAATAACCATATGATGTAGAATTTTATTCATGCTAGGCACACTTGTCTCTCTTAATGTCTCCTTAATGAAAGATGATCCACATGAAAATAATTTAGGTGGATTTTTATGACACTATTATGATGAACCACCTCCTTTTTTTCATGACACCACTACTCACCTCTTGTTTATTACTATTCTAGAGTACTTATGACTATCTATAGGTGTTAACATGATTGTCATTGTGTCCTCATGGTTGTGCACTTATTGTTTTACCTATCAAATTTCTAGGCATAACATGTTAGAACTACTAACATGATTTTAAGGATAATAGTTTTGCTCCTCATAATATCCCTATGATGTTTGACAATTATCCTTTACTATCCTAAAAACACTCTATAATAAATAACTATCCCTTAAAGCTTAGTATGCATTATCTCCTTAATGTGAACCTCCTCTTATCCATAAAAATATCCTCAATCATTTGGTAAGATCTCATTTACATCCAAGACCCTAATTTGTAAGTGTATATTTTTTCTCATAATCGAATGCTCATGCTTCTTAAATTTAGTTATACCAATACAATCTATAACTAAAACACTCACTTAGTTGGTATCAAAAAAGCTACAAGAATAAAGGAGAAAATAGAATTTAGATATTTCCCTATTAAATGTTAACAACTCTAATCATTTATCTCATGCAAATAAAAATAGAAACTAAGCCTACTTATGATGGGAAGAAAAATCCTTATATATCTTATTTTAATCCCAGAATTTAAAAAATACTAGTTAAAACGTATCATAAATTTCCTATAAACATTAAAAATAGGCCTAAATGTAGGGGTACCATGGCATCCAAGCTAAAAATAAGACAAAAAATAAAATAAAAAATCCAAATATAAGGGTCAAAACTAATAAATCAGATGTTTCCCTCAATTATTGTTAGTTGTATGATAGAAAATTAGATTTTATATGCTTCCTAAAATTGCTATGAGACTCTTGGTCATACACCAAACATGTGGGCCCAACACTAAGGAGGATTGACATTAAAATTTTATAACTACAACTATTTTAAGGATCCCAAATCATAAAAAATAGTTTTTGATTAGGGGTAAAAAATGGGTTTTGATGGGGCTCGAAACCAAGTACAAAATGGTTTTGAAGGGAATCATCAACCTATCAAAGAAAGGAAAGCTACAAATAATATAAACCATAAAGCAACAACAACCCCATAGCATCCACTAAAAGAATAACATGACTACACGTGTTGCAACTTACAAACAAGCAAGGGCCTAAGACCCTTTTACAACCTAGTTTTAACCGAGACCAGAAACCCTATTACAACCTAGTTTTAATCAGGACCAGAAACCCATAGATACATAAAGAACCCATTTGCATCTGCTAGGCATCAGCAAACCAGCCTCTCATGGAAGACACCACTGAGCCAAGAAAGATAACTTGCTTAATGGTATACAACACGATCAAACCCCTAAACAAAAAATGCTAGCAAATCCAAAAACCCCACCTCAATAGGGGATTTGGAGAGAGCAATGAACCACAAGACACAAAGCCACTATTTGAACCAGGAAACCAACTCCAAATCCACCTCAATAGGAGGGAGCTCCCTTCAATTGGAGAGGATGACATAACCACCAATTCCACTATAGCTTTAAGACTTCAGCACCCTCAACCTCCACCTCCATAAAAGAAGTTTCCACCTCAACAATATCTACAACCGAGGAAGCCAAAGATAGTCACCTTCCAACTCCACCTCCATAGGAGCTAAATCCACCTCCATAGGATCCGAGCAGAAGACCAGCACAATAGTCGAACAAGCAGCCATATCACCCTTTGGTAAAACCTAGTAAGAGGCCAATACCCACAAATAGAAAGCCTCATAGGAGAACCATTGAGCTTGAGGGGGATCAACCCGCTAGGACAAAGAGAGAAACTTAGAGTATCACCCAGCCTAGCAAAAAAGGAGAAGCCAAAAAACCCAAATCATCCATGGATAGATCCATCAATAAAAATTCTTTAGAACCAATTTGCATCAGCACAGAGGCAGCAAACACAAACTCCATCTCCATGAATAGTTGGGCTTTGAGAAAGGTCAAAGGAGACAGCCTAGCCAAGAATCCACTAGGGTATCCAAAGAGCAGAGCCAGGCAGGGAGGACCAAAAAATAGAGAGAAATGCAAATTACAATTTTATATAAAGATTTGGCCATCAAATTTAAGGCTAAGGGTAATGCTTAATTAGATCATAAAGTGCATATAATTAAATGAAAATCCTATCGTGGAGATTAATGGATGCATGATCTAATGGTTTAAATTTGAACTTATCATTCTTTAACTCCTTCCCTCTACGAAAATTTTAAATTTAGATACCTAAATAATCTTTTTGAACTATTTTAATAGTTTTATGAGGGTTTGGAAGGTTTGCAAGGGCTTAGGAAAGTGTAGAGGGTTGATAATAGTAAATAGAGGGCTTAGGACATTCAAGAGGGGGTTATAGAAGCTTAATTAAGTTAAAAAAGGATCCCTTATCAAGATTTAACTTGAAATATATCTTACTTATTCCTATTTAATCAATTCTAACACCACTCCAAAGGAGTTTTGAATGAAAAATAAGAGTGAAAAATATCAAACCAAACCTTTATTGATGTAGCCTAGACCCTCTCCACCATAAAATAATGCATACAAAAGGATACTAAACACAAGACAACTCATCTAAGATAGTTATAATGTAGGAAAAATATCGAACCATATTAAGATTCCATGATCATGAAAATACCAAACACATAGTAGACACACACCTTTTGTAAGAATAAGATGTACTCATAAAACATGAAGGGATATGATCATGTATAGAACTAGGACTAATCCAAGGGACTACCAAACCACTCAAGATTCAAAATCATTTAGATATCCAAGAATATAACTCCTAGAAAAATGGCATCACACATGAATACCTAAGAGAAACCAAAAGATCAATTGAACTAAGGGGTGAATCATGAATTTTTTACATAAGGTAAGGTTAGATTTTTTGAACGTTCATGTTATAACTCTCAAATTAGACACTAGGATGATATATTTATAGAAAATTAAAATTAAAATAAATCAAATGTGTATCATCTAATATCATTTATAAAAGATACGGGCAACATCAATAAAACAAATTTGTATTAACTAGAAATCCATATAGGCATACAATGTTATATATCAGTAAAACTATAATATATGTACAAGAAATCCATACATGCTTACAAAAAATTCATATAGGTGTACAATGTCACATGTTTGTAATAAAAAAGCACATATACAAGAAATCCATATAGGCATAGAACAAAGTCATAATATAATCAATCCTCTCTAGTGGGATGGAAGCTTTGATGACCCTTGGACTATCAAGTATATGAAGAGGTAAGCGATGGTGGTTTTTTTCAAATTCTCTAACCTAACCTCCTCTCTAAATTTTTTAGAGGTCTGCCCAATATAGTAAAAAATATACACATTAATATATAAAAAAAAAAAATTATTAATGACATATAAGGGAGTAATCACTTACCTCCATCTAATAATCAATCTTAATCAATCATTTCCTCTCTTCAACCATCTGAGGCACAAATGCATGATCTGAAGTTGTGAATCCTTTTGAAAATGATCAAGAAATAAATTAGACTACAAAAGAATATCATTCAAATTTACTTTAATATATAAGGGATTCAAAAGAAATAAATATGAAATTTACTAATCTAGATCATACCTCTATCAAATAAATTGAAGACAAAACTACCACTTCAACACCCACCTCCATTGTGCCATGAATATCAGAAAGAATATGAACTGATGTCATCAACTAAAAATTAAAAAATATTATTCTAACAAAATCTACCTAACTTTATTTACAAACATAATGATTAAAAAAATCAATCTTACCTCAATAAAATTTGTATGACCAATCCCATTGACAAGTCCTAATGTTGAAGGTCCAACATCCACCTTTTCACCATCCAATATGAATTTTAATATTACCATTTACATAAGGAAAAAATATTTAAATTTACTTTGTTTACTACTTATTTACTAATTACATACTTGTGCACTCAACATGGCCCCATAATCAAGACTTGAAGGATCAAAAAATCTAGGATGAACATTTTGAACCCAAATTCAATTAAAATAAATTTACATTAATTTTCAATTATCATAGATAAATATAGTTAATCTTATATTTCAAAAGGACATATAATAAATTTTATTTAACCTTATTTAAAAAATTTAATCTATTAATGCCAAATTTTGTATCAAGCAAATCATTTATGAACACCATATATCATCCAATATGTTTGTTTCTTGTTTCTTGGTCCATGTGCATCTTAAGAATCCCCAAACCCATAATCACAAACAAACCTAAATTTTTATAAAAGATGGGTTGATCATCGAGACTTGGGAGCCTCACCCTTTTCACCTTGTGCTAAATTCTTGGTGTGTTATAACAAGGTCTATGTGAGGGAGATGGTGGACTCTAGATTCTCCACCTCAACACCCTCCTTCACAATGGAATGGATCATAGCATGTTCAATTTGATCTAGCAAGGGGTCTTTGTGCCTAGTCTTGGGCATAATGTGTCATCTCTCTATCTTGTGTGGAGCCCCTACCTCTATGTTAGAACTCAGGCATGCCAAAGTAGTTTAATATCTCATTGAGGTAAAGTCATAATTGAGTTTACTCAAATATATTGTGGGACCTCATTATTTTTTTTATTAGATAAGCAGGGAAAGGGCCCTGATCCCATGGTTACATCCAAAAGATGAAAAGGAATCGAAACAAGGTGGGAAAGAACACCATCAGCTTGTATCAAAAAATAGCAACCAATGTGGCACACAGGCCATCATTCAACATCATAACCATAGACTAGCCAATATTAATCAAAAAATAATATTTTTTTGCTAGAATACTTAAATCTATGCAAGCCATTGATCAAATCAACCATATACTAGGTAGTCCTAAACCATAACAGGGCTATTATACAATAGCAGTCCAAAATTTGGAAGCAAAAAGACAAAAAGAGGATTGCAGTCATTTAAACAACAACATAAAATCCATTACTTGGCTTTTATTATTAGGTCCCCATATTCACCAATGAGGGAGATTTACTCCCTCCAGTCAGGTCCTCAGACTCGTCCAACATCTTTAAAAATTTAGGCTTCCCCTATTTTTCAACTTCCTAGAAAAACAAATTGTCCAGAAATAACTTCCATCATCACCCTATGCATCAACCTATTAGTTACCTTCATTAGTGTAACCAAGGCTTTCTCCATATCATCCACCTAAACCTACAAAAAGGTTAGTCTACTCTTCATAAAATCAATGTTGGAGTCCTTAGTATTAGTCTCATTGTCGGTATTCCCTACATCCTGAACCATCAAATTATCATTCTTTTGATCCTCTTCTATCTCAATTTTCTCCTCCTCATCCTCTTCTTTTTCATAATATGGTCCCTCTTCCCCCATATCATATGCAGAATCCTCAAAATCCATGTCTTCAAAATCTTCTTCCTCATGGGCTTCAAAATCTTCAATTTCTAGGTCTTCCTCTTCACACACAATGATTTTTTGTTTACCTTTCTTGTCCTTAGAAGCAGCTTTAGCTAGGTGGGTAGACCTTCTACCACCACTTCCTCCACTTCCTTGACCCTGTGTGTGCTCTTTCAACTCCTCATTTTGCACACCCTCCTCACTAATAGTAATGAAAACATTAGGATTGATATCTCTTTTAAATTTCTTCACCTTGGGAAAGTCCAAAAGAAGAGGAGAGTGTTTCCTCTTCTCTGGGGTAGCCTTCATGAGCTCAGTTTCAAAAACAACTTTACCAACAATTTTTTGAGTCACAGGAATTAAGGGGTTCAATAGATTGGTAGCAGGGGAAGGGCTCTTATTAGGAACTAGCACCCTCCTAGTAGCAACTAAGGGAGGTGGGCAAGGATTAGGTGCCTCAGCAAGAATTTCATTAACAAGGGTTCCTCATTATCACCATCAACGCCGTTAGGATTTTCATTTCTAGCTTCTAGAGGGTTACCATGAGGGTTAAGCATGAGTTCATGCTTATATAGGGCTAACAACAAACCTTGGTGCAAAGGAGGACTAGCAACCTTCTCTATATTCAATTGCAGAGAAGACAATAAGTAGAAGGGTAAATTGATTCTCTCTACATGCCTAATATGATTGAGAAAATGGAAATGATATGCATGTGTCGACATATATTTGCCTTCTAAATTAAAATAGCTCATGATAAATAGACTAAACAAATCATAGGGAGGCGAAATTTCTAACCTAGCATACCCATTTTGAAAATGTTTTAGGTTCTCCCCATCATGCAGAAACTTATCCACGAACTTCTGATAGTCATCCCCACTCTTCTTAGCCACTTTAATTCCTTGATTTTGTACACTAGTTGCTTCCGCTATGAACCTCGTTGTAACCTCAAACTTAACCATTCCAATGGAAACACTTCCTTTCCTCCATGAATTGGTGAACTTAGCAGTTAGATTCTCATTGTAACCCTTCATAGATTCAAAAAAAGGAACCATGCTCGCATTTTAGAAAAGCCTCCATAAGTCCACATTCTACTTTAGTGCATGGAAATTAGGAGGCTTTGTGCACTTCCTTGGACCACCCATTTTAAAACTCTTCAAATTCTTAGACTGTTTCGAGCTCTTCCTCATACCCACCCACTTCTTCAACTCTATACCCTTGTTGCAGAAAACACTCTTACTCAGAATAACAAAATGAGCCCATGAAAAATGAGAGATTAAGAAGTTTCTTTAACGGAAATTTGATGCCATAATTCTTGGTACCACAATCTCATCATTTTTATTACAATAAATAAACATCTCAATTAATTTTTTACCTTGCAAATCTTTATAAATACGGGGAGGGATGACATTAGGCATATCAGCATGATTTGAATTGACATCCCTTTTCAACTTAAAAATCTCCATGTTATCCATGATCTCCTCGGAAAGGAAAAAATTATTAATTGTACCTCCTAAAGAGATCATCAAATGCAACACCATACCCCCAATAACATCATTAATCTACAAGCCTTTAAACTCTTCACGTCTCCCATGCTTCTCGTGTAACTTCAATACTTCATCTTTGTAAATTATAATCATTTTCAAATTTTTCATTTAATATCATATCTCTTAAATACTTTGTCATGTTATTTTTTATCCAGCAGGTCCACCCCATACACCTCAACGCCTTGTTGACCGCACAATCAGTAGATTTGTTTCCTTCTCTATAGACATGATGCACCCTGCAATTGGTGAAAAAACTCTTTAGGGCCAAGCACTTATCAATTATATTTTTTAGATCTTGTGGTGGCGTAGCCACTCCATTCATAATATCCACAATGAGCTTTGAATCCCCTTCCATAATAAAAAATTTTAAAACCATAATCCTTAAGGGTCATGAAGCCCCCTAAAGTAGTCATAGCCTCAGCTTTATTATTTGAACAAACACCGATATTAACACTAAAGCTCACTATGCATTCTCCTTTGTGGTTTCTGAGCAAACCCCCTGTTCCTACTATTCTCGATTTGCCTTTAGAGCACCCATAAAAGTTACACTTTATCTAGTGTATTTAAGGAGGAATCCACACAATATCCATTCTAGTTATCATCTTGGTCTAGTTGAGGTTAGTAAGATCCTTCCTTATGGCCCAATTCTATTTTATCCTCGTCTCTTTGTAGTTAGGCCAAAATTTAGAGAAACTATATCTTTCAACCTCCATATTTTCCTTTATCTGTGTTTTTATTGCCATGCTAACCTCCCAGCTACTTCTCTCCAATCCCCTGAATATCTTTTTATTCCTTTCCTTCCATATTCCCCAGGACACAAAGGGGATAACTTGGTTCCAGAGGTCAACAATATCATTATGGGAAAAAGGAAAATAAGACTAGATTTCTATAAACAACTTCATAGAGTGAAGAAACACCCAGTCAATGGACAACAACAATAGGAAGAAGTACTACACCTCTTTGGAGAATTGGAAGTGAAGGAATATGTACATAATTGAATGCTCATCCTACTTGCAAAGGGAGCATCTATTAACCAATTGGAATCCCCTTCTTACCACATTGTCAATTGTAAGAATTTTTTCATGAGCAACAGCCCACCAAAAACAACTAATTTTAGGAACCAAGTTCTTTAACCACACCTTATCCCAGAGATGATCTCTAATTTCAACCAAATTCTTAACCAATTCCTAATAGGCCTTTTTTATTGAGAAGCGGCTTGAAGAGCTACCCTTCCAAAGCCATTCATCTTCCCTTTCTCTATTAAACCACTTAGACTCCCTGATTAGATTTTGTAGCCTTAGAAGGGTCGGATCCCAATTGACCTATCTCTGAAATCATAGATTATCCCTCCTTAATAGCAATTTGAGCTCCTTCTAGTTAGGTTCATCCATCTCCCAGTTAACATAGTCTAAAACCTTTTTGCCACAAATTTTGGTTAAGCTTTGTTTGTGAGGATTTAGTTCATTAATTGAAGACAAGGTAGAAGTCTCAATCCATGGGTCTTTCCAAAAGTCAATATTTTTACCATTCCCAATTTTCTTTCTAACCCCCATTTTTAGCATAATTTTTATTTTAACAAGGTGATTCCATAAAGCAGAACCACTAGGCAGGTTAGACCTAGAGAGAAAATAGCCTAGATTCTTGTTCTTCAAGTACTTGGCTTGGAAAATATTCGCCCAATCTTTAGAGCCTTGAAGGAGACTCCACTCAATTTTAGCAGTTAGGGATTTGTTTAGCAAGGTTATTATCCTTATGTCCAAGCCACCCACCCTTTTAGGAGTGCACACTTTTTCCCAGCTGACCAAGGATAGTCTATTTTTTTCTTCAGTTCTAGACCACAAAAATCTTCTTTGAATTTGTTCTATCTTTTCACCTATAAAGGCAATAATTTTGAAGAGAGATAAGTAGTATATAGGAATATTCTATAAGGAGTCTTCCAATAGTTGGATACTCCCAGCCAAGCTAAGAAGTTTCCCCTTCCATCCAGCCAACTTGTTTTGAACTCTCTCAATCAGCTAATTCCAGTAATTATTTTCCAACTCCTTAGATATCAAAGGTAACCCAAGATAGGCATTAGGTAAGGCAGATTCCTAACATCACAATATTTTTACAAGTTTGTAATTAATATGTTGGCCAGTATTAAAGAAGTATATCTTTCTTTTCTCATAGTTCATAAACTAGCTAGAAATAGCAGCATAGTCATTAAGAACCTATTTCCAAAACCCCACTTCCCCCATTGAGGCTTCTCCAAACATGAGAGTATCATCAACAAATTTTTGGTGGGATTTAGGCAAAAGAGACGAGGTAGCTTTAACACCTTTTAGAGATTTAGAGTCCACCAATTTTTGAATATTCCTTCCAAGGACCTTAGCAACAATAATGAAAAGATAGGGTGAGAGGGGATCACCTTTTCTAAGACCACGACCACAAGAGAAAAAACCTTGGGTGACACCATTAACCAGAATAGAAAATGGGGGAGGTAACACAAGCAGAGATCATCTTAAGGAATCTTCCCTCTATCCCAACATTCCTAAGAACAACAAAGATAAACGTCTAGGAAACTCTATCATAGGCCTTAGATATATCTATTTTCAAGGCCATCCAAGGATTTTTGGAATGTTCCATTTGAGTGGATAAATTCATGGGTGGAGATCACAACATCTAGGATATTTCTTCCCTAGACAAACCCTTTCTAGTTTGGGGCAATCATTTTACTGAGCACCGGTTTGAGCCTTAACACCAAAATTTTTAAGAAGATTTTATAAACTGTATTGCATAAGCTAATAGGTCTATAATCCTTCATTGAAGAGGAATTAGTGTTTTTAGGAATAAGGGCTATAAAGGTGGTATTTAGTTGGTTAAGCAACCTTCCTGACCTAAATAAATCTCTAGCAACATTAAAAAGGTCATTTTTGACAATATCCCAATAGTTCTGGAAGAAGGCAAGAGGAAACCCATCCAGGCCAAGGGCTTTAAAGGCACAAAAGGAGAACACAAAATTTTTAACTTCTTCCATATAGACAAATTAGTCATATTATTTAAATCAAGATCAGAAGTAACTTTAGGGATCACTTCAATAAATTCATCATGTACCTGGCTTACATTGCCCTGGGCCATATGGTGAGAAGAGAAGAAGTTTATAGCTTCCCTTGAAATTTCTTTTTTGATGGAGACCATGGAGCCATCCTCTTTCACAAGCGATCTGATCATGTTTCTACTTATGTGTTTCAAAGTCGATTGATGGAAGAATTTAGTATTCTTGTCCCCTTCAGTTAGCCATTGCACACAAGACTTTTGTTTCCAAAATATTTCCTCCTTTTTGTTTATCTTAAACCATTGGGATTTGAGGTCTCTTTCTTTTGCACATATCTCATCATCCACCTGACCAGCCTCCATAATATCCTAAACTTCCTTTAATTTGTTTCCTAAGGTATTCTTTATCTCAAACATGTTACCAAACCATACCTTATTCCACCCTTTCACTCTTTTCTTTATTCTACTAAGTTTTTCCATCAGGAAATGCATAGGGGTGTCATTTGTTGGTTCCTCTCGCCAACTTTTAACAAGAGCAACAAAGTCTAGGTGAAGGCTCTACATTATTTTAAATCTGAATGGTAAAGGTCCCCTATTTAGATCCACATTACTTTTAAGAACCAAAGCATTATGATCAGGGTCAGACCTTGGGAGAGAAAAAAGAGAGAGGAATTGGGAGATATTCCAATTGGCAGAGATCAAAAAACTATCTATCTTGACTTGGATCAAATGGTTTCCATTACTTCTATTGGACCAAGTGTACTTAGAGCCTTGGAGAGGGATATCAATAAGACCAACTGAGTTTAGGAATTCATCCAGTGCCATCATGTTATCTAAATAGTCATCCATCCCCCCTAACTTTTCAAAAGGAAGGAGAGGGGAATTGAAATCCCCTCCCAGGATCCAATGATCATCTTTTCTGTCAGAAATAGCATCATTTAGTTTTTCCCAAAGAAACAATCTATCTCTGCTCAAGTTGGGAGCATAGATATTTATCAAATTCTATTTCTCCTAGGAAGCCAAATCTTCTAGGGAAATCATCAGATTGTTCCTACTAGTTGAGCATAAAGTTCCTTTTAATTTAGAAGGATTCCAAAGAGAATTCATACCTCTAGAAGCCCCTTCAGCCTCACTCACAAAATAATTCTCACCAGGCCAGATTCTCACAATAACCTTTTCAAAAGTCTCTTTCTTTATCTTTGTTTCTTGGAGGAGGAGAAAATCCACTTTATTGTCAAGGATACAAGTTTTAACCAAAAATTGTTTATACGGGCTATTATGGCCCTTTATATTCCCGGAGAGGTACTTCATATAGAAAAACATGGTACAGCACCACCCAACCCTCAGAGAAATAGCCAGAGCTACTTCTTTTTGGACTTCAATCAAAAAATCGAATCCAAGGTTCTTTGTTCTCTAGTAGCCACATCCCTTACAGTGTTTTTAATTCTGGAATACTTTTGGGAAGGTCTTCCCACCATATTCCCCCCCAACATCCAGCTTCTTTTTCTTTTTAGATTTAATTGGTGCTTGAGACCAATATTCCTCATCCTCTTTATCACTTGGCTAAGGGGGAAAGCCCAAAAAATCAAAAGAGTCACTCAAGTTTCATGCCTCCTTATGGGATAAGAAATACAATTCCTTCAAAAACAGGTTGGTATCAGAGTGCACAAAATCTCCTTCTTCAAAGTTGACATCCACTCCTAAATCTTGAACCTTATCCAAGGTCTCCCACAATTTATCCTATGAAAGGAGGACCTCCTTTGGTTGTTCCCCAATATTCACTTCTTCCCCTCTATCTGGCATCACCATTTTTGGAAAGGCGGGGGTTGGTAAACTGGAAATAGGGGCAGAAAGCCTAAGATTCAGACCAACCGAGCCATTAGAAATAGCAAGAGGTTTAGCCAGAACTACTTCCTAGCTCATGGTTGGGTTTTCCTTCTAAAGGGGGGTAGAAAAAACAAGGGTTGGAGTTTTAGAAGTTTGAGCAACTGAAGCAAGTTCATTAGCAAAGGTTTATTCCATGGGATTTTTCTCCTTTACAAAGGTACCCTCAACAAGTTTATTCCCACAAGAGTCAATGAGGTGACCAAATTCTTGCACAACTAGCAGAAGAGATGGGCATTTTCATATTCCAAAGGTTGGGTCCAGTTACCAAATTTTGATTTAAGGAGGATAGAAGAAGGAAAGATAGAATTCATAGCCACATTGACATAGAAACTAGCATAAACTAGTCTAGATCTCTCCTAAGTTATCTTATCAATAGCCAAAAGACTACTAAAGGAGTTGGCTATACCTTTCAAAATACCCATCTCCCAGAACTCCAGAGGTAGGCCAAGAAGTTGAACCCAAGTTGGAGCTGAGGCACCCAGGTTAGCTAAGGGATCAAAACCCGGTTTCTATGTATAGAGGGAGAGAAAGTTCTTAAACCCAGAGTCAAACGCTGAAGGACCTCTAGTTAAAACCTTCAGCATATCTTCATAAACCACAAAGGAGAAAAGGAAAATATCTCTTGGCATGGCATTTATGGTAACGTTGCCTTTGAGATTCCAAGTGGAAGTAGCCCATTCATGAACCAATTTGATATTTGACCTATAAGCTAGAAACTTACCAACCAATGCCAGTTTGAGATTTTCCATCACCTTCAGCATTAAAACTTTAGGGACATCTACTTCCCAACCAGTCACAGAGTAGGAAATGAATTCCAACAAACTTTTACCTGAAGCTGGCAAGTTAGAACCAACCACTTTATCCACGTAGGAAACTAGTTCTTCCATAGAGAAGAGAGAGTCAAGCCCAAAATTTGGAGATATGGGAAACTTCCCAAAAATACCCAGTCTTTTCCTTGGGGGAAAGGATGGAAGTACGAGGAGGGCACGTCATGTGGGGAAAAACAAGACAGGATGCTACCACTATAGGCACAACACCAAACAAAAGGACAACATTCTTGGAATGGGGAGCCTTCCCAGGCCCCCCTCCCAACCATCCCATCAAATAGTCAAATCAAATCTAGGGCCGAAAATTCAAAAAAAAAAATCCAGAACGGGAAAGTTACATAGCAGAGCCAAGTTTATTATTTTTGAAGGAGTGTTTTCGACCTCATTATTATTGCATAAAGGATGGTCAAAAAATATCCACCACCTCTCCCAAAATAAAATTGTATTCTTTGGTGTTGGAACCAATGATAGGGAACCTCTTACAATGACCATGTAGAGGTGCATTAGTTTGTGGATCAATGAAATAAATACACAAATTATATTTCAATATTTTCATAAAGGATAGTCAAAAAATATCCACCACCTCTCCCAAAATAAAATTGTATTCTTTGGTATTGGAACGAATGATAGGGAACCTCTTACAATGACCATGTAGAGGTGCATTAGTTTGTGGATCAATGAACAAAACACACAAATTAGATTTCAAATTTTTTTTTCTTTTACTTGTTGGTAGGATAATTTGGAACCATAATTTTCTTTATTTTTTCCCTCTTATTCGACCACATGTTATTTTTTCCACTCATGGAATCTACATGAGAGATGATAGATTCCAATGAAGTAGCAAGATTTTATTGATGGGAACTAGTTCCACTTAGATTTTTTAACCTATGAATCAATGTTTGGAGTTATTTTTTATTGTCTTCAATTTTACCTATTAGGTTTCTTGTATCCCAAGATTTGAGGGATTGATGGAGGATTTTTTTTCCCACGTTATTCACCAACTTTTTCACAAATTGGTGAACTAGGTTTTTCATAAATTGGTGAAGGATTTACAATTGTTAAAAATTAAAAAATATCGACTCATAATAATTGCTAAATTTCTTTTTAATCCAATGTTTATACTTAAAAACTGAAAAATACTACCTTCTTGTGAGCATCGACATCATGGAAAGTTTTTGATGGTAGCCTAATTGATATTAGAATGTGTGTACACTTTTTCTCACTTGTGGTTTTTTGTTCTGGAGGTGAGAGGAAAAGTTCAAATCATCTTGGCCTCTTTCAAATTTTGAATTTATGCCAAAAAATGTGAGTGCATTTTAAAGTTCTCATGTTATAACATGCTCACATTATAATATGATTGTATTATAAGGTGCTCACATTATAATTTTTTCATGTTATAATGCACTCACATTATATCATGCTTGCATTATGGCTTGGTAGTGACCAACATAGGCTCGTACACTACTAAGTCATAATACAAGCATGTTATAATGCACCCATGTTATGTCCTAGATGGACCAAAACGTAGTTGTGGCAACTTTTGGTCCCCCATATTGTTGCACACACCCTAATTCAAACATTTAGTGATATATCTACCCACCCTTTAATGGAGAGATTGGGACAAAATTCAATCATACTTCAATCTATCTAATAAATATAGGGGAGTGGTTATGGAGTTGGTTGACCATACTCTCCTTAACAAAAAAAAGTCTCGGTTCTTGTAACTTCGTTAAGGACTATAGATGGCCACAGAGAAAGGATAAACCAATTCCCACTCATATGCATCTAGGAGTTACTTTTCCCAAGCCTACAACTTGAGCAATGTCTCCTTTCAAAATTGAAATGTAGGATCACCAACTCAATGTGGTTCAATCTTAGTTTTACTTTTGGCATTCTATAGACATCTAAATTTGACCACTTATATTTGGTAAAATTTACCCTTTTCCTCTAAATATCCCTTTATCCATGTTAATTAAATAATATTGCCATTATTTGATTAATACCCCTAAAGTCTTTTAAATCCTTAAGGTATTTAGTTAAATGATTAAATACCTTACGCTTTATCCCTTTCTTCCAAGGAATTAAATAAATAACCCACTTATTTAATTCCCTTTATGTCTCATCCACACTTAATCTTAATCCTTCTCCTAATCCCATCATTAGGGATGTGCACATTCCTAATCCCATCATTAGGAACTTTTACAAGTTGGCTCCTAATCATCATTAGCCACTTGCCTCTAATCTTCATTAATTTGCCTAATCATTTGTTTGCACAACCTTAATATAATCACTTACTTTCGCTGGAATGTCCTTAAGTAAACATTTCATGATAATTACCTTATCAGGTATTGACCTCTTCCCCGTGTGAATTAAAAATTCACATTTATTCCTCCCATGCATCTCTTTTCCCCATGACCTCTCATAGGTCACATCAAGCACATGGGATACAGACCTCCTTTAGGAAGACCTTGTCTTATCCATTGGATTATTCCAAGTATGTAAATTAAAAATTCACATTTATTTCTCCCACACCATCTCAAATCCCCATGGTGACAAGAGAGGACTTCCTAAAAGTCTTCACTTGTCACTATCAACCCCATATGGGGACAAGGAATTCTTTTTTGAGGAAATTCTCTCCCATCTCAAAGTACTTTCAAGTACCTTGTCCCTTTTCCATGTCACTTGTCCTTCTTCCATCTCACCTTCCAAATGGCATGATGTGAGGGCTTGTGAGTCCTCAACTAACCACAACCCTCCATCTTGTCCATGGTGGCTCAATCGCAACCATCAATTTTTCTTTAAATTGATAGCCTTGGCCTCAAGTTAAAGAGGTGGGAGATTAGAGACACAAGCATTCAAGCCATTATTGCATTCAAAGCCATCCTTGCATTCAAACCATTTTGAAGCCATTAATGAACTCAACCACCATCTTCAATAACTACACCCACCTCTATTATTGCATTCATTTTGTCATCAAGGAGCATACACCAAAGCATCATTAAGGGCCAACCAACTCGTCAATCTAAGCAAGCAAAAGGTATAACATTTATATTTATTTGTTATTGTTTGTTTAGATTCAACTAGGTCTAATATGAAGTTTTTTTTGTGTTTTCTTTGTTGCATTTACATTTGTTCTGCATTTTAGACTTATAAAAACACCTGCACACATTTCCAGCACGCCCGGTGGGACCCATGTCACGGGTCTCTTCTTTCATGTTTTCAATTGTTTCACATTTTGCAGGTTCAGAAACAAAGAGGTGGTCTTCCCCAGGATGTAGAGGTGACTCTTCCTACAAAGGGGCGACCTCTCCCACAAACAAGTGACCCCGTCCACAAAGGGGTGACCCTTCCCATGGATAGGCGACCCCTCCTAGTTTTTGTTTTCTATTTTTCAGTTTCTGAAATTTTGTAGGTTCGGGTCCACAAAGGGGTGACCCCACCCACAAAGGGGAAACCCCACTCAAAGAGCTGGTTGTGCCCAAAATATAGAGGTGGCCCCACCCTAAACAGAGGTAAAATAGACAATTACTTTTTCATTCCAGAGTCCAGATTCATGTTGTTTTTCCTTGCTACTGACTTGCTAATGTGTGTTTGTTGGTGAGTGTTTTTTTTTCTAACACTTTGTGTAGTTTGTTAATGATTGTAGAAGATCAAAAGCAACAAACTACTAACACATTTATTGTAGGGGCTTGGGAGTGGACTATTGACGTATCTAATCTCCTTGCACCATTTGGTGATCCTAGGTGAAGATAAATCATAGTCCACTCAAGTCATTTTCTCCTTTTTTATATTTCTTAGCGAGACCTGCTTGGAGATTTCATCACCCCAAGGGACAATCCCAACCATGTGTTATCGAAGGGGTATATAAAGGGGGGAGAGAAAAAATTGTACCTCAATCTAGTCACGTCATGTATGTCAAAGTGTCAAATCTAAGGTGATACCTAGACAAGATGTGAAGAGTTGGCCTAAGCTTCCAATCTCTCGCAGAACTTCTCGACTCATGCTTGTGACGGATTTGTGTTCACGGTTGTTCCCAACATACCGTGTGCATATAGGGGACTCTCTTAGAAGCCTTGTTTAGCCTAGATAGAGGACTATATTGACCATACCCTTAACACTAATCTTAGGCTTGTGTTGTTTGAACTATCTTTTTGTGAAAAACCAGTGTTTATTAGTCAGTTTTGGCCATTTACTTGTTGTTTTGTCCTTTTCCATAGTTGTTTTTTACCTAAGTTAAGTTCAAACCAACACACAGAGGTGACCCTACCCTCAAAGGGGTGACCTTGCCCTCAAACGAGCGACCCCACCCTTCCTGTTTCAACTATTTTTCATCCAAACCAAGTCGAATTTGACCAATCATCCTGAAAAAGGTGACCTTATCCTTAAAGTGGCAACCCCACCCTAGAATAGGCGACCCTTCCCTCAAAGGGGTGACCTTGCCCTTCCTATTTCAGCTTCTTTTTACCCTATCCAAGTCAAATTTGAGTAGTTTTTCCTGAACAGGCAACCCTGCCTCCCAAAGGGGCGACCCTACCCTCCAAAGGGACGACTCTATCTTGGAAACAGGCGACCCTACCCTCAAAGGGGTGACCTTTCCCTCAAAGGAGCGACCCTGCCCTCCAAACAGTCATTTTCAACTTCTATTTGCTAGTCATTTTGCTGTTTCAAGTACCCATTTTCCCGTTCTTAGTGTCATTCCCTCATTCTGGGTATTTTTTTACCCATTCTGACTATCTGTCCACTCATTCTGAGTATCCACTTTCCCATTTTGAGCATTGTTCCCTCATTTCAGGTATCCATTTTCTTGTTTCAAGTATTCAATTTCCCATTTTGAGCATTCGTTCACCCATTTCGAGAATCCGATTACTCATTTTGAGTGTCGTTCCCCCATTTCAAGCATTCGTTCACCCATTCTGAGCATTCATTCACCCATTTTGAGCATTTTTTCACCCGTTCCGTGCATCCATTCACCTATTTGAGGTATCTGTTTTCCCGTTTCGAGCGTTGTTCTCTTGTTCTGAGTACCCATTCATCTGTTCTAAGCATTTGTTCACCCGTTTTGTGCATCCGTTCACCTATCTTGGGTATCCATTTTCCCGTTTCGAGTGTCATTCCCCCATTTCAAGCATTCGTTCACCCATTTTGAGTATTCATTCACCCATTTCATGCACCCCTTTACCCATCTTGGAAGCCCGTTTACCTCGTTTATCAATATCACTTGACTGTTTTCTAGACTAAGTCAAATCCAAAAGCTATTTGGGCAGCCTTGCCCAAGTTTGGGCGACCCTACCCTAGAACAGGCGACCCTACCCTGACAAGCGACCTTGCCCTGCCAAAACAAGGGACCCTGCCCTAACAAGCGACCTTACCTTGCTAGAACAAGCGGCCCTGCCCTGACAAGCGACCTTGTGCTACCAAAATAGGTGACCATGCCCTGACAGGCAACCCTACCCTGACAAGCAACCTTGCCCTACCAAAATAAGTGACCTCAACCTGCCAAGCAACCCTACCCTGATAGACAACCTTTCCCTGCCAGAACAGGTGACCTTGCCCTAACAGGTGACCTTGCCCTAGAAGACAAGCGACCTGGCCTCGAATAGAGGAGTGAATCTGCCTTTTCTTCTTCATTTGGGGCCCCGTTCGGGTCCGTTTTGATGTCCATTCAGTTGCTTTTTACCTTGTTCATCACATCCAAATAGTCAATCCTTCATATCACAATTAGCCTACATCTTTTTCAATCCAAAATCATCATCCAATCATTCCTCCTCGTCCTATCCATACCCAAACCATCCGATTTTCAAAAAAATCTAGGAATTTATTTACCCCAACTTGTTGAGGTCATAACTTTCTACTCGGTGCTCAAAATTCAGAACCGTTTACACCATTGGAAAGGTCTCCTAGAGTACTAGTTTCAACCCCTAAAATAGTGTGTCTTTGTCACCCCTGGACTATTCTAGACCATAATCTGAGATTTAATCTAGTCCTAATCTAAGCTCCAATCTAATTCTAATCTAAGCTTTAATCCCATCATCCTAATCTAAGCTTTAATTTGTTCCCAATCTGAGCTTAACCTGAATCTCAAATTGGGATTTTAGTCCATCCATATCCAAGATCTTTTGATATCAAACCAAATCTTAAGATCTCTTCCCCCATCTTCTTCCAATCCATACTCTTCCATAATCTACTCTTTCCTTCTAATTTTTATCCATCATGAATCCTTATCCTCCTCCCACACAACCAATAATAGTAGTCAAGGGGAATCCTAACTACATTGATGACGATAATGAAAGTCTTGTTGATCAAGAAGAATGTAATATAGATCCCCTTGATGCTATCATTGCTAGAAATATTTTTCCAATCACCTCCCAAAATCCAACCACTCCTCCAAACTATCCCCTCATGCCTTCACCCGCATCTAATAATAGTCCTTATGCTACCCTTGACAAGGTATACCCAGTATCCTCACCATCCACATGTCCTCCTACTACGTCTCTCTCTTATCCCACGTCCGCATCCTCCTATGTTAATCCACCTTCCCCATACTCCTATCCTTATCATCATCAACAATCCCAATACCTCTACCTTAATCCCACATCCCAATCTTCCCATCCTAATCTAACACCCGTGCCTTCTTATCATAATTCACCATCCCAATATTCCCCTTATCCTAATCCACCATCTCAATATTCTTATCCTCATCCATCACCCATATCCTCCTATGTCAATCCACCATCCATGTCCTCCTATGGTAATCCACCACCTCAATCTTTCTATTCTAATCAAACATCCACACCTTCCTATCATAGTCCACCATCCCAATATCCCTATCTTCATTTCACATCTACATCTTCCCACCTTAATCCAACCTCCACATATTGCAATCCTAATCCTCCATCCATCCAATCTTCCCATCCTAATCCATCATCCACATCTTCCTACTATTACCCACCATCCCAATCTTCCCAACCTAATCCAGCATTTGCATCCTCTTATCTTAATTCATCATCCCCATCCCCTTGCATCACTCCCCCCTTCACCGCATTATATCTTAATCCTCCCTCTAATCCTAATCCACCAATCCCTAATCCTAGTCCTCAACCACTCCTAGTCCCCCATCCAATCCCATCACCCCACCTAATCCTACATCCCTTCTAAATTTCATCCAAGGACTCATGACAGAAGAGACATCCCCAAATCCACATCTTGATGTTGTGAAACAATGCCCTCCCACTCTATCATTTACAGTCACTAGTGATGAGGTCCTCCTCTGTCCTGCACCTATCACTACCATTACCATTCCTAACACCATCTCAATGGTTGAGTCTTTCGAACCCATTGAATCCATTGAAGCCCCATCTTCTACTACTAGATCCACCCAATCCATTGGAGACATCCAATCCACTCCTACTAGTCCTAATATTATCGAACTTCAATCCCATGACCTTCATGAATCCTCCATCCTCTTATCTCCCCCAACTAAGGAGTCCCTCCAACACTCCTTTGTCATCATACCTCCCACACATGATGAGCCATGCCAAGGGCTTGATCCAAAGCATACAAGAATATACCCTCCTCCAAATCTAGATCCTACCATCCCATCCACTCCATCCCAAGATCATATTCCCCCATCCATCCCATATCATGATTTCTTTCCTCAACTGAATCTTGATCCTACCATCCTATCTACTCCATCTCAAGATCACACTAGCTCGTCCGCTCCATCCCATGATCCCCTTTGCACCCAAGATCCAATCACCCCATCTCATGAGCCCTTATCACCCACTACCATAAATCTAGATCTTGCCATACCACCTAATCCATCTCCTAATCCCTTATCACTCATTCCTCCTGATCAAGATGCTACCATCCCATCATCTCCATCTCATGATCCTTCATTTACATCTAGTCCTACCATCCCACCGCCAATTTTGTATCACCTTGGTAACATTACACTCATCCATGGTGGTCTTCTAGCAGAAGAAAAATAAAGTATATCCACCACCCATCTTCCTCCACCTACTAATGGACTCGCATCATGCTTCCAAAATAATAAGCATCCTACCATAGATCATATTCTCAAGAACATGAACTATCAAGGAAAAGGTTTAGGCCTTCATGAACAAGGTACCTTAGAGCCCATCCAAGTCAAAGAAAATCTAGGCACACAGGGTCTTGGATATATCTCCCAAGAATCACAATCCAAAAATGTTGGTACAACCTCCATACATCCTAAGCAAACCTCTTCTAAAGGAATGAGAGGCACTTCCTATCGTTCTACCAAACCATTTGTTGGCATCCCCCCTCCTCCATCATACTACCTCAAAACAACCATCCATCTTCCTCCTTCATCCTCTAAGTCCATTTTGGGTCCTTATGTCCCTCCATCCACCATCGCTCCTCCTCCATCTACTGCCTTTATTTTGGGTCCTTATATCCTAAAATTACCCCTCCATCCTATCCTATTTATTCTCTCATCCATCCATCACCTATCCCTTTCACACATCACAAGAATCCTAAATTCATAACTCCTAATCAGGATCAACAAAGGCACCCCTCCATGCATGTTATCTCGCATCCTCCATCCACACACCATCATCAAAATCCTACCTCTATCACTCCATCCATGTCTTCTCCACATCATCCATCGCCTCCTACCCATCCCATTGCTACTACAAGCACTTTGGATGCCAAAGTAAAAATGCATAAATCCAATCATCCACATGAATCTAAAGCTCCTCATGTATGCTTCAAAAGACATGTTGATGAAAAGAAAAATCAAATCCAAAAGCCCTATCAATCTAAAAGGCCACAAAGGCCCACCAAAGAAAAAATAAAAACCATGTGGATTCCCAAGAAGAAATAGGCCATGCCTTCAAATGAGAAATCCCTAAATACACCCAAAGTTGCTAACCCCAAATCTAATCATTTGCATCCTCCATCTCCTAAATCTGTTTTGGGTCCTTGTGTCCCAAAATTCACTATCCCAATGCCTCCATTATCGCCACATTCTCCATCCATGAACCCTCCTATCATTTCACATCCACCACATGTGCCAATTTTGGTCCTAAACACCTTCCCCCATCATAGATCCACCCCATCATTCCATCCATACACTTTCCAACACCCCCATCCACTATCCCCCATATCTCCCCCATCAAATCCCTTTAATCCAGATGCTCTTGCATAATCCATCTATTCTAATAAGGTTGTACCAACATCCAATGGATGCTTTACACATGGGCTCTTCTTATCTCATATAGAACTTGATGCTTGAGTCCTTCATCCTTCCCCTTTATCATATATCTTCCAAACCCGCCTCCACATCCTCGTCAAAATGGTCAAAAGTTCAAAAAAAAAAAAATTAAAAAAGAGAAAAAAATAAAAGTCAAAAATCCAAAAAAAAATAGTAAAGAAAAATAATTTGTCCAATGCTGAAAACTTGGCAAACAAGGACCTTGGATAAGTACCATGATGAAAACCTGGCAAATAGGCATCATGCATAAATCTCCCACAATTGGGGGCAACTTCCACTTACACATCCCTTTCCTCCATCTCCTACATCTTCCTATCTTCCATACCCTACCCATCATATCCCATTTGTATCTAGTCCCTCCATCTTCCTTGTGATCTTGACCTAGATAGGGGCAAACATATATACATGCTTTGGACACCTCTTGGCATATATTCCCCTCATCCATACACTATCATATTCCTTATCTTCCCCATCTACTTTTCTGATCCATGCATATTATCTACATCCATCTACCTTCATCATTCATCCATCATGCCAACACCCATATCCCTTCCTTACCCATATATCCTATCTATGTCCCTCTCATCCTGCTATCCCTCTCACCTCATCACGCATGACACATCTCGAGTGGGGGCATCTCCTTATTTGCAATAGAGTCCTTGGATACATCATCCATCCATCCCTCCAAGTAATCCTTTCCATCTCCCCATCCCCGTATCCATCCATCCTGCAATCTCTTCCATTCTTCAAAATCTGATTCCCTTTATCCACCTATCCTAGCATCTTCTTATCTCCCCATCTTTATCAATCCATCCATTTATCTCTATTTTCCTCCTATCTCATAATCCCTTGTCATTGGTATCTAGCTATAGGCTACTCCCTCCCAATCCAATGCCATATCTTACACTATCATCATTCCTATCTATTTCCTACATCTTCCTAATATCTTGTCACTTTTTGTCACTCATATATTCACCATCTCATCCTCCCAATTCATCTTCTAATGATCCGGATAACTATCCCATCCCTGAGCTTCGCATAATCCACATCTCGTGCAATTACCACCCTCCCATCCGCACGGCCTATCTTGGCTCATCATATCAGCTCCATCGACATATCTCCTTATCATGGTCATTTCATCATCCCCTGTCTATTGTCTGTCGTTGGTTTGTTGTCGAACTACATTGCCCCTGCACTTTCACATAAGCAAGGTTGATCATTTTATCCGCCCCCGGGGCTTTGCTTTTCATTTGTCCTGTCGTCTTCCATTGTATGTCTTTGTCCTTGTGTCAACTACGTTTCCCCTGCTCTTTCACGTAGGCAAGGTCGATCATTTGATCCACCCCTAGGGAATTTTTCCATCCCGTCTTTGTCACCCATCGAGGTCTCCACAGTTCTCTTTCCACTTTTATCCATGGCCTTCTGTCGAACTACAAGGGCTCTATGCTTTCATGTAGGCAAAGTTGATCTTTGATCAACCCCCGAGCCCCTAGGTCTATAGGGTGTGTCATCCTAGTGTCCCCTAGGTCTTTAGGGTGTGTTCGTCCTATTGTTTGGTTGTCTCATCATCTTGTTGTGTTGTCAAGTACATCCCTATCCTAGCTGATGCTTTCAAAATAAAGGTCATTAGTCTCATAAGGTTCAATTGGTTTTAGATATCCCGCGTCATGTTGATCAACAAATCTATCCTCCATCTTTGGTCTCAACAGGATGTATCCTTCCTAATAGACCGCATCAACCCCATCCATCATCTTGATCCTATGGCAAAGGATGTTTTGAAATTCATTGCAATCTTTTGGTACTTTTGGCTTCTATTTATCATTTGCACTCCCTATCATCACTTGTCCAGGCTGCCATGATCTATCATATTATGGTGTGTTTTGACTGGTTAACATAGGGGCATATCTTGATCTTTGTTTGTTGATGTCTTCTTGGTTGTCTCACATAGTACCCACCAAGACCCTTGAGGTTTTGTGTTACGTTGGGGCATCCTTTTGTGCTTGTGGTTATCCCATTACCTGGCCCGACCAAAGTCATCGTGACTTTGGGGTGTTGGGATAGCCTCCTTGTTTATTGTGTTTGTGTATGCATTAGACACTAATCTGCCTTGGTTCCACATACCATGGTACCTGGTGTCTTATGCTATAGCAAAAATTAGTGCTCCAAAAATGGCAAATTGCATTAGGATTGCATTTCATTTTCTCTTCCATTGCATTGGATCTTTCCCTCCATCATCTTCTTTCATCTTAACAGTCTCACATCTCCATCCAAGCCTAATCCATTCACTCTAGCACAAATCATCTAATCACATCCTTGATCTTGTTCCCAGCCTTGTTACAAGCCTTGATCCAATCACCATCCTCATCAATCATCATTAGCGGGATGTATCCTTCCCTATTCTTGTGTTGTTTTGGGATGTATCATTCCCTCATCAACAACACTCTCATTAGGATGTATCCTTCCCTATCCTTGTGTTGTTTTGGGATGTATCATTCACTTATCAACAACACTCCATCGACCATTTGTCCATCCTAGCTTGTAGTTTGACCGGGGCAACATCACCTTTGTCCTTAAAATCTATTTGTGCTTACCTTTATCTCTTCATATTATCATCATCTCTCATCCATCATTTTGCATCATCTTTCCCATCTACCCTTGCATCATCTCATCCATTTCGAAAGCACACTCGTGTTCTCTTAAACTCACATGTCCTCTCGAGGGGGCATCCTCAATCCCTAATCTTCATCTTCACTCCCATAATCTTTCTTCCTATTCACTCCTCAAATGATTGAGGCATCTTCATTAATCTAACCATCTTCTTCTAGGTGCTATATTTTATTTTTCTTTGAAATGATGCTACTTCGTAACACCATCTCAAAGAGGGGCAAAATGTAGACATCTAAATTTGACCACTTATATTTGATCAAATTTATCTTTTTTGTCTAAATACCCCTTTATCCACATTAATTAAATAATGTTTCCATTATTTGATTAATACCCCTAAAGTCTTCTAAATCCCTAAGGTATTTAGTTAAATGATTAAATACCTTACCCTTTATCCCTTTCTTCCAAGGAATTAAATAAATAACCTACTTATTTAATTCCCTTTATGTCCCATCCACACTTAATCCTAATCCCATCATTAGGGATGTGCACATTCCTAATCCATGATTAAGAGGTGTCACATCCTCCAACTTTTGCAAGTTGGCTCCTAATCATCATTAGCCACTTGCCTCTAATCTTCATTAATTTTCCTAATCACTTGTTTGCACGACCTTAATATAATCACTTACATTTTCTGGCATGTCCTTAAGTCAACCTTTCATGGTACTTACCTTATCAGGTATCAACCTCTTCCCCATGTGAATTAAAATTTTACATTTATTCCTCACATGCATCTCTCTTCCCTGTGACCTCTCATAGGTCACATCAAGCACATGCGACAAGGACCTCCTTTAGGAGGACCTTGTCTTATCCATTGGATTTTTCAAAATATGTGAATTAAAAATTGACATTTATTTGTCCCACACCACCTCAAATCCCCATTGTGACAAGAGAGGACTTCCTAAAAGTCCTCACTTGTCACTATCAGCCCCATATGGGGACAAGGAATTCCTTTTTGAGGAAATCCTCTCCCATCCCAAGGTACTTGCAAGTACCTTATCCCTTTTCCATGTCAATTTTCCTTCTTCCATCTCACCTTCCACATGGCATAATGTGAGGGCTTGTGATTCCTCAACTCACCATAGCCCTCCATCTTGTCCATGGTGGCTCAATCTCAACCGTCCATTTTTCTTTAAATTGAGAGCCTTGGCTCAAGTTAAAGAGGTGGGAGATTAGAGAGACAAGCATTCAAGCCATTATTGCATTCAAAGCCATTCTTGCATTCAATTCCTATTGAATCCATTAATGCACTCGACCACCATCTTCAATCACTACACCCACCTCCATTATTGCATGCATTTTGTCATCAAGGAGCATACATCCAAGCATCATCAAGGGCCAACCAGCTCATCAATCTAAGAAAGAAAAAGGTATAACATTTCCATTTGTTTGTTTAGATTCAACTAGGTCTAATCTGAAGTGTTGTTTGTGTTTTCTTTGTTGCATTTCCATTTGTTTTGCATTTTAGACTTAGAAAAACACCTGCACAGACATTCTAAAGCTAATATGTTAGGGTGTCATCACAAATGATTTCCTAGAAACTTCTTCACCACAAATTTCCAATGGGAAAGAAAAATAAATTGCTCCCCATTAATACTTTCAAATATCCAAATTATAGAAAGATTGTAAGCATAAAGCATATATTATAATACTCCAAACTCACCTAGTACATTTGGATTGGTTTACACCAAGACCTGACATTTTTAGTTAATATCTATTAGAAATAAGTGCCTTTCAAGTTTAACTATATCCAATAATATCACAACCTTCACTTTTAGATACTTAATCATTCCTCATTTATGGAAACAAATATGCATTATTATTTTTAACAATTGCTACTCTCTTCATAGAATTTTTATTCAAAAAATTAAAATGATTCCTTAGAAGGAAAATCTATGTTGTCTCTTCCATGAATCTCTAAAGTAAACAATAATTTAGCTCAAAAAGTTAAAAGCATTTAAAACTAGATAGCAATAATGGAGCAAAGCCATGAAGTTCTCACCAAGAAGTTGGAAAATAATGTGTCTAATATTGTTCATATTTCCTCCACAGAATCCACACTCAAGGATGAAGACAAACTCAATGAGGGTAACATCTAGTACATTGGAAACATACATCTTATGATGTAAAGCATTATCTTCAAGCTATGAGTTGAGAACATAACTCCCATCATTGAGGAATAACTACTAGTCTTTCTAATGAATTGGTAAATTTGATAGAAATTAGGTTCCTACTTATGTGGCTTAGTCATTGAACTCTCGTATTATTTCTTGTGTGGTTCTAAACTCTCAACTTTGTTCAATAAACATAATAATTCAACCATACAATATCAAATAAAGATGAAATATAAAGGTATATACTTGATAACATATTTCATCCTCACTACATTTTCGCATGGAGGTCATCCAATTTTATACCTACAAGTCAAAAAATAGTTGAACCAATTATGACATTATTAAAGTGTCCAAATAAGAAAAAGAGCACGTGTAAGATGTGTGGAATGATTCCATGTCATCCAAAATTATCAAGAAGACTCAAATGTCAGTTACAAAAGATAATTATGTCGAATTAAGGATTCAAAAGTCTACAATACCAACTTGAACTTTTAGTTTGGTATGCAAACTTATGGCAAAGGGGCATTTAGGAATGTAGTAAAATTGTAATGTGTAATAAGTCATTCGTTTGGTCCATTAGCAAGCCAATTCTCTACATTTTGTATTGCAACTATAGAAATCAATAAACAAATAGTATAGATTCTCCCAAAAAAATCTCACTAAAACTATGACAAGTGAATTACTTCAATATTTTACACAAATTGTGTGTGTTGCCAACGATATCAATGAGGAAAAAATGGACAAATAATGCAAGAAAAATATTACAAAACCCTAACAAACTAAAAAAAACAAAAGGTAGAAGAACCAAAACCAATCTCCCTACAACTACTACTTCAATCTATTCATAGTAAACAAAAACTAGATCTAAAAATATCAAGGTTTTAGAGCTACTAGATTATTTTTCTCAAGAAAAAAAATTTGTAGCCTTTTAAATGAAAATATGGGTTGCAAGTTAAACTTTATTTTCACGTGTGAGCCCAGGAATGTTTCAACTACCTAAAAGTTATTTTTACAAATGTGAGACAAGTTTGTAGGTTAAAGCTGCTAAAAAATATAACTATCGCTAAAAGTGAATGATAAAGTTAATTTATGCATATCTAAATATATAGATTTCAAGGACATTAGAAATTTCATTCAAGGAGACAAAATAATTTTAAAGTCAATAATGTAATCTAAAATTTATTCTTATATTAGTTTATCTTGCCACCTCATACTATTACAGTATATGTAATAATACTCATGTCATTCAAGTCATTAATAGAGTTGACATTTGATCCAAATAATTAAATGAACTAGACATGTAATTTACAAAAAATAACAATAATAATTTTATTTGTGTACTAACTATTCCCAATACTAATCAATTGAAAAAAAGATAAATAATATATTAGAAATTATTAAATAAAAAAATTAATTATAAAATATAGATTATTGCTCAATTTTTTCAATTTTATATATTAATTGACTAAACTAATTAAATAAATTGAATGCAATTGATACATTAATATTCCTACCTCGACAAATACTAATAGATATAAATATACATATTTTAAATTTTCATTGAATTGTCTAAATAGTTCAAACCCTTTGGTTGGCATGGTCCAAAATATACCTCCTTGGATGCTGGTACGAAGGATCTTTAGTTTGAATAGAAACTCCAATTAAGAGAAATTTCCTAAAAAAGAGAATTTAAAAAACCGGATAGCGACCATGTGATGTGAGGGAAAAACTGCTTCACTTTGACCGTGTAAAAGTTGCTGACAATGTTGAAAATGAAGCTTTGGAGAGCCGGCGACCATCTCAACTTGAAATTTCTTTTTTAATTTATTTAATTGCCTTTCAATTATCAAAGCTTATGAATGAGCTTGCCTAAAATTTAATCATACATATATGTAATTTTTTATTTATTTTGTTGTATATTTTTTAATATTTGTAATATAGTTATTAGTTCATAGGCTTTCTAAAAGTATGTGTAATTTTAAAATAAGTTTAAATATTTGTTTTACATTATTAAATAAAGTTTGAAGTAAAATAAATTTAATTATCAATAAGTATTTTAAATATAAGAATTTTTATTATAATATATTTAATATATATTTTGAGAATAATGGTATGTGGATATTATCTTGAAAAGTAGTTGTTTCTTTTTTCTTGACATTCAAGTCTTATTGAGTGTTAGGTCAATTTGATTTTCTAAATTGTTAGGTCAACTACTATAACTATCTACCAAACTCTACAATTGCCCTCATGTCAGTGTCAAATGGTGTGCTTGTCTCATTCATTTGTCTTCCTTCTATACATTACGTAGATATATATTGTGCTACTTGTTACTCCAATGTTTATTGCTTTTCTTAAGCCCTTGCAACTATCTCTACAATAGTACACATAAACATACATATGCAATGACAATTTGAATGCAACAATGTAGCTAGGGTTTGCATTGTCATTGAATTGTAGGACATGAAGTGTGGGAGGACAATAAAGAATGAAAGAGAAGGGGCTTTGTAAGTGATTTTTTTTTATTTCTTCTTGTAATTCTTTTTCTTTGTTCAATACAAAAATAATAATAATAATAATATTTCATTTGAGCCATTAGTCCTACAAGTTTTCATTTTTTACCTTGCTTCTATTTCTCTAGACTTTTTTAAATCTAAATTTTTTACCTCCATTTTTATTGTGTATGTGCATTTTAAGGGCCACTTGGAATCTTGAAGAATTTGGGCATCTAATAATTTTCTTGGAATTTCTTGATGGGGAAAATATGGGTTTAAATTTTTAATGCCAAATTTGATCCTATAACCATCTTCTTAGGGTTTTAAATATTAGAATTTGACATGGGTTTCAGAAGACATCCTTTTATGGCTTCATTAGGATTCTTTTATGGTGCAATTGAGGACTTGTAATTTTTTTCATTGATTTTTAGTTTGTAGTGGCACATTCAAGATCTTGAAAATTTGGGACTCAGAGTTGGCAATCTAAATAGGGTGGGGTCCTTTATTTGAACTAGGTTATTATAGGAAAATTTTAACTTTACAAGAATTTAGTATTATTTTTTGGTTTGGTGGGGGTTTTTCTAATGAGTCTATGAGCTAAAATGAACCTTCTACAATTTTTATGCTACATAATAATAAATCCTTCCCTCTCCTCCATTATATTATTTTCATAATGAACAACAAAGCTCTAGATTCTAGAAATTAGCTCGATAATTATTCTAAAATTATAGTTTGCAATTTATGCATAATTTTATCTCACCCATACATATCTCTTCCTAGTAGCTTTATCTTCCTATATATTCATAACTTTCCAATTCTTCATTTGTATCTTGCTTGAATGACACTATGGTTGTTTATTGTTGAAAACCCTCTAATATTGAATATTCCTTCTAACTTGATCTCATATGGTATATTGACTACCAAAGATCAAATGGTGAGTGTGTTTCTTCTTTACTTTTATTTGACTAAATTAGATATAGTATATGAAAATATTGATACTCCTCTCTCAATTGATTGAGATGGGTGTATAATTAATTTTCATATTTTAGGGTAATTCATGATAAGAATTTAAAAATAATATTAAGATTTAGTGAAATTTTGTTTAATATTATGTTAAAAAATCATAAGATATTTGAAAAATTGAGTTGTATTTAAATATTGGAGTTCATGGAGAATGATATATACATACTCAATGCTAATAATATTTTTATGTGATTATTTCTTTCAATAATCTTATTTATACTTTATATGGGACAAACAAAAAATATTCAATATGAATGCTTTTGATAATCATATGAAAGTCATTACCCCAAGATAAGAGACATGAAATATAAATACTATCAAGAGTATGGTAAATAAATTTAAGGGTCCATTCTTTATGGTAGTTCATAATGTATGGTTATTTCTAATTGTATGTGCACTCATTGGTGTGTGTGTGTGTATATATAAACATTAGAAAAAGAAAAGAAAATAATCTTGCCATCATATAAGTAAATCAAAAGGATTTTTCAAATTTTAGATTTTTAATGTAGAAGAATGTGAAGCTTCAAATATCAATAAAAAAATTATAATTTTTATAATGAAGATTAAAATAAGAACATATATGAAAGTGAAAAGCATAAATTATAAGAAATCTTATAGAACTAGGTTAAAACAAAAAATAAAAACCTAAAAAAGACTTATGTATTAATCAATAAGTAATATAACATTTGTGATTCAAACATTTCTAATGACTATTATTTAAAATACACCCAATAACATTTGAAATAAGCTAAAGGATATTGTAACAATATCTATAGATATTTCCAAGAAGACAAATTCTTATAGGGTAAAAATATTTTGTGTGACTTTCAAAGTTGAGATGATAAGTGACCCCCAAAAATGCATCATTTACCTAGAAATTAGGAATTGGGATGTCACGTGCACCCAAATATAAGTTAAAAAAAAAATTGTTATTTAAAGCTCAATTTAAGCCTAATGGGTTTGAAGTATATCACGCTAAGGTAATAATACGATCACAACCTTTTATACTTCAAATATTATAATCCTTTATAATTAAGTGAAAGTGTATACGTAGCCATTATATCACTTAGGAAAGATTAAGTTCCCAAAGCATCAAGCATATTATTTCCTTTTAATAACTATGAAATGCAATTGATTCTTGCAACATAATCCTAAATTTATAATTCATTATGGGTATATTGTTGCAATAATGTGATGAACTTATCTATTGTTTAGTGAATTTCTTGTTATAATAATCAGAATTAAATGTATAATTTGTGTATAATTTATTTAACTTAGTAATGTAAGATTTTCATTAAAAAAAATTGATATTAGAATTTATTTTTTAGGTTTATTAATTAATACTTTGAGTTTTGAAGATTACAATATTGAATCAATAATGTTTATAATGCTTATAATTAATTTTATTATAAAAAATATAATTTTAATTTTAATTCAATAACTTTGATCTTAGTCTTGATAATCATGAATAATCATATAATACATGATGATTCAATAAGTACTTAAAATATAATCATATTAGATTGTGATACCACTAAATATTACATATCTAAGAAATATGAACACCCATATATGAATCTAACTCATATCATCTTTATATTTACTTGTGACAAATAATGATCAACATAATTACTTTACCATTTTAGAAAAATCATTTTTTGTATATGTTGTTCCTTTATAAATATGAAAAGTTTTGAATCAAATTTAAAAATCACAGAATACCTATTTAGCACAATAATTCATGTTATTTTGAAGTATACATATGCTTCCTTTCCTTTCCCAGTAATGTAATTGTAGACATCTAAATTTGATCACTTCCATATGGTCAAAATTGTCTACTATATTCATCTATTTCATTAATAGTGATTAAATAATTTATTTAATCATTATTTCAATTTTTGCCTAAGGTTCCTAAAGTATATAATTAAATAAATTAAATACTTTACCTTATCCCTTTTCCTCTCTAAATTAAATAAATAAGACAATTTGTTTAATTTAGTCATTTAATCTATTTGGATTAAAATCAATTTTTAATTCCTCTTTTATCTCTCCTTGTCACATTCTCCATAACCCTCTTTTAATCCAAATTAAATTAATTAATCTGTGATTAGGATATGCACCACTTAATCAAGATTAAAAGTCACATCCTCCATAATCTCCCATTTGCCCCTAATCTCTCATTAATTATCCTAATCCTGTGTTTGCACAACCTTAATCAAAATCATTAGCCACATTTGGCTTACCTTTTCTGGTCAACCTTCCCACTTACCAATTTCAGCCTGGACTCACTTTCCCATGTGAATTTTTAATTCACATTTATTTAACCAAGGTTCCTCTCTTCCCCATGTGAATTTTTAATTCACTTTTATCTTTCCAAAGTCTTCCTCATCCCCCATGCAAATGTGACATGTCATTTTACATGTGTCCAAGACTTCTAGAACCTTGGACTTGTCACATCACCCACATGTGACAAATCTCCAGCTTTTTCGAGACCCTCTCTTATCCACTAGATTCTTCCAATCATTGTGAATTTTTAATTCAATTTTATTCCTCCAAAGAATATTCTCATCCCCCAAGGTCCACCTCATGTACTTCTCTTCCACCTCATTCCACCCTAGGACATCTCACATTCCACATGTCAAGATGTGAGGGCTTGTGAGTCCTCAACTCACCATAGCCCTTCATTTTGATCTTGTTGGATCAATCTCAACCGTTGAATTCTCTAGAGAATTCCAATTAGGCTATAAATATCCCCTCATTTCCCTCATTTTAGAGGATCAAGTCTTTTGCAACAAAACTCTTACAAAATTGCCATTCAAGCTCTTATCTATCACAGCATTTAGCATCATCAATTCATCTTTCATCCATTCAACTTCATTGCCATCCAAGGAGCATACAAGAATTCAAAGATCAAGGGCCAACCAAGGAAGCAACAACATGAAGGTATAAGAAGCGTTCCATTTGTTTTATCTTGCTTTCATATTATCCATTTTCTTAGGCTAATCGTTGAGGTGCCCTTTTATCTTGTTACTTCTTCTCATTGCACTATTAGTTTTTATCTAGCATCTCACATTAGGAGTAGCATTTTATTAGGATCACATTTATGGCATGCCCGGTGGGACCCACAAAGGGGTCTCTTTCTTTTACATTTTTTGTTGTTTACCTTGTTTGCAGATTCAGGTTGCAAAGGGGCGAACTTGCCCTCCCGGACGCTGCAGAGGGGCGAACTTGCCCTCTCGGACGCTACAGAGGGGCGAACTTGCCCTCCCAGACACTGTAGAGGGGCGAACTTGCCCTCCCAAACGTTGCAGAGGGGCGAACTTGCCCTCCCGGACACTGTAGAGGGGCGAACTTGCCCTCCCGGACACTGTAGAGGGGCGAACTTGACCTCCCGAACGCTGCAGAGGGGCGAACTTGCCCTCTCAAACACTATAGAGGGGCGAACTTGCCCTCCCAAACACTGCAGAGGGGCGAACTTGCCCTCCCGGACGCTGTAGAGGGGCGAACTTGCCCTCCCAGATGCTGCAGAGGAGCAGACTTGCCCTTAATAGCACATTCGAAAAGGTTAAAAAAGTGGCATTTTAGCTTCGTTTTTGTCTCTTTCTTTTGTTGTTTTGTGCTCTATCCTCTAATCCTGTTTGTTGGTGAGTGAAGTCAGATTTCTTGCTGATATCTTATGTATTTTTGTTGCAAATCACAAAGGGAAAAAGATAAACAACTAACATTTGCTTGCAGGGCCTTTGTTTTATTCTTTAAAAATATTTCCTTACTGTTTTATCTATTTACTTAGCATAAATAGGGGAAAGTAATATTGGCTGCTTGTTGTGTTTGTTTTATTCATATTACCCTAAAGGGACATTAACTCATTTTCATCCTCTCTCTTTGCATTTTTGTGTGGATCCGAAGGGGGTGGTTGGAAACGGTTAGTGTTTTCTTCTTAGAGGGACCTGCTTGAGGATTTCATCACCCCAAGGGATGATCCCAACCACGCGTACCGGCGGGGTATATAAAGGGGGGAAAGCCAAAGTTGTACCCCAATCCAGTTGCGTCGTAATTGGTGAAGCGTTGAAGCTAGAGTGATACCTAGATAGACGTGAAGAGTTGGTCCGAGCCTTTCAGTATCTCGTTGGGGTTCCCGACTCACGCTTGTGACAGACTAGTATTCACAGTTTGTCCCTCACGTACCGAGCGTATATCGAGGACTCCTTAAAAACTTTGTTCATCCTAGAGTAAGACCTTTGCTGGCCATACCCCTTAACACTAATCATAGGATTGTGCTTGTTCAAAGTGTCTTTCTGTGAAGAACCGATAAATTTTGATAAGTCAAACTATCATTGAATCATTTTAAGTCCTTGCCAAAATCCCTCGTCCAAACCAAGTTGCATTTTCCACTGCAGAGGAGTGAAATTCCCCCACTGTTTCAGCATTTTCCACTGCAGAGGGGCGAACTTGCCCCCCTGTTTCAACATTTTCTGTAGAGGGGCAAACTTGCCCCCCTTGTTTCAGCATTTTCTGCAGAGGGGCAAACTTGCCCCCCTATTTCAACATTTTCTACAGAGGGGCGAACTTGCCCCCCCCTGTTTCAGCATTTTCTGCAGAGGGGCAAACTTGCCCCCCTGTTTTAGCATTTTCTATAAAGGGGCGAACTTGCTCCCCTGTTTCAGCATTTTCTGTAGAGGAGCGAACTTGCCCCCCTGTTTCAGCATTTTCCACTACAGAGGGGCGAACTTGCCCCCTTGTTTCAACATTTTTCTGTAGAAGTGCGGATATGCCCCATTGAACAAACAGTTTCATCCATTTGACCAATCCAAACCTTCGTTTAACCACCCCAAGTCTCCGTTTGACAATTTGATCATCTTAAACATTCATCTATCCAAATCTAGCATCATCCAAATCCAATCAAAATCCCATCATCCAATCAAATCCAATCCAATCCAAATCATCAAATTGATACATCATCAATTGATCCAAACAAATTCAATCAATTCAATCCTCATCTACATCATCAAGTTGATTCATCCACCAATCCTCATCCAAATCATCAAATTGATACATTCCAATTATCAATTTTGAAGGTTTTGACTTTTATTCAAAAACTTCCGAAGGCCATAACTTTTGACTCAGATGTGGATTTTGGCTGAAATTTTATGGGTGGTTGCGTTATGAGCTGGCATGTGGATTCCCAACATATCAAAGATAGGTTGGACTCCTTTTTAGCACATTTTCGAACCCCCAAAGTTTCATCTTGACCCTCAAAATCACAATTTACTATTTTTTTCAGCTTCTGAAAAAACATTTTCGTTAATAACTCTGAATCACTGTCTCAGATTTGGGATCTTATTTGGCAAGTCATCCAATCTTGGTATTGGGTATTTCTTGGAAAAAACTTGGACTCTCAAACGTATTCCTATGAATTTTCCTAAAATGGCAAAATTTGATAATTTTTGAAAACTGCCAAATTTGGCAAAAATCTGATTGTCAACACCTTACGTCCTCTACTTAAAACCCATGATCTTGGTTTCAAATCAATCCTATCATATCCTTCAATCCAATCCCAATCTAAGCCCCAATTCAGTTCTAATATGAGCATTAATCCCATCATCCTAATCTGAGCTTTCATCCAATCCTAATCTAAGCTTTCATCCAATCCCAATCTGAGCTTTAATCCAATCCCCATATGAGCTTTCAATCCATCCTAGTTCTCTATCCATCATCTATTCTTTCCTACTAATCTGTATCCATCATGAATCTTTATCCCCCTCTCACACGACCAATAATAGTAGTCAAGGGGAATCCTAACTCCGTTGATGACGATAATGAAAATCTTGTTAATCATGAAGATTGTTATATAGATCCCTTTGACGCTATCATTACTAGCAAGATCTCTCCAATCACCTCCCAAAATCCCACTACTTCTTCAAACTATCCCACCATGCCTTCATCCATATCTAATAATGGTCCTTATGCTACCCTTGACAAGGGATATCCAACATCCTCACCATCGACATACTCATCATGTCCTCCCTTTCAACCCCTATCCTATCCAGCATCCATATCCTCCTCTCCTTATCATCATCAACAATCCCAATACCTCTACCTTAATCCCACATCCCAATCTTCTCATCCTAATCCAACACTCACACATTCCTATCACAATCCCCCATACTAATATTCCTCCTATCCTAATCCACCATCTCAATCCTCTCATCCTAATCTACCATCCATATCCTCCTACGCCAACCCACCATACATGTCCTCCTACGATGGTTCACCTCCTCAATATTCCTATTCTAATCCAACATCCACACCTTCCTATCACAATACCCCATCCCAATACCCTTACATTAATTCTGCATCTCCCCATTCTAATCCTTCATCCACATCTTCCTACTATCACTCCCCTTCCCAATCTAATCCAACATCTACATCCTCCTACATCACTCCCCCTTTTCCCGCATTATATCTTAGTCCTCCATCCATTCCAATTCCTTCATCTAATCCTAATCCTCCATCTCCTCCTAGTCCTACATCCATTCCCATCCCTTCATCTAATCCCAATCCTCCTATTCCTCCATCCAATCCCATACCCACATCTAATCCTAATCCTCCATCTCCTCCTAGTCCTACATCCAATCCCATCCACTCCTCTAATCATAATACTCCATCTCCTCCTAGTCCTACATCCAATCCCATCCCCACATACAATCCTAATCCACAAATCCCTAATCCTAATCTTCCATCTCCTCTTAGTCCTCCATCCAATCCCATCCACTCCTCTAATCATAATCCTCCATCTCCTCCTAGTCCCCCATCCGTTCCCATACCCACATCTTATCCTTATCCACCAATCCCTAATCCTCCATCCATTCCAATCCCCTCATCTAATCCTTATCCACCAATCCCTAATCCTCCATCCATTCCAATCCCCTCATCTAATCCTAATCCACCAATCCCTAATCCTCCATCCATTCCAATCCCCTCATCTAATCCTTATCCACCAATCCCTAATCCTCCATCCATTTCAATCCCCTCATCTAATCCTTATCCGCCAATCCCTAATCCTCCATCCAATCCCATTCCCACATGTAATCCTTATCCGCCAATCCCTAATCCTCCATCCAATCCCATCCCCACGTTTAATCCTAATCCACCAATCCCTAATCATAATCCTCCATCCATTCCCATCCCTTCATCTAATTCTAATCCTTCATCTCCTCCTATTCCTCCATCCAATCCTAATCCATCAACCCCTAATCCTTCATCCATTCCCATCCCTTCATCTAATCCTAATTCTCCATCTCCTCCTAGTCCTCCATCCATTCCCATCCCTTCATCTAATCCTAATCCTCCATCTCCTCCTAGTCCTCCATCCAATCACATCCCCACGTCCAATCCTAATCCACCAATCCCTAATCCTAATCCTCCATCCATTCCCATCACTCTACCTAATCCTACATCCCTTCCACATGTCTCCCAAGGATTCATGATAGAAGAGACACCATGCCCTCCCACTCTATCATGTACTCTCACTAGTGACACCATCCAAATGATTGTGTCTGTCAAACCCATTGAATCCATTGAATCCTCATCTTCTACTACTAGATCCACCCAATCCATTGAAGACATCCAATCCCCTCCTCCTAGTCCTAATATTCACAAACTTCAATCCCACGAAATTCATGAATCCTCCATCCTCCTACCTCCCCTAATTGAGGCATCTCTCCAACACTCTTCCATCATCATACATCCCACACAAGATGACTCATTCCAAGAGCTTGATCCAAAGCATACAAGCATATCCCCTCCTCCAAATCAAGATCACTCCATCCCATCTACTCCATCTCAAGAACATAGTCTTCCATCCATTTCATCTCATGATCCATATCCTCAACCAAGTCATGATCCTATCCTCCCATCCACTCCATCTCAAGATCACACTATCTACTCCACTCCATCCCATGATCCCCTTTTCCTTCAAGATCCAATCACTCCATGTCATGAGCCCTTATCATCCACTGCCATAAATCTAGATCCCATTGTACTCCCCAATTCCTCTCATGATCCCTTATCACTCATTCCTCCTGATGTTGTTATCCCCTCATCTCCATCGCATGATCCTTCATCGCCATCTAGTCTTACCATCCCAATGCCAGTTTTGTATCACCTTGGTAATATTACATGCGTCCATGGTGGTCTTCTTGCAGAAGAAAAACAACGTCTATGCACCACCTTTCCTCCTCCACCTGCTAACACACTCGCATCATGTTTCCAAAAGAATAAGCATCCTACCATAGATCATATGCTTGAGAACATGAACTATCAAGGAAAAGGTTTAGGCCTTCATGAGCAAGGTATTTTAGAACCCATTCAAGTCCAAGAACATCCAAGCACACATGGTCTTGGATATGTCTCCGAAAACTCGCACTCTATAGATGTTGGTACAACCTTCGTACATCCTAAACAATCCTCTTCTAAAGGCACAAGAGGTACTTCCCATCGTTCTACCAAGTCATATGCCGCCATCCCCCCTCCTCCATCATACTACCTAAAAACAACTATCCATCTTCCTCCCTCATCCTCTCAGTCCATTTTGGGTCCTTATGTCCCTCCATCCATCATTGCTCATCCTTCATCTACCATGGTTTCTTATATCCCTCCATCAAGCCCCACACATCCTCCATATACACAATCTATTTTGGGTCCTTATATCCCAAAATCACCCCCTCCATCTTATCCTATTCATCCTTTCATTCATCCACCCCCTCTCCCTCATACACAACATAAAAATCCTACCTTCATAACTCCCAATCAGGATCAACAAGGGCACATGCCTACACATTATCCATCCACACTTCCTCATCAAATGCCTACCTCTATCACTCCATCCACACATCATCCATCTCCTCGCACCCATCCCATTGCTACTAAAAGAACTTTGGATGCCAAAGCAACAATACATAAATCCAAACATCCACATGAATCTAAAGTTCATCATGTCCCCTTTAAAAGACATGTTGAAGAAAATAAAAATCAAGTCCAAAATCCAAATCAATCCAAAAGGCCACAAAGGCCCACCGAAGCAAAAATAAAAACCATGTGGATCCCAAAGAAAAAAGGTGCCATACCTTCAATTGAAAGTCCATAACGACATCCAAATTTGTTATTTCCCCACACAATCATTCACCTCCTCCATCTCCTAAATCTATTTTGGGTCCCTACATCCCAAAATTCACTATCCCAATGCCTCCATTATTGTCACACTCTCCATCCATTCATCCACCTATCTTTTCACATCCACCATCACATGTGCCAATGTTGGTCTTGAACACCTTCCCCCATCACACATCCACTCCATCATTCCATCCATACACTTTCCAACATCCCATCCACTATCCTCTCTATCTCCCCCATCAAATCCCTAATCATAATCCTCCATCCATTTATCCATCCAGTCATCCCTTCCATCTACCAAATCCTTATCTTCCTATACCCCCATCCTACTACAATCCATATCCATTCGCTACTTCTATCTTCCTTCCCTCTTGCCTCATCACACATGACACATCTAGAGTGGGGGCATCTCCTTCTTTGTATCTTAGTCCTTGAGATATCGTACATCCATTTCTCAGGGAATCCTCCCCATCCTACCCATCTTTCCCCCCCCCCATCCATTTATCCATACAATAGTCCCTACCATCTCCCAATCCTTATCTTCCTATCCTCGAATCTTTCTATCTCCCCATCTTTATCCATCCATCCATTTCCTTCTATCTCATCATCCCTTGTCATTGGTATCTAGCTATCGGCTACCCCCATGAAATCCAATGCCATGCTATCTCACTATCATCATTCCTATCTATTTCTCACATCTTTACAATATCCTCTCAATCTTCATCTCATCTATCCACCTATCCTAGCATCTTCTTATCCATCCATCCATTTCCCTCTATTATCCCTTGTCTCTAGCTATCGGCTACCCGCATGCAACCCAATGCCATTCACCACATCGTAATTCATCCCTCCTATCTATTTACCACATCTTCATCACTCATCTATCCATCGTCTCACCTTTCCAATTCATATTCTAATGATCTGATTACCTATCCCATCCCTGAGCTTCACATCCTACATATCTTACACATATCAACCATCATCCTATCCAATCCTGCAAGTCTATCTTGTCTCATCATATCGACTCCATCCTTTTTCCATTTATCTTGGTCATTTCATCATCCCTTATCTATTGTTTGTCATCGATCTCTATGTCGAACTACGTTGCCCCTGTGCTTTCACGTAGGCAATTTCGATCATTTGATCCACCCTCGAGGCTCTGTTTTGTCTATCTTGTCATCTTCCATCGTTTGTCTTTGGCCTTGTGTCGAACTACGTTGCCCCTGCGCTTTCACGTAGGCAAGGTCGATCATTTGATTCGCCCCCAGGGTTTTGTCTTTTGTTTGTCTTGTCCTCTTCCATCGACTGTCTTTGGCCTTGTGTCACACTACATTTTTCCCTACACTTTCACGTAGGCATGGTCAATCATTTGGTCCGCCCCCTGGGCATTTTTCCATCTGGTCTTTGTCATCCATCGAGGTCTTCATTTTCCTCTTTCCGCTTTTACCATGGTCTTTTCCTGAACTATGAGGGCTCTATGCTTTCACGTAGGCAAGGTTGATCTTTGATCAACCCTCGAGCCCCTAGGTCTTTAGGATGTGTCTATTTTGTCGTCTCATCATTTTATCATCTTGTCACCTTATGTCTCATCGTCTTGTCGTGTCGTCAAGAATGTCCCTATCCTAGTTGGTGCTTACAAACAACGGTCATCTGTATCACAAGATCCAATCGGTTTCTGGTATCCTACGTCATATCGATCTTTTAGTTTGCTATCCATCATCGATCTCAACAGGATGTATCCTTCCTAACAGACCTCATCAACCCCATCCATCATCTTGATCCTATGGCAAAGGACATATGAAATTGATTGTGATCTTTTGATGCTTTTGGTTTTTGTTTATCATTTGAGCTCCCTATCATCACTTTTCATGGTCGCCTTGATCCCTCATATCACGATGTGCTTTGACTAGTCAACATAGGGGCATATCTTGCTCATTTCTTTGTTTTTGTCTTCTTGGTTGTCCCACGCAGTACCCACCAAGACCCCTATGGTCTTGTATTATGTTGGGGCATCCTTTTGTGCTTGTGGTTATTCCAATACCTGGCCCAACCAAATTCATTGTGATTTTGGGGTGTTGGAATAACCTTCTTGTTTGTTGTGTTTGTTTTATGCATTGACACTAATCCGTCTTGGTTTACATACCTTGGCGTTCGGTGTCTTATGCTATAGCAAAAATCGGTGCGCTAAGGATGGCAAATTGCATTAGGATTGCATTTCATTTTCCATTCCATCATCTTGCATATCTCCCCCATCCTCATCCATTCACATAATCCAATCACACTCTTGGTCTTAGCCTTGCTACCAGCCTTGATCCAATCATCCTCATCCTCATCATCATTATCATCTCTGGGATGTATCCTTCCCTATCCTTGTGTTGTTTTGGGATGTATCCTTCCCTCATCAACAACGCTCTCATCGGGATGTACCCTTCCCTATCCTTGTGTTGTTTTGGGATGTATCATTACCTCGTCAACAACACTCATCCTCATCCTCATCCTCATCTGGATGTATCCTTCCCTATCCTTGTGTTTTTTTGGGATGTATCATTCCCTCGTCAACAACACTCATCCTCGTCCTCATCAGGATGTGTCACTCCCCATCCTTGTGTTGTTTTGGGATACATCATGTCCTTATCAAACAACACTCCATCCACCATCTGCCCAACCTAGCTTGTAGCTTGACTGGGGCACCGTCATATTTGTCCTTGAGTCCATTTGTGCTCATTTTTCCCTCCCATCGCTTATCATCATTTCTTATCATCGTCATTTTCATATCCCCTTTACTCATCTCATCTTTCATCCTTTCCCCCATCTCTTCCTCCTTCATCACTCCCCCCCCCGCAGCGAGGTGGACTTGCCCCTTTTCCGGGGCGGATCCGCCCTCCCAGGGCGAACCCGCCCCTTCTGCAATGGGGCAAATTCGCCCCTCTGCAGACTTTTTTTTCCCTTTTCTTCCCGGGGCCGCAATTTGCAAACCATGCATCGGATCAACTTCGTTCAAAAGGAAAACTTGCTTATTTCTTCAAGTTCTTTCCAACCATACCCTCCATTTCTTCCTATTGAGAGATTTTTTTGGGATCCCTCTCTTTTCCCTCCCTTTTTAAGGGGTATTTTTAAACTTTTTATTTACCTTTTTTTCCTCCAACTAATCTCTCTCTTTCTCGGGGCCGCCCTTTGCAAACCATTTGTCCGATTGACTTCGTTCAAAAGGCAAAATTGCCTCATTTTTTTCCTCTTTCCAACCATAACATTCGTTTCTTCCTATTGAGAAGTCGCCCGGGACCCCTATGTCTCCCCCGTCATCCTCTCGAGGGGGCATACCCTTCACATTAATCTATTTTCTCAGCCATAGTCAACCCCTTCCAAGATTGGGGCATCTTCATCCATTTCCCTGCTAATTGGACAACTCAAGTCCTCTTCACAACACTGGGGCATCATCTTCTGATTACTTCCTCTATAGAGTCATCTGCATTTTCTTTTCTTCAAAGCACGATTATTTTAATGGTACTTCGAAGAGGGGAAAAATGTAGACATCTAAATTTGATCACTTCCATATGATCAAAATCGTCTACTATATTCATCTATTTCATTAATAGTGATTAAATAATTTATTTAATCATTATTTCATTTTTTTCCTAAGGTTCCTAAAGTATATAATTAAATAAATTAAATACTTTACCTTATCCCTTTTCCTCTCTAAATTAAATAAATAAGACAATTTGTTTAATTTAGTCATTTAACCCATTTGAATTAAAATTAATTTTTAATTCCTCTTTTCTCTCTCCTTGTCACATTCTCCATAACCCTCTTTTAATCCAGATTAAACTAATTAATTTGTGATTAGGATGTGCACCACTTAATCAAGATTAAGTGTCACATCCTCCATAATCTCCCACTTTTCCCTAATCTCTCATTAATTATCCTAATCCTATGTTTGCACAACCTTAATCAAAATCATTAGCCACATTTGGCTTACCTTTTTTGGTCAACCTTCCCACTTACCAATTTTAGCCTGGACTCCCTTCCCCATGTGAATTTTTAATTCACATTTATTTAACCAAGGTTCCTCTCTTCCTCATGTGAATTTTTAATTCACTTTTGTCTTTCCAAGGTCTTCCTCATCCCCCATGCAAATGTGACATGTCATTTTACATGTGTCCAAGGCTTCTAGAACCTTGGACTTGTCACATCACCCACATGTGACAAATCTCCAGCTTTTTGGAGACCCTCTCTTATCCACTAGATTCTTCCAATCATTGTGAATTTTTAATTCACTTTTATTCCTCCAAAGAATATTCTCATCCCCCAAGATCCACCTCATGTACTTCTCTTCCACCTCATTCCACCCTAGGACATCTCACATTCCACATGTCAAGATGTGAGGGCTTGTGAGTCCTCAACTCACCATAGCCCTTCATCTTGATCTTGTTGGATCAATCTCAACCGTTGAATTCTCTAGAGAATTCCAATTAGGCTATAAATATCCCCTCATTTCCCTCATTTTAGAGGATCAAGTCTTTTGCAACAAAACTCTTGCAAAATTGCCATTCAAGCTCTCATCTATCACAGCATTTAGTATCATCAATTCATCTTGCATCCATTCAACTTCATTGCCATCCAAGGAGCATACAAGAATTCAAAGATCAAGGGCCAACCAAGGAAGCAACAACATGAAGGTATAAGAAGCATTCCATTTGTTTTATTCCACTTTCATATTATCCATTTACTTAGGCTAATCATTGAGGTGCCCTTTTATCTTGTTACTTCTTCTCATTGCACTATTAGTTTTTATCTAGCATCTCACATTAGGAGTAGCATTTTATTAGGATCATAGTAACTAAACCACATAAATATATTGCATCAAAGAATCCCTATCACAAGTTCATAATCTATCCCAAACCCCTCTCCTATCTATAGGCTAAGGTGCAAGTAGTTGTAGGTAGATTATCTATCACTTTATAACACTATAACACTTAACAATATCCACATAATAGTATAGATAATATACTTAATATAACACATGGTAGTTCACAATTATTCCAGCATACAATCATATTTGATTGACTTCCATGTCCAAATAACAATCAAATGATAGCAACAAAAACATTTAATACAAGTAGCCTCATGGCTTGATACAATAGGCTACCAACATATTTTAAAACCTAAATCAAAGTCAACCTTCATGGTGTTTATAATAATTATCATGACCGAATGCATTTAATCCTTAGAACAATTGAGAAGAAAAAAAATTATTAATTTATATCTCATGTAATAACCCAAAATAATTTAATCCAAGAGTTTATAGAAACCCTCTAAAAATAAATAAAAAACTAGCATACCACAAAATCTAACAACTACCATTCATAATTAAAAACATTTGAATAGAGCGGGGGAGAGGGAGCGAGGGGGGGGGGAGGGAATTTGAATCTAGGGATGATTCTAGAGAGGAAGGGGATGATTCTGCAAAAGCAAATGGTTTACTATCGGCTCGTCTATCGGTCGTGTTGTGGGGTTGTTGTGGAGTGGTGTTGGTTGTTGTATTTGGCCTAGGTTGTGTTGTTGGGGGTTTGTTTGTGGCTTTTGTCCTTCTAGGAATTTGTTGTTTGGTGTTGGTTGTTATCGTTTTCTTGTTGGGGAGTTGTGTTTTGGGTTTGATTGCAGCACTCGCCGGTGGGTTTTTTTTGTGTGGGCATTGTATCTTCTTTTTTGTCCTTGCTTGTGTTTAAATGTTCTTTTTTCAATAGCAGGGGTGTTTCTTCTGGTTTTTATGGGTTTCTTTGCCCATGTTTCTTTGGGTGGCTTCTTGTTCTTTGGGGTTTTGGATTCAGAGTGTTGAGTGAGATAGTTTATTTCTTCGCTTGGGCTAATTCACAATAGCTCCATCTTAAGAGGTTTGTGTTGCAAGCATGAATGAGTCTGGTGGTGTTGTCATTAATGTTGTCATTAATGTCAACACAGTTCAAGGTGTTGCAGAGAAAGGAATCAAGTAATTGCAAGTGGTGCATGTATAGGTATATGATTGGTGGACTTCTATATCTTACTGCTACTAGATCGAATATCATGCATCTAGTATGTTTGGTTTCCATATTTCAAGTAGAACCTAAAGAAACACATGTTACAACTGTGAAGAGGATATTTAGATATCTAAAAGGCACTCTAGATTATGGCTTGTGGTATCCTAAGGATACTGATTTCACTTTGAGTGCTTAAGCTGATGCAAATTGGGCTGGTTGTGTACATTATTGAAAGAGTACAAGTGGTGGTGCATTCTTTCTTGGATGCAATTTGGTCTCATGGCTAAGCAAGAAATAGGATTCAATTTATTTATCCACTACAAAGGCTGAGTACATTGTAGCACCATCTTGTTACACACAAGTATTATGGATGAAGCAAACACTAAAGGATATAGGAGTGATGTGTGATAAGCCTATCCATATCTTATGTGATAATACAAGTGTAATGAATATTTCGAAGAATCTAGTAATGCATTCAAGAACAAAGCATATATCTATCAGATATCACTTCTTAAGGGAGAAGGTATTGGAGAATGAAGTCAAGCTTGAATATGTGCCTACAAAGGATCGGATTGTAGATATATTTACTAAGGCTCTTCCTAAGGATACTTTTGAGTATCTTTAGGAGAAGTTGGGGGTTACTACCCCTCCTTCTTTGAACTAGGTTCACATAGAGGTGCATCATTCCAGTGGATCTACATATTCATCATCTATCTGGACTGATGATTAGGGGCTACTCCTCAGGGGGAGTAGAGATTATCATTGTTGTTGTATGATGTATGTGTTTTCATGGGTGCACTCCTTAGTGGGAGTGATTAGAATTTTATATGGCTGAAGAATCATGTAAAAAAAAAAAATTCCATTGATGTCAAAGTGGGAGAGAGAATCGTGTGAAAAAGCCTATCTATATTTGAAAAATTTGAAAGGGAGAGAGAGAATCTTGCAAGGAGAAGAGAGTGCAAGAAAGTTGTGTAGGTTGTCTAATCTGAAAAAAAAAAGGAGAAGATTATGTATGTTGTCTTTGATGGTTTTTCACATCATGTGTTTCCATCAATGACAAAGGGGGAGATTGTTGCAAGTATGAATGAGTATGGTGGTGTTATTATTAATGTTGTCATTGATGTCAACATAGTTCAAGGTGTTGCAAAGAAAGGAATCAAGTGATTGTAGGTGGTTCCATGTATGAGATAGTGTATAGATTTTGTGAGTACATGGAGCTATTTTTATGATGTTGTAGGTGTGCTGATATGATGAGTTACTAAGTGCTTCTGAGAAAATTAATAAATAGTGAAGACAGAGTTGTGTGTGTGTTCAGAATGTGCTCCAGTATGTGCTATGCATTTCTTCTATGTTGATTATATGCTTGTGTAGATCTATAGTATTGTTTTTGGGCATCCTTGGGTGATATATCTTGGATTAGAGCTTCTAGTTTGATGAAGAGTGAAAGTTGTGTTCACCAATTTGTTAACTGGTCTGGTAGAGTTGTTTGTTTGTGGACTGGGAGAATTTTTTTTGATCCATAGTCCTTTTTTGGTTTATTTCAGGTTGTGCGGATCTAGAAGAAGACTCGTAGTGGTGTTATATGTGTCATGGAAAAAGTGTTCATATTTGGTGCTCCATAAGACTAGTTCCAGAGTTACTATGTGTGTTTGAACAATCCAGTTGGATTGTTGGAAAGTGTTCTATATATGAAAGTTATTTTAATTGTTGTGGATGAATTTGAAGGCATTTAAGAAGTGTTCCAATGTATGGTGAAGCATGTTATGTGATCCACATGTTATCTTTTTTGTTGCGAACACACGTACTTCAATATTCATTGGTGTTTTCATTAGGTTTGGCTGACTTGGTGTCTACACGTTATACGAAGGATAAGTATCAATTAAGGAAGTGTGTGATTGATCAAAGATGTTGTGTTGGGTCCTAGTTAAGTATTAATTTGGTCGACTCTCATTCTTATCCACCATGGGAATTTTGATTCGTCGACCTAATTTGAATTTGTAAAATAAAGTGTGTAGTCGACCTTGGAGAGAGTTTCTAAGATCGAAGATGGTATAAATAAAATTCAAGATGTTATAAATTATAATCCACAAGTGTGAGAAGCGAAGCAATTGTGAAATATTGTGCGAAAGTGATTTGAGGCAGCAAGAACTTCATGTGTTAGACTCCTGAAGGCAGTGAGCTGATGGTGTCTATAATTCTTTGATTAAGGTTGTGAATGTGTGTGAGTTGCAATGGTGGATTCTATGTTGCATTGAGATAATTTTCTCTATGTAACATTCTTCCTTCTATGTTTTTGTATCTGTAGGCAGTGAGCCTCCTTCTGGACAGTGAGTCCTATCTGGACAGTGAGTCCTATCTAGACAGTGAGTCTTGTTTTGGGTAGTGAGCCCTTTGTATCCGATTTTGCAATTAGTATTATAGTGTGAGTTAATCCTCACCATGCTTTTTCCCTTATAGGGTTTTCCACTTAAATATGGTGTCTCTAGTATTTTCTTTTTGTTACTTGTATTTCATGCTTATTCTTAATAATAGATTAAATTGGATGTGGAGTTAATAATTATTTGAGATTTGTTGTTGAAGGTATCTCATTTTTCCTCTATCCTTTTGCCCTCAAAGGTATCATTGTTGCTTTTCCTTTGGTGCCTCTTTGGTTGTTTGGGATTTTCCCAGAGTCTTTATTTTCGACTGGGCATTGTTCTTTCAAGTCTTAGGTGTTCATGGTGTAGATTGGTGTTTTTATTTCTCTGGTTTTGGTTTGGAAGGTGCTAGCTAGTTTTTCTAGCAAGGTTTTTTTTGTTGTCCCAATTGTTCGTTGTGCCTAAGGGAGTCTTAGTTTCCATTTCTATTGATGGGTTTTCCTCTTTTCTGGTGGATAATAAGTTGTTTAGTTCACTGCTTTCCCTTCTTTCTCAAGTTCTTAAGGGTGTTGTTTCCACCCTTGGTTTGGATTTGACAGGGTTGCTTACTTTGTTCATTTTGAAGACCTTGATGATGTTGGTCCCCCTAGTTTCTATGTTTACTCTTTTTGCAGGATTGTTGGCTTTCTTCTGTGTTGTATAATTGGTGTCTCCTATTGAGGTGGAGGCCTCTCTTATGGAGGTGGAGACCTCTCCTTTTGAGGTGGATATGGGTGTTATTAGTGTGGTGGCTTTTTCATTCTTATTCTATGAGTTTTCTCAAGTGTAAATCCTATTGAGGAGAAGGCCATTCCTATGGAGGTGGAATGTGGATTAGCTTGAGATCTATGGTGCTCTATTTTTTTGATCATTTGGTTTTTTGTGACTTGGTTGTTTTAGCCAATGGTATGGAGAGTTGGGTGATGGTTCCACTTCTTCGTGTGGAAGGTGGTTTTTTATGGCTTAGTTGTTGTTGTACTGACATCTTGTTTGTTGTTTTCGGACTATTTCAAGCTATGTATTTGATTAGTTTAGTTGGGTTCAAAATCCCTAGTAAAACTTGGTTGTTAAGGGTTTAAGGTTCCCTTCAAAACCTTTTCTATTGGTGCAGATTTAGGTACTCATGTTGATCATTTGGAGGTTTGTTATTGTTTTTTTGTTGGTTGTCTATGTTGTATCCTTTTGTAGCTTGTTCATCTTTGAGTGGGTTTCAGGTCCCTTCAAAACCTAATTGTAAATGGTTTCAAGTCCATTCAAAACCTTTTTTTCCCTATAATCAATAAAAATAGAATTGATTTTGAGAAATAATGCACAACCAATTGACATGGTATTATAGTATAAGTGCTAGGATAGTTTTTTAATATTTTTCATATTTATGAGATTTGGGAGGTTAATTAAATTTGCTTGAAGGTTATCTAAAAACATAGTATGTTCTTCTCTTACATCTTTGGATGATATAGAGAATTGAAAGAATTTAAAGGAAGTATAATACCCTTTGGAGTTACATGTGTGCAATTTCTTCCTCTAATTTAGTGAGTGTAGAATTTTGGTGATGGCTTGAGAAATTCACAAAATTCCTTTGTCTTTCTAGATTTGGAGATCATTTAACACAATAGTAGATGGGGTTTTGAAGCTTGGATCTAGTGAATTTCTCACAAACACAAAATTTTTAGGGAAAATGGAATTCACTATTGTGTTTAAAATGCCCCAAACCTTGATTTCCATATAAAACATGTCTAATTTTTCCATTAAGAGCATTTGAGACAAAAATTATCAAGAAGGTCATGCAACCTTCCCAACATACAATATGAGGTAATATTTTTAAATAAAATTAAAAAATTAAGGTAGGTTGCTTGGCCACTTTATTAGTTGCACCAAGGAGTCATTGCCACCTAACAACTAAGGCACCACTATCGACCATCATGCATGTTCCTAGACTTCACAAGATAAGCGATCACAATCTTTAACATCACCAATGTATCTAGTGACTAATAATCTTTAAATTACAGTTTGGTAACTAGTGTCTTAGATCAGTATTAGAATTTTCTAAGGAATTGCTACTCCTAACTATCAACCTACCACCATATATGGGTAGTGCTACCCATTGGCCACCCAAGCACTAGAATAAGTCCTTTTTTTATTTTCCTTTAAGGATTAATATTTTTTAATGATCACAACTTTCACCCCAAGTGTCAAAATTTTATAAATAAATAGATGATAAAAAGCTAGTAATGAGGGTATTCGAACCACACTAGTTTCATTAAAAAAATTTGTTTATCATAGAAAGTGTAGGTTATTTTTTTTCATTTCTTACACATTTGACATGTCAAAAATTTCACCTCAAATCTCTATTTTTTGTAAATAAATAAACAATGAAAATCTATTGAACAAAAATACACAACCATATGTATATTTTTTCTAAATCTTTCACTAGACTTTTTTATTAGACATCACATTTTTTACCACTTTTGGGCCCTGAAAGTTGTAATCTAGTAAAATAATTGTAAATACGCTAAGTGTAAAGTACCCAAATTTATGAGTTCTAAGGAAGATTATTTTTTAAACTAGTGAAAATGGGGGTTGTATTGTATGTCTTTTGTAACAACCCTTTGTTTTCCTTTTTGGATCGGATAGTGTGTCCTTGTTTTGCTTTGAATTATATTTCTGGATATTCAGATACTTCGTCTTGTGTGTGTATTTGATCACTATTTATAAAGCCACGAACTATATTATGTGATGTGATTTGATTTATCTGATGCTTTAGTTTACATGTTTTAATTGGTGTAAAGATGTTAGTTGATATAATATGTAATTGCTTATGAGATTATTGGAATTATGATGGAAGTGTCAGTTTTGTTGAGTGTATTGGTGAAGGGGACAAGTTCACATTACTTGCTTGCGAGCGCCCTGCGATTCCGTGATTTCCTCTTCACGATGTGTACTTTATGTTGTTTATATTATATGATGTTGGTTACTATGTTTTCAAGTTTGCAGGTGCATGACATCGACTCCACTTGGTTTCACAGGTTTGAGCGTGTCGATCCAATGGTGAAGTTGAATGGGAGATAGTAGATAGGTAACTTGTGTCAAGTCTACACCCTAGCCATAGTGTGTCATCAATCATGTGTGTCGAGTCATTTATTGCCTTGCTTTAATGTTATTTAATTCTGAAAGGATTCATGATTTGAAATTAATTATTTAGAATTATTGCATTAAATTATGCTGATGGTTATTTAATTTAAATTATGCTTTTTTGATAGAAGTTATTTTTAAATTAATTAATTAAATTTAATTTATTTAATTAATTAAATTTAATTTATTTAATTAATTAAATTTAATTTATTTAATTAATTAAATTTAATTTATTTAATTAATTAAATTTAATCCATGGGGTTGAATTTAGTTATTAAATAATTAAATTAATTAATTAAATGTGATGTAAGGAAAATAAAAGAAAGAAAAGAAATTAAATTAATTTTGGAAGTTTATTTCAACTTGTGGGAATTAAATTAGAAGTTGAAATTGAATTTTAAAAGGAAAGTTAGTTTTCAAAATTTTGGAGTTAAATTAATATTTTAAATTATTAAATTGCATGCAAATTGGATTTGGTTGTTGAAAAGATATTTTTAATTTGACATGTGTGTGAGAAGAATTAATTATTTAATTATGGTTGAGAAATTATTGGGAGAGAATTTAATTGAGAGAGGAAAGAAGTTTATTCACGGGAAGAATTTTGGAGAGGAAAAGCTTCTTCAGGTTTGAGAGGATATTTTTGGAAAAAATTGCATAGAGGATAGTTTGAAGTAATTTTTGGCTGTGGAATTGAAATTGGAGAATTTTGTTGATGTTGGTTGTGCTTTTGGATTGTTTGCTTGTTTGGACTTACTGCACGGTTGAAGAGAAATTAAGAGATCCTTGGAGGAGCCTCTACATCAAAAATCTTATTTTTCTATAGCTTCAACACCGGGTTTTAATCTGTGGTTTATTGTTCTTGAATTGTTTAAGTTAAATTGGTAGTGATTAAAGATTTGGTTGTTAAATCTGTCTTAGAAAAAGATTTGTTTATTAGAAGAAAGAAAATAAATAAATAAATAAATTTAAAGCTTTTGTTATCCTTGTGAAATTTCTTCAGGGAAATTGTATAAACCTCTTTAGAATTTAATTTATTTGAGGAAATGGATTGTTTTTTTATTTGAATCAAATCGAGAGGTTGTACAACACATTAGATCTATTTTAGAAAATTTAAACCTCTATAGAAAATCAATTTATTTCAAAAAACCTCTGTAAAAATTAGGTGGAGAAACCTTAAGGATTTAGAAACTTCTGGTTTTAATTTAGATCCTTTTAGTGTTATTGTTCTTTTATTGTTTGAGAAAAATTGCATAATTTCACCTGTAGGTGAATATTTTCATAAAATTTCCCCAATTTGTCTATTATGTTAAATCCGTTTTTATATATATATGAATTTACATATATATATTATATATATATATGATATATATATATATATATATATATATATATATATATATATATATATATATATATGAATTTACATATATATATATAATATTTATATATATAAATTATTGTTAAAAGAAAATAATACTGTATTGAATTTATTTTTTCGTTGTCGTACAGCTGACATTTTTCTGTGTTAATGGTATGTGGAATTCGTTTATTTTTTTTAAAAATGTTGAAAGCGAATATTTTTATTTGTTGTATGCATTGGGGGTAGTAACTTGGGTGGGGTGCATTGCACACCCCACCGCCCCTCACAGGGAAGATGTGGTTGCCTTATGAGGCAGCGCCCTCCACTTAGTGGAGGGAGCGTTGTCTCATATGGCAGCACAACCCCCTGTAGGCCGCGCCATGGAGAGAAGGGAGGGGGGTTCGGCTACAGCTGACTCCTCCCCAAACATTTAAAAATGTTTTTTTTTTAAATTGTATTTCTTGTAACCTGTGGTCAATTCCGCCGATTCTTGAAGAAATTCGGAATTAAATGTTAAATAAGATCAGTAAAAAATATATATATACATTTATATATATAAGAGGTGAAATATATATAATGTATATATAATTTATGGAATATTATTAGTAGAGTTTTATTTACTTTGAATACATCGAAAGGATATTTTGTAAATGATAGTAGATATTTTTATATATGAATATATATAGTTAAATATATTGATATATATATTTAATGTATATATCACATGACTATTTTCAATATATATGTTGTTTTATTTAGGTGCATGTAATTTAGTTTTGCATGGAATTTTTAAAAAGATAAGATTTGAACGCATGGTCAAATAGATATGGAAAAGATATTTTAAATTGAAGATATTACATGTTTTCAATAGAAAATTGAAAGAGATATAGGATTTGGTTAGAAAATTGAAAGGGTATACATGCATGGATTTATGTTGTTTTTAAAAGTAAATTAAGGAATTGTTTATATTGATGAGGCAATTAATTATTTTTATTTATTTTGTATCTGTTAGAGCAATTAAATCATTGTGATTGGAATATGAAAGAGATATGGAATTAGTATATCCAAAAATAGTAATATCCTCATGATTGCCTTTTAGATTAATTTTCCTCGTATTTCACAAAGGGATGTGAGTTTAAACTATTCAAGATTCCCAATAATGAAAGAGGAAATAGGGTTTATGATTATTTCAAATGATCTAGTTATCGTGCCTTTGACTTGTCAACAATACCTATTGGATGAGTATGGATTTAGGAAATCCAAATATTAGATTTGAATTATGACTTGAATGCTTTAATAGTTATTTCATCAAGTTGTGTTTTGGGATATGGGATTATGTGTTAGTCCAAATTTGTAAGTATTCCAGAAGATTTTAGAGTATGAGGGTTGTCTTTTCTTTATGTCAGCCAGTTGTTTTACCCTTGGGTACTGCATGGTGTCTTTTCAGTAATTTACCCAGTTTCCACGAACGAGGATGTTTTCTACCTCTTGTGAAAGGAGTGGACTATGTGTTTTGTTGCCTCCAAGATGTTTGGAGTGTGTACTTTTATTTGTTTCCTCCTTGAGATGGAGTGGTTATGATTCTTAGGTTGTATGCTCTTGTGAGTCCCTTAGTGGTTAGTTTGTTTGTGTGTTGTCGAATAGAAGAGTGGCTTCCAATAGGGGCCAAAGCCCGTAAGAGGTAAGATTTGGGTAACCTTTGGAAGTAATTTAATCAAGTGATAACTAAAATTGTAATGAAAATTTGGGGAGTACTACACACTAAAAAAATAAGTTCTAGCCTCACTCATAGTCTCAAGTGATAGTTAAGGCTTGGAGTGAGTGGGAACGCCTGAAATGGCAAGTCATCTATCTTGTCAGTACGAGAGGTATTTGATGCCGCATGAGTGAGCATGAGGGTCGGGGTTCGGTTGAGGTCACTAGGATTATCGGAGCCTATGAAGAATGCCCAGAGGAGATCTCATGACTAATTATGTGCTGACACTTTGTCTAGTACAACAGTTGGTATTTATGTTATGTGTATGGTTCTTTAAACATACTTGATCTATTTTATGTCTGGAGGCAATGTGACCTATGTCAGTGATGTGTGAGTTGTACTTGTGTTGTACTTGTGTTTGGTTGTGTTAGTATGAGTCTACCTATGGTTAGAGGTTTATCTTTGTCCATGTTACATTGTTACTATCTCCTAGCATGGGGGGTGGGCCTTCGGGTACCACTTGGTTTGGTGGAACATGCACCATACACCGTTGGCTCCCCACTTATCTTCAATACTTGGTGGTGAGACATCCAAATGGCAGCTTGTGGTTCTTGTGTTTAATTCTTGCAATGTAATATTTTAATTTGTATATGTTATTTCTATCCCTCTTATGTTTATGAGGTGGAATTCTGTAATTGTAACACTTATGTACTTTTGCCTCATTCTGGGAATGAGTGTTGTAACTATTGGATTAAGTAAATGATTATGAAATTGTATCTTGGATGTTTATCATATTATGTTAGTTTTTTCCTTATGTTGCATTATGCTTATTTCATAAATTTATTAAATGTTATGGTGATGTATGTGTGGGTTTAAGTAATCCCAACCTTGTAGCCTTAGAGGTTGTTGTTAATTAGTAAGTGAATGTGTATGTTAATTACACTTTAAAAGAAAATTGGTTCGCTTAAGTCATTAATTACAACTTCCTTTAGGGTTACTTGGTGGGGCATTACATCTTCTTTCTTGCATTCAACATTATCTTTTCCTCACAACACATCACTACAACTAAAATATTTTTTCCCTAAATGGATCAATTAATAGTTCATATTCTCACAACCTACAACTATTCTAATTAAAAATAAAAAATAAAATTTTACTTGAAGAAGCACGGATTTCATAGTGTTACAATGGGTCTTGAAACATGACCAATGTTAATTCCAAAATATCCTAAGTGACACAATAATTGTGATTAATAATACATAGTATATTATGTATGTTTGTATCTCTAAACTTTCTCTTTTCTATTGAGTTTAGATCTACAATGAATGAAGTGTGGAACACTTTGGTACACAGGATGAGTTAAGGGGTCTTCAACTAGAGAATAAACCGATAGGGTTGAGTTCTAGAAACTTTTGAACCATTTAGGAATTTTTTACAAAGCTAAAATCCATTAGATTGTGGCTAAAATAGAGTAAGATAGAAAAGAAAGACACACAACTTATCAAGAAAGAATTATTTCTAAGCTAGTCCTAAACTATTTTTATTTATTTCTACATTTCATCCCATAAAATGTTCTCTTAGGTTCCACCTACAAAATTCTTTCTCTTGATGATTTTTTTTGTATAAATTACTAAGGATTGAGACAAACTATTCCATCTAGGTAAATGAAACCCTCAAAGTCACATATCTTAACTACAAACCAAGGCATAAAAGAAAAAAAAATGTTAGGAAAATAGGATAAGAAACAAAAGGACCAAGGGGAGAAGGGATATTTAAAACCTACCACCTCAGATGTAGCTATTGAAAAAATTTCATCAAAATATTGCAAGTCTAATAAGGAAAAGGTTAAGTCTCCCTTTTGTAAGAAATTTAGGCATGAAGAGCATAAAATCTTAAATAAATAGGTATATCATCTCACTCATCTTCTTTAATAGGAATAATATTGAGGTTCTAGATTAAGCTAAGTTGGATTCATAGGAGAATATTCAAAGGCCACAAGCTCTAACAAGGGGAAAGGAAAGGACACGACCCTAGTTGCAGATGTTTCACATCACAATTCATGGATTTTTATCTCAAGTGCTTCATACAACATGGGTTTTTCACAATGGTTTTTCCTTCTTAGAACAATGTTCTATGCCAACCATATTAATTGGTGATGATACTCCAATTGAAGTACATGGGAGAGTATATTAATATAGGATAATTATCATTTCAAGATATTATTTGTGTACCATATATGTCAACTAATCTCATATCTAATTTCAAATAACTCATACTAGCTTTGGAAAGTGAGTTGAGTTCACTCCACACTTAATGGTAATCAACAAAATACATAGTGGATAAAAAAATTGTCATGGATAGAAAAATTAGATCACCAATCAATACTCTACCACTTTCCCCATTTTATTCTTAAGTCTCTTTTGCTAGCCTTACTCACTCAAATGAGATGAGACAATTATGGAATAACAATTTGGACACTTGAATTGTCACTAATTATAATAGCTCAATCAACAAGGCATGGTTTTAGGATTAAACTTTTTTTTTTTTTCATTTTTTTGATTGTTGCATTCTTTGTAAGCATCTTGAAAAATATGAAAAGAGAAAATAAAAAAAGGTCCATGTCACAATTTTTATAGTTAAGACACAATTACTTAACAATGCCATTTATAAACCATATTTCAATAGGGCTTGATATGTCTTAACATTTATTGATGATCTTTCTATATATACAAGTAGGTTTACTTCCTTAAAAAAAAGTATAATGCTTTTTAGTTTTTTCAAGACTTCAAAGTATTTATAGAGAAATAATTAGGGAAGGCCATCAAAATTATGCATATAAATAATGAGGGTGAAGAAGTTAACCATAGGCTTGAACAATTTTGTGATTTTGAGGGTATTAATTGCATCACATAGTTCCTTATAGTTCTTAGAAAAATTATGTCATAAAATGGAAGAATAGACCCTCCAAAGAGATGGCCAATTATATGATACATTCCCTATCATTAACACGTCAAATATTGGTAGAAGCCATGAACTATGTGGTTTATATCTACAACCAAGTTTCTCATTAAGTTGTGAAGAGGATAATTCATTTTCATGTTTGGACCAGTTAGAAACCCATAGTGAAATATTTTTGGTGTTGGTTCTCTAACATGGACCCACTTTACAATAGATAAATGCAAGTTCATAGATCTACAAAGAAATATTTACATGAATTGGGTGTACTACCCATCCTTTAATACGTATATAATTTACACCATTCATTCCCCCACTCAACTTTGGGTACCCAAATAGTGTTAAAGGCTATAGGCTTCTCCATCCAATCACTCATGAGCTATTTATTGAGGATAAATCTTCTTCTTTCTCGTACCCCTTGTCTATACTTCATCACTTTGGAGACACTACAACATGATGAGATTTCTTCAAAGTATTTTTTCCTCCTAGTATTGCTAAGGAGTCTTCTTCATCCACTTCTAATGATGATTGTAGGCACCTAAATTATTCCACCTTTAACCCTAATCATCGTCTTATAATATACCTATCATTAATCACATTAATTATTTTGTAATCATCATTAATTTATTATCATTTACCACAATTATCATTTATTAATTAATAATCATTAAAATTCTAAATTTATCTATTTAATTAAATAGTATTATATTATTTAATTAAATATGAGCTAATTATCCACTCATAGTTTCTATTTTCATCTCTTCATTCAGCTCCATCATTACTAATCAATTGACTCATTCTTCATTAGGAAACTTAAAATTTCTATATACATCACTTCAGTCAACTCTTTCTTCCATCAAGTTAACTCTTCTTCCATTTTAGAAACCTCTTTAATCTTCATCAGTTAACTAAGCATGAAATTAGAAACTTCATTTACACACTTATCCATCATTTTAACTCAAGTCCTAATCCTCATCCACATCTCCTAGGTGTATAAATTTAGTCATTTTATTTATCATTGGCATATATCATACATCTATGAAATCACATTCTATAAAAATCATTCAATCATACATTAAAAAAATATACTCTGTTGAACCTATTAGTCATCATCTTATGAGCTATGTTGTAGAGATCATGTATCCACATACCTTAAAGGCAAAGAAACATCAATTTTTTTTAGGTTTGTAATGGATTTTGTAGGTGGTTTTAGTTTATTTGCATTCAAGTTCTTTTAATTTATAGCTTATGATTTTCAATGCTTAAAATGACAATAATGATGAAGAGTTACAACTTTCTACACCTATTCATCACTCAGAGGATACACCATATTCTCTACACTCTATAACCACAAATAAACTAAGTTTCATAACATAAGACACATATTTTTTTTAACTACCCAAATGATTAATACACACAAATGGATCTTCTCAAGATCCATAATAAGGGGGAGTAAAGGAGACTTACTAACCTCTTGGAGAAATAAATATAAATAAATTTGAATATTTTCAATAATCAGCAACGAAATGTCTATCTCCTCCCAAAAGGAAATTTGCAACAGAGGGTCATCGAGCAATACAAGTAAGGGAATGCACTTGATTCAACCCCTTACGAATACCAATCCCTGAGGGTTGAAAATGCTATCCTAATGGCTCAAGTGCAAGGTATGTCCTTAGAGTAGGAAGAGGAGAGACCCAAAGCATGCATTGTTCTCATGGGTGGAAGGTGAGAATGTAGTTTATACAAATAAGATCCCTGTGTTAAAATTCCCGCAAGTCCAATCAAACTATTATGCCCACTCCAAGAAGAAGCCGACTAAGATCCTAGAAAATTTTGCAAGGCCTAAAGTAAATTTCAAGAATATTTCAAGACCTCAACCATCACCCCCAACATATTAGAAGTGGGGTGAAATAGTGCAGAATAGGGAAAAAGAATTTGATGTCTAAGTTCAAGGGTCATTGAATGTAGTTGAGCAGTTGAAGAAGGCCCCAACTAATGTCTTTCTCTAGGATGTCTTGTCAATCCCTGAGTAGAAATATTTATTGCAAGAGGCTTTGGAAGTCTAAGAGAAGCTTGTGCAAGTTAATCCAGTTGTAGAGCTAGCACAAGTCAAGGGGAGGAAAATCAGGAAGGATACACAACCCCATGCACCATTCACATTCATAAAATCCAAAGCAAAGATAAGTAAATCAAAGCCAACCCCATTTTACTTAACTCTCATCGTAGGGGACAAGTTGCTACATAATTCTATGATTGATTCTAATTCCAAAAACATGGTGATGCCCAAGAATATTATAGACACACTGTAACTTCAATATGAACCCTTAGATAAAGGGGTAATGCAATTGGATGGGAAGAAGGTCCAAACCATAGGTGTTATCAAGGTTCTTCCTGTGACCCTATACTCTTTCCCTAGTATCATAGTACCCCAAGAAGTGGTGGTAATTGACATCTCACCAGTAGTTGGGTTATGTTTTTCAAGAGACTTCATAGCCAAGATATGTGGGAACTTATCTTTAGATTGGTCTCACTTGATCGTAAGGACCAAATATGGCTTAAAAATAAAGTTACTCTCTTATTCATTGCACCCAAAGCACATAGTTGATGACGCCATGATGAATTTTGAGGCAACACACACATTTTTCTCAAAGAAAGAGATTTATTGTGTATAAATGCTTGAGGAGGAAGGAATAGCTAACAACAAGAGCCTAGAAGAGGAGTTCATCATTAATGTATTCATGAGGAATGACCCATTTGAAAACTTTGATGCCACCGACCTCAAGACTTATATAATCTATGATAAAGATCAAGTCATCCTTGAAGTCATAAAGGAGAAAGAAGATGAGAGCCAGGAGCTTGAAAATGACTCTAGTTTTTGGACTTTGCATTTTGATGGTACGAAATGCAAAATTGGCTTAGGAGCTAACATCCATTTGGCATCCCCATCTGGGGAAGAGATCCTTAGGGCCTTCCACTTCTAGTTTGTTTGAATAAATAAAAAATTTGAGCATGAAGCTTTGGTCCACAACCTCAGCCTTGTCGAGCGCATAGGTGTGAAACAGTTAAAGGTATTCAAAGACTCTAAACTAGTGGTGAAACAAGTAAGAGGAACTATGGTCGTGACGAATGTGTACATGAGTTCTTATTGCCATAAAATATGGGACTTAATTGAAGAATTTAAATCCTTTGACATCTAAATCATCCAAAGGTCTTTGAATGCAAAGCCAAACAATATGACAATAATTGGTAGATCAGTTTGACCCAATAATTGATTTACTAACAAATAAGAATGTGGTGAGAGTGATTATCAAACCCGTTATCCTAGAAAATGATCAAAGCTAAAAGTGTTTGAGAGTGATGCCCAAATCACTATACTTCTTCAATAGTCATATGATTTTACAAAGCAATTACAATCTAAGATTGACGAAGCCTATAGAGACCAAATTATCCAATTGAAGTCTAATAAAATTTCAAAGGGACTAATCGCCCTAAAGAATATTTTTTATTTCAATGAGTCAAGAAATGATAAAAGTAAGTTTCTCTCAAACAAAAGTGACCACTCCGAGCTTGATGTAGGATATGGGTGAAAATTGAAGGTAGGGAAAGAAGTTTCCCAAAAAGATAAAGATCGATTGGTATCCTTTTGCAAAAATTATGAAGGGGTTATGGCCTAGACCTATGATGACTTGAAGAGGTATGATCGTGAGGTGATCCAACATACCATAAATTTACTCGAGGGAGCCAAGTTGGTCATCCAAAAGAAAAAAACTAGTAAATCCAAAAATTGAGTCTCTCATGGCTTAAGAGTTCAAGAAATTAATTGATTCAAGGATCATATACCCAATCAATCATTTGGCCTGGGTATCCAACTTGGTTCCTGTAAGAAAGAAGAATGGATAAATTAGACACTGTGTGGATTTTAAAGACTTGAACAAGGAATCTTTGCAAGACCATTACGCCCTTCCTTCTATGGGAAATATCCTCCAAATGGTTGTAGGCACAAAAAATTTCTCTTTGCTCGATAGATTCTCAAGCTATAACCATAAATGGGTTAAAGAGGAGGACCAACATAAAACCACTTTCACTACAAAGAGGGGAACCTTCACGTATGAAAAAATGCCCTTCAATCTCTCTAATGCAAGAGCCACTTTCTAGCAAGCCATGTATATAGTTTTTCAAGGCCTAATCAACCTAATCATCCTCATCTATTTGGATGATCTTACAGTGTTCTCCAAGAAAAAGGAAGACCATTTTGACTATTTGGAGAATATTTTTCAAAGGTGCCAAGTGTTGGAGGTATCTCTCAACCCCAAGAAATGCATCTTCGACATCCTGCAAAGCAAGCTACTAGGATATGTGGTGTTCAAAGAAGGTATTTCTATTGATCTAGATAGAGTGATGGCCATTAGGGACTTAGCCTTACCAATTAACAAGAAGGGAGTGGATAGCCTTTCCTAGGGAAGATCAACTTTGTTAGTTGATTCATATTTGACTTCGCAGGGCTAGTAAGGCCAATTGCATTAATGTTGAAGAAAGACCAAACTTTCAAATGGGTTGTTGAAGGAAGAAACATTTTTTAAAAGATAAATGAGGAAATATACATCACTCCCATGCTAGTCAATCCAGACTTCTCCAAGGATTGTTTCATGTATGTTTATGGGAGAGAACATAGCTTGGAAACTATGTTAACTCAAAAGTATGATGAAGGAAAGGGTGAGCATCCTATTATGTTATATTCAAGAATTTTTCATGGATATGAGACTAAGTATAACTTTGTTGAGAAACAAGCTTTTTCCATCATTAAAGTCCTCAAGAAATTCAGGCACCTAGTGACAAGGAGCAAGGTAATGAATATATGTGGTGTATTCCAACGTTAAAGAATATATAATGGAGGGATAAATCACTGAGAAAAGAGCCAATTGGATCACTAAGATCCTAGAATATGGCGTTGAGGTCAGACCAACCAAAGTGATCCAAATAAAAGGACTTTGTGAGTATTTGTTCCAATGCACAAATGTCCTTGTAGATGAACATGATACACTGAAAATAGTTTTAGTGAACCAATATGAAGAGGTCAGGTCCTGGGTTGTTGATAGAACCCAATTTATGGAGATTGGCCAATACTTGGATGGTCTCCCACCACAAAAGAGGATATTTTACAAGTTCCAAGGATCTAGTTATACACTAGTTTAGGGAATCCTCTTCAAAAGGAAATTTGGTAGGGTACTACTTAGGTGTGTCGACGATACCCAAGCTAGTATAATTTTATAGGAAATACATTTCAACCCCCTAAGTGGTCATTTATTGGAAAAAACAACCATAATTAAAATCATGCACGTCGAGTACTATTGTTCGGCCTTACATTTAGATAGCTTTCATGAGGTTAAAAAAATGTTGTTAATGCCAATTTTTTGTAGGAAAGCAAAATAATTCAGCCATATTCTTGAACTCGATTGTGATTGATGAGCGTTTTGCATAGTGGGGCATGGATTTCATTGGGATGATTAATCCCATGTCTAGTGTAGGCCATAAGTGGATACTCACGACCACATATTACATCACAAGATGGACTCAACCTACTCCTTTGAAGGAAGCAACTGAAAATGTGATACTCAACTTCCTAGAAGAGTTGGTAGCGAGGTTTGGCCCTCCAAAGACAATAATATCCAACAATGTAAGGGCCTTTATTAGTTCTAGGATTTCAAAATTTATGCTTAGAAAATACATTTTCCTTAATACTTCATCCATCTACTACCTACAAGTAAATGGGTTGGTTGAATTGACCAATAACAACCTAATAAGGTTAATTAAGAGAATGGGTGTTGACTGACAAAGGGAGTAACATAAAAATCTAAAAACAACCTTGTGGGTCGATCATATCACTCCTAAATAGTGTTTAAAACACATCCCCATATGAATGTATATGGGAAAGAAGTGGTCATGCCCATTTCAATAGAGATTCCTACTTTACAATTATTGAAAGCTTCTAAAATAATGGAGAACAGAGCAATGGAGGTCAAGTTGGTGGAACTACTCAATCCTCAAGAAGCAAGAGAACAATCCAGTGGCACTATGATAAGCTATTGGAAAACAATCAAGAGGTGGTTTGATAAGAAGGCATCCAACCCTAGTTTCAAGATGAGAGACTTGGTTCTAAAGTATGAAGAAAGGGTTGCAAAGACAGGCCAACATGTAAAATTTGATTCCCTGTGGAGAGGACCTTTTTGCATTATTGGTAGTAGCTAGGGAAATGAATTCAAGTTGGTAGATGAGGAAGGAAACACCTAATAGATTTTGGTTAACATAATCCACTTGAAACACTTTAACTAATTCACTAGCTTTCCTTGTATATAGTTAGGTTAGTTTCCATTTTTGTTGTTGTTTCCCTTTTTGCTAATAAGTTTCGTTGGCACAAATTGTTGTTGTCCCTTGGTTGTTTCCAAGTGTCCATGCCTCAGTTGCCCCTTTTTGAAGATCATATCTAATAGACGGTTATCTACCCTCACCCCCTATAATTAACGCTTGAGCGCTATATTTGTGTGACCTTCCATAACAATCTCCCCAAATCTTTCAAGAGCTACTCCTTAAGCATGTGTGCCATTCTTTTCATTAATAGGCACTAAACTCAAAAAGATGTATGAAGATTACATTAAAAGTGATAGTCTATAAATACCCACTTCTTGATCAAATAAAGCATTTAAACACTCTAGAGTTTCCAAGATCACTGAGCTAAGCAAAGAATATTCAATAAAAGGTTTGCGTTGAATTACAACCATAATTCAATGATTTGGTGCTCCCTGAAGGTGAGTGAAGAATAATTTGAGAAGAATTATGAGATGGAACCTTTCAAGTCCTCATCTGGTGGTGACCATCCTAGAAGATGAAGATCTCAAGGGTCATGTAGTCATGGAGAGCTTCCCCCTCAATTTGCAAGAATAAAATCATATGCTTTGGCCCTTGCACAACCTAAGCCCATGATACCCAATATGAAGAGTGTCGCAAAGGGGTTTTGTAGGGACCCCACACTAGTCTTGGACTTCATAGATGGGATTTTTATCCCAAATTCATAAAAAACTAAAGAATTTAAGGGAGGGCACTCATACCCACATTATCAAAAAAGTCCATAGCAATGATTATGAGTCATTCACCTTCAAATTATGGAGCTTTACCTTGGCACAATAAATGGTGCCTCTTGTGCACATGTTCCTAGATATTATTTCTCTTTGTGAAAAAAAATATGATGCCAATAAGGGAATTATTATAGGTTGCCACTTGAATGTGGAGATCAATGCAACAAAATTGAGGGAGATGCTACGACTCCCTTACGACCCCAACACGAATATTTTCACTACTGATAACCTATATCATGTGTGGGATACTCACAAATAAAAGTTTAAATTCCTCAACTTGATGCTCCACATAAACTATACTAAAATGTTTCCTTTTCCAATCAGTCTCTTAAACTTTGTGGCATCAGACATGAAGGACACCCTCTCTATGTTGGCATTCATCTTTGGATAAGATTCAAACATTGATGCCCATGATTTTCAATTAGTCATTTTCTTCCACCTGAAGATGTTGAGAATGGAGAAGGCCTATAAACTTCCTAGATGCTATTGTTGATGGAATTCATACACAACTAGAAAATTTCTCAGTCAAGAATACTTTCAAGTATTCTTCTTACCTCATGCACATGATTCTCTACCAACACACTAGGTTCATTTCACTATACTTCATCATCAACTCAACCAAGATGAGAACATACCCACATATGGTGATCCCCATCTTTGTGTGGACCCAAATCCAGTCGGTCATGCAAGATTACCATGAGTTTGAAAAGTGCTTCATGTCTCTAGTCTTGATTGACCTTAGTTTGGAATCCATCACCTTCTACATGATAGATTTCCAGAGAGAATTTCTCACTGGTTGCAAAATTCCATGAGATTGGTTCTTCAGGGCCTATATTACTTTTATATGAGTCCATGGTTCAAGGAGGAGCCATTTTGACTCTCACACATGCTTACATATAGAACATTGGCCCTAGAATTGGCTCACCAACTTGATGTGGTAGACTTGGTCATTGACACAGGCTAAAAGAAGAGGGCCCTATATGACTTCCATTTTCAAAAGGGGTATTATAGTTATAAATAGATCACAAGAATTTTTTCCTATACTCAAGCTAAAAGAGCTTGACATTGATTAGATCAATGATCAATGGAGTTACAAATTGATCAGTGACATGGTTTTTCTTAAGATCATCACCCCTTTTATTCATGAGTCCTGACCATACTTCGAGGAACAAAAATCATCGATGCAAGATGCAATAAAATATTACATTGATTTGTCTAATATCTTCTCTGACTCTCACCAATCATGGGAGTATTTCTACAAACTATTCCTAGATTTTGATCTCACAAGGAGCATGACCACAAATCTAAGGACACAATTTGTCAATAAGGGCTATAGTAGGGAAAATATGGAATCCTATTGGATGTATAGGTCGGAGATCAACCATTCGATCTTCATCTCGCAAGGAGCATGAGAAAAAATTGAAGGACACAACTTGGCAATAAGGGGTAGAGTAGGGAAATGATGGAATCCTATTGGAATTATAGGTAGGAGATCAACTAGATATAACCCCACTTCGATAATGTCAAAACTAATGAATAATTTGAGAAAATTTGAGATGAATACCACAAAGAGGAGGTGTCGACAGAAGAAGAAGATAAGACCTCTTCAGGAAAGGAGGAGGAGGTCTATGAAATTTAGAGACCTTCAACATGGCCCCCTCCTCTTTATATGGTATCCCAATAATAGCAATATGCCACTCTAGGGTAACAAGGAGTATGAGGTACCTATCTTAGTGTCGAGGCACAACCTTCCATCTCTCCCCCCAAACCCCAATAGAAGAAGAGGAGAGTGTTTGAGAAAGAGGGAGATGATGAGGAAGAAGAGGAGATAAAATAAAAAGAGGGCTTCATGTAACCACCCCTTCGATTCACATAGCCACCCTCCATTTTCATGCAACTTCTCTTGGTCACCATGCAACAAGTATGATTTACTCCTCCTCTCCTTTCCCCTGCATCTTCTTTCTTTACTTCTTTAGTGCCTTCCACCATCTCCACCCGGTCAACACTTGGCCATCCACCATGCTTGCACCTCTTTCCACCCCTTTGACTTCATCCATCATAAATACATCCATCATGGTGTGATCCCTTGCTATCCCTCTCTATAGCCTTGCACCTTTCTCACCATCCACATTGCTCATCCACCCACTCATCCCTAGGGGAACACTTTTTGTTACTTCATAACAACAAATGACCATTCCCTTCGAGTTGCCACAAGGACCCCCCTTTGCGAGGGATATTATTCAGTCTCAAGATCAGTTCCACCAATAGTTAGAGACTACAAGGAAAGGTTGGGAAGTCCAAGTAGAAAAAAGAAGAGGAAAAGAAGCAAAAGCCCTTATGATACCATACATGCAGTATTTCTTTGACCTTGCATAATAGGATATAATGATTGCACACATGACACCGATAGTAATCAAGCCCCAATATTAGATGCAATTGAGGGATTACTCAATACAAGTTGTTGGACTAAGTCTTAACCAAGAAAGGGCACATGATAAGGTGGAATTGATGGAAGAAACGTAGAAGTTTGTGACAACAAACTACCTCAAGGAAAGACATCGACTAGAGAAGAAAGAGCAAGAGCTCGCAAGAGTAAAAGTCACCATCGATCGCCTAAATACAAAGGCCAAGGCCAAAGACATGTAACTCACTAAAATGAGATTTGAATTGTAGATATATGTCACTACAAAGAGCTTCCAATTAGAATTTAGTCTAAGGGGACAACTACAAGTGCAAGTGGCAGAGTTGAAGGCTCAAGTAGACAGCTTGAAGAAAGAAAAGTTTACTGTAGGAAATAATTTTTAGGAAAAGAGCTCGAGCTTAAAAAATCTCTAAAGAGTCTCTCAAACTCTAAGCATGTAGCAACAGATGTAGAAACAAATACATCAAGAGTCCCAAGCCAGGAACCAAGAGATCTAATAGTTGAAGAATGATCTTGTTTCCCACTCCCACCACATACATCCTCCCAATGATTCAAAAATTGTATGTTTCATATTGGGAGAGGACAAAGAACATGGCCTCACATTTGAAGTATGTGCTTAGATTCATCATTTACTCAAAACACCTCAGCACACAAGTAAGTGTCTCTATGGAGAGAGTACTCACCTTCATCTCCCCCAAGGTCCAAGATTCATAGCTTCTATTTTATAAGCTATATAGTGCAACAAATGAGACCCTCCAAGCAATGAGGGTCACCAACCAAAGGTAGGCAGTGGTGAAGGTTAATGAGTTCCTGAGATGCAATAAGGCAACATCAAAGTGCAAGGAATATTTGAATGCCCTAGAGAAAGTGGTTCGGGCCATCAAGGGACACATTGAACAATTGGTCCAATTAGAAATCCCCTCCCTATTCCTCTCTAATAACATGGTACTCTTTGAGGATGAGATCAAAGAGTTGCTAGTCACAAGGCAGAATGACTAGACCATATTTGTGGCTCTAGTTTAAGTGCCAAATGTCTTCAAATTGGAGGCTATTATGTAGCCTCTCACCCAGCTCAAATTTTAGATGCAAGCAATGGTACAGGGTTTGAGTAGCTTCTCCTTCAAGGAGATAATATATTTGGATAGAGCTTTCAAAGCTTTGAAGAAGAAAGTGTTGTCACATAAAACTGCACCTTAGTGAACAAGAGTTCAGTGTTCTAATGACACAATGGAAATGACCTAAAGGTGTCAGACCTTGCAAGATGAGGTCAAGTCTATGGAGAAGGTCGAATTAATTTTCCAAACTATGTGAAAATGTGTTGGCCTAACCCAACACATGAAATTACTAATGCTAACCTACTCTAATAGATCACAAGGGAAAAGGGGTAGAAGGAGACATGAGATGTGAAAGAAGGTGCTACACTGAATTTAGAGTTTGTTCCTTCCTACTTAAGAATAACATAAAATTTCAAAGAAACAAATAAAATACCCACTCAGATATGAAGGTAAATGAATTTTACTCAAACATGCAAGAGGTAATGGTGATAACAGTTGAATTTAATTGGCATAAGCTTGAAGTAACCTTTACAATGGTAGAATCCAAGAGTTGTAGGTTTGTCAATAAAAAATCCAAGAAGGGCCAAAGGAAGGATGCATAATAATGATACAACATTGACAAGAAATATGTGGCCTCTGCAACATGTCAAAGAGTAATGGAACTGCCCAGGAAAGAAAAGCAATTTTGAAAAGGCATGAAAAATTGATCCAAGTTGATCAGATTTTATCTAGTAGGTAAGAATGTCGTTGAACAATAACTCTTGCAAATCTATCATGAACAGGACCAACTCACCATTGGAGTTTGAATGATGGCCACTGGATTAGAGATGGATGGTTGAGATCTGATTCCCAAATGAACTTTGAAACATGATCATTGATCATAGGAGAATCAATATGAGTGACTATCACATAGCCTTAATACATTGTTGATCTCCTTAAGAGTATAAGGCAATAATTCATGATGCACAAGATGCATGAAATGAAATTAAAATCTACCACCTATTGCCTAGTACGCATGCCACACTATCACTCCATTGCACATCGAAATTGGACCCACCATATCACTGCCATCGCACATCGCAAGAAGTACCATCCCATCAGGATGTCGAAGGGACAACAAAACATGTCTTGCTAATATATACCTTTATCTTTGATTAAGAGATCTTGTTGTCCATTATAATATCGAAGGGACCAAATTTTAGGTCCCGCTGATATCCACCTATCTCCTCAAAAATTCCTTTATTTATACCTTCATCGCTTATCGCAAAAATGTTGCATGATTTATGTTTCCAAACCATGATATGAAGAACCTTCATGATGACCATACAATTATCTCCTACTGAATCTAAATTGTTGATATACACAAGGAAAACCAAGGCCTTTGTGCCCAGCATGACATGTGTCACATCAACATTCGTCATCCTTCGTCGTCACCAATCTGTTGGGATGTCGAAGGGACCATCATCTAGGTCCCACCGATATCCATCTATCCCTCCAATGAAAATATCCTTTGTTCATCGCTCATCATGGAAAGACTTTTATTACTTTATATCATAGCCATGATGCATAAAACACTTGTGATGACCATTAGATCTTCAACCCCATTGGTCGTCGTTGATCAAAGGGCCCACCATATCACCACTAGATAACAGGAAACCACCATTTTTCCATGCTAAATTCATACACTTTTCCATCACCCATCGTGCAAAGGTCTTCAACTCTTATGTTTATAACCATGATACACTAGAAGTTAGCAAAGACCATTCGATCACCATCTTTAAATCTAGGCCCTTAGTCACCTAATCATCACTCATTGCATGAGGACCTCACTGCTCAAAACACACACACAATGTGAAGGAGGAAAGTGATGCAAGGGAAACATAAGCCATCGTGTGTCATGGAAATGAAATGAGGCAGAAAAATTGCAGCAATACATCATGCGTTGGAAAAAATTCATCTCTCGTCGTGGAAATGGAACCGATGAGTGACAAGGTTTTAGCGATAGATGATGTAAAGACTTAAGCGATGATAATTAGCACGTGCTTCAAAGTTGTTCATAAAGAAGGGTTTGTCTAGGTAAAATGAAGAATGGATACATTCACTCATTTAAACCAGGGATGCAAGACTAACTAGGCACAAAAGGTCAACATGAGTTTATAACAAAAGTACACGCCAGGTTCATGAGTTTAGGATTTAAGCACATAAGGGTTTTGGAAGCCCTAACTTAAAAGTTCAAAACCCTAATCAAACACAATTGAGGAGTTTCAAAACCTTAAAGACCCATATTCATAAAAAATAATCATGATTTCAATAGGATGCACACATAGGATCTCTTTGATTGGATATAAATGATGTCTATCCAAGGGTGGCATAAAATATGTCAACTTTTTGGAAATTTTTTGTGGGATGATTTCCTATTAATAATGGAGTCCAGAGGCCTTATCAGTCCATTGGGTATAGAGTCATGAATGGGTTCAACAAAACTGGGCGTCCCAAGGGCAAAACAAAACATGTGCAGCTGTACTTGGAGGAAAGCAGAGAAACATGACATACATCCCCTTAAGGAGAATGTAGGGTGCACAAAGCACTTCATGGAAATAAATAAACTTACAATATTTACATGAAACTAACAGAAAGAAAAATAAGGGAATTTGTCTCTATCAAAGATGAACCTTTTGAATTATTTGATTTCCCTCAAACCATAGTTGCAGACCTCACCCAATTGCAACTACTGAAAACTACTACCAACATGCATGGAACTGCACGAGATGCTTGCAAGGTGAAGGATCACTTCACTATAAAATTTTCCTTTGTAGGGGAACCATATGATGCAAGTGTTAGATTCCTCTAACACTGATGCATCTAGTGAACATACATTAGTAGGGGTGAGCTTTTTTGAAGATAGGTCAATGCCCAAGATCAAACCTTTTGTAGAGAGAAGAGAACTCACCTTACAAAAAGATAGGTCAAATTCATCACTACTGACCTCCTCAATGGATGAACTGGAGAAAAAAGAGAATTTTTCCAGCTCACATAGTGATGCAAAATATGCCAAATCTGATTTTTTATTTTCACAAGAAAGACCTTCCTCGTGCACCTAAAAAGAGAAACTTTGAAGCTCAAGCATACTATCAATTTGAGTAGTAGGGGCATCACTCTCCCAAAAAATGTGTGGCTGCTCAATGGTGGATTTTTAGTGCATTGGCTCCATGTGAAGCACTTTAACTCAGTCACACTATCTCTAATGTCAAATTTCACATCTTCATCTTGAATGAAGACCTCATATTCAACATTGCTACATTCAAGGGTAACAAAAAACCAACAAACCTCATGATTACTTATATTGATGCACACTTCATCAACACATACCTCATATTTTTGAGACACTTCAAGTGAAGAACTAAATTCTTCAAATTGCCTCTTGATTTTAATTCTTTCTTGGCAACTAGTTGCAACAAAATCAGACTCTTGGCATGTAATCGCTGTCACATCCTCAATTGGTTCCTCATTCCTATACTAATGCCTACAAAGCTACTCTTTTTGGGGTGAAATATTGACATCCAAGCTTAAACAAAAAGCTTCTAAATCATCCCAAAAGAGGTCCTCTACCTCATAACTATAGACCACAATGATAGGGGCTAAACATTTTTGTTGTTGCTGCTCCAAAATCATGGAGTTATCTTCAAACTATCAAGCCCAAAATAAGTTGTTCAGAGGCTTCAACTGATGTGTGCATAGCTTCTCTATCCTCTTCATCTTCAACAAAAAAAGGAAGGGCGTCAAATGAGAGGACCAATTCCTCTATTGCATCATTTTTTTCTACCATTTTAATGTCTTGTTGTTGCAACACTCTTTCATCTTGAATTTTTTCTTGCAACAAACCAATACACTCATTGTTTTGATCACATGAAGGCTCCATAATGAAAACCTCATCAAGGATAGGTTCTTGAAAGGACTGGAGGCTCTCAAAACCTAGGATCTCCAACATAGAATATCTGCTTGATTGCACAAGAGGTTGAATAGGAGTTTCAAGGTGTTGATTGGGATTCTTGAAACTAATATTTTTGGGCTTGCAAACCTCTTGCATAATAATATGTTTTGGAACAAAATGAGGGCTAATGGGGGTTTCAAGAGGCTTTTTAAAACTCATAAAATTTGGGAATATGTGCCTTGTTACCTCCTCCTTAGCAGGTTGTTCTGAAAATGGTGGAGGTGCTTGTTTGAAACTAGGCACACAAGGGGCCACCTAAGTCTTGGGCGCTTGTGCTAAAGCAAGGGAAAGTCTATTTTTTTCTTGCCTAGCAACATTATCTCTTGTTGTACACTCTTCTTGTTTCCTTCTTTCTTCCTCCATATATTGCTCATACCTCCATTGAGCTTCAATACTTTATTGTTGTGAATAATGATATTGATGAACAAACTCATCATAACATGGGAAATAACCTTCCTGCTGCCCTTGATAGGCTTGATTTTCCCACTCCTCCTATTGTAGGTCCAAATCTTGTTGCTCCCTAAGCTCAAAAATTTGTTTAAAGAGATCCTTCACCATGGACATGATTTCACCCTTGTTTTGGGGTTGAAAGGAAGAACAAGGAGCCTCTTATTGTCCTTGAATCTCACCCAACTATCTTTTGAAATCAAGACAAATTCTTGTGACTTCACTTACACTTAAATTTTCATATTTTTGGGGTTGACTAGGAGAGAAACAAGGATAATTTTCAAAGTAATGAGTCTCTTGGGGTTGTTGATATGAATGTGTAGGTGTCCAAGAAGACTAAGCATGGTGGGGTGGGTGGCATGCATTTTGAAAAGACTGAAAACCCATAAAAATAGGGTTTTGTGGAATGGAATGGGAGGCATAACTAGCCTGATATGGTTGATTGGGAGGTGAAAATCTAGAATTATCATGATATTGGGGAGTGTACATATGGTTTCCTCTAAAATTTGACATTATTGAGCATGGGAAACACTTCAAAAATTAAAAAAATAAGGGAAAAGCACTGCCCAACCAAAGATTATGCGTACATACCAAAGATTGATATTGCAAATTCACTATATGCTTGTAGAACTACCTCCAAAGTCTGAAATGTTGAAGAGGGCACCATCTCTCAATAACATGAAGTAAAACTAGCACTGCTTAAACCCGTAGATGTGAATGGAATCACCATGGTGTTCAATGATATGCCTCCAAAGGAAAGATGCATTGAAGAAAACACCTAATTCTTCAATGGAGAGAAGCTTGTCCCACTAGACATGCCAAAAACTATTGTCACATAAAACTGCACCCTATTGAACAAGAGTTTAGTGTTCTAATGACATAATGGAAATGAACTCAAGGTGTAGAATCTTGCAAGATGAGGTCAAGTCTCTAGAGAAGGTCAAATTCCTTTTCCAAACTAAGTGCAAATGTGTTGGCCTAACCCAACACATGAAATTCCTAATGCTAACCTACTCAAACAGATCACAAGGGAAAAGGGGTAGAAGGATACATGAAATGTGAAAGAAGGTGATACATCAACTTTAGAGTTTGTTCCTTCCTACTTAAGAACAACATAAAATTTCAATGAAACAACTAAAACACCCACTTAGATATGAAGGTAAATGAATTTCACTCAAACATGCAATAGGTAATGGTGATAACTGTTGAATTTTATTGACATAAGCTTGAAGGCACCTTTACAATGGTAGAATGCAACAGTTGTAGGTCTGCCAGAGAAAAATCCTAGAGGGGCCAGAAGAAGGATGCATAATAATGATACAATATTTACCTTTATGTTTCAAGCATAACTAAGATTTGAAATCAATACCATAACCCTAACCGAACTAGGGTTACAAAAGATGAATTCGATCAAATTAAAATGATCTGAATTGCTCCCATTACAAGGCAACATAACTAGCCATAAAGGCTTTGAAAACTTGAACAAGCTCCAAAATGATGACTCTCATGAATGCAAGGATGAGGCCCCATGAATTCTACAACAAATATCAGACCAACATACCTTGACAAGAGATATGTGGCCTCTAGAACACATAAAAGAGTAATGGCACCGCCCAAGAATGAAAACAACATTGAAAAGGCATGAAAAATTGATCCAAGTCGATCACATTTGATCTAGTAGTTGAGAATGTCATTAAACAATAACTCCTACAAATCTATCGTGAACAAGAGAAATTGACCATTTGAGTTAAATGAATGATGGCCATTGGATTAGAGATGGATGACTAAGATCAAATTCCCAAATTAACTTTGAAACACGATTGTTGATTGTGGGAGAATCAAGATCAACAACTATCACATAGCCTTAATACATCACTGATCTCCTTAAGAGTATAAGGTAACAATTCATGATGCATAGGATGCATGCGATGCAATGAAAATCCACCACCTATTGCTTAGTATGCATGTCACACTATCACTCCATCACACATCGAAATTGGACCCACCATATCATTGCCATCACACATCACAAGAAGCACCATCCCATTGGGATGTCAAAGAGACAACACAATAGGTCCTGTTGATATACACCTTTCTCTCTGATGAAGAGATCTTTCCATCCATCAGAATGTCAAAGGGAACACATTTTAGGTCTTGTTGATATCCACATTTCTCCTCAAAAATTTATTCATTTATACCTTCATCACTCATCGCAGAAAGGCTCCATGCTTTATGTTTCCAAACCGCGATATGAAGAACTTTCATGATGACCATTATATTATCTCCTACTAAATCTGAATTACTAATCCACACAAGGAAAACTAAGGCCTTTGGGCCCGCCATGACACATGTTGTCTCAGCATTCACCATCTGTCATCGTCACCAATCTATCGAGATGTCGAAGGGACCATCGTCTAGATCCCACTGATATCCACTTGTCCCTCTAATGAAGAGATCTTGCCTTCATCGCTCATCATGGAAAGGATTTTATTACTTTGGATCATAACCACGATGCATAGAACACCTATGATGACTGTTAGATATTTAACCCCATCACTCACGGTTGATCAAAGGGCCCACCATATCATCATGAGAGAGCAGGAAACTACTATTTTTCCATGTTGATGTCATACACTTTTCCATCACCCATCACACAAAGGCCTCCAATTCTTATGTTTATAAACATGATGCACTAGAATCTAGCGATGCCCATTCGATCACCATCTTTAAAGTTGGGCCCTTAGTCACTTGATCATCGCTCATCGCGCAAAGGACCTCGCTACTCAAAACATAGATACGATGTGAAGGAGGAAAGCAATCTGTAAGGGGAAGATAATCCATCGTGCATTGCAAAAATGAAATGAGAGACAAAAAGTTTGCAATGATATGTGATGCATTGGAAAAAATTTCATTTCTCATCATAGAAATGAAACTGATGAGCGACAAGGTTTCAATTCTAGGCAATGCAAAGACTTAAGCGACAATAATTAGCATGTGCTCCAATTTTTCATAAAGAAGGGGTCGCCTAGGTAAAATGAAGAATGGGAACATTCACCCATTTAACGTAGGGATGCAAGACTAACTGGGTGCAAAAGGTCAACATGAGTTTATAACAAAAGTGCAGGTCAGGTTCATGGGTTTAGGGTTTAATCACATAAGGGTTTTGGAATCCCTATCCTACAACTTCATAACCCTAATCAGACACAATTGAGGAGTCTCAAAACCTCAAAGACCTAGATTCATAAAACAATAATCTTGATTTCAACAAGATGCACACATAGGATCTCTCTGATTGGATATAAATGATGTGCATCCAAGGGTGACATAAAATATTTCAACAAAAAGCTCAACCTTTGAAATAAGAGTGGACACCTTTGAGGGCCAACCTTCAGAAATTTTTAGTTTTACGGGTCTCCTATTTTTGTAGTTTTGCTTCTTTTTTGCACAGGCAGAGATTTTGGGTTCTTCCATTCACATGCAAATTCCCCTGCAAGTCACTAGGACTGTGGATTAGATCCATGTTTTTGTGTTTTTGGGGAGTTAGCTTTTTTTCATGGATGTGCTTGAAGAATTGGGCAGATTATATATTGGCCTCCTTTTTCCTTTGAGCACCTTAGGAAATTTTGGCTTATTAGCTCCTCCCACTCACGCCATGTGGTGCCCCCACACTCATCCTTCACAAAATAATTCTTGGCTCCCTTCAATATCATCACCAAGATGCCATGGAGTGGCTCCGGCATTGTCAACACATAAAAAATAAAAGGAACTTAAAAGAGAGTGAGCCCCCACATGGCGTTGTTGCATGCCTCGAGAGAAAAGAAATTTCCTTTATAGAGGAATGATGCACCATTAGTCAAGGGAGGTGGGCCCCATTTCTAGAAGTAATTTCAAGGATAGTTCAGAGAGAGACACATGTCACCATAATATGTTCTTTAAGTGTCATGGGAATCATAAGGCATCAAGGTTGCACCATCTACACATATGAGCCAAAGCACTCCCTTTCAGTTACAATGGCCTCATCGTGAGCACAAGTGCTAGGCTCTAGGTGTTGATTTCTTATTTCTTGTAAAATCCACTGTGCCAAGGCTATTGTGCCTATATATTCTAAGGTTCTATCTTTTGTAAAGGATTTTGAAAGTTAGTTCGCAATAGTTACCACAGAGAACAATATTTGTAAGTTTTAGTTTTGAATAGAAATAACAAGTTTTTATTTTCCATTGTTAAACCTTAATAGGTTCCCCTCGTGGGGAGGCTTGAATATCCTATACCATGCCTTTTTTCTCCACCCAAAAATGAAGAGGATGTGGTGTTCTATGTCTAAATATACGGAAACAATTACTATTTTTTGTTTCTATTTTCTACTTTTATGGTGCTAGGCCTTCTGGTTTATGTTGCAGAAGTTAAATCATGCTTATTCTCTTTTAGCATTATTTGTAACGATTCAGGGGGGTTTAGGTTGCATTATGCAATATAAAGAAGTGAACTACATTAATAGTTTTGACGCATTGCTTTAGATAGTTTTATTTAATTTTTTCTTTCTTTCCTTTCTTCCCCTTTTCTCCTCAAAGTATTCAAAGAGCCAAATTTTAAAATCCCAGAGGTCACTTCACAGAAGAACAATTTTGATCCCATGTCTGTAAAGCTTCTCATAGGAGGTTATTTGTTGAGAATAAAGGTTTTAAGCATCAACACACACATTTCACTACATTTTAAAATTAAAATCATGACCTACAATGTCTCATTCATTTTAAATTTTTATATTATAGTTATCTAGAGTGTTTATCTATGTTACCATGCGAACTCTTAAATGTCTACTAATAATTTCTCTTGTGTGTCTTGGAATTTCTTCTATGACTAAAAATATCCTTATATCTTCTTGTTTTATTTTTGTATCATGAAATAACTTGCAAATTAAATTATATGACTCTAAGTCTAATTTAACTTGTGTAAAAAAAAATTGTCATAATTTAAATTCTTAGTGTTGTGTTGGAGTCCTTTTGAAAATGAAGATAAGATGACCTTTCGCAGTTTTACTTGTTGGGGGAGTATTAATCTTAAGAGATTTGAATAATACAAGTAAATTTATAACTTCACTATATCATAACATTTAACCTCATGCGACATTTGTTGGCATTTCAAATCATACCTTTGGAATTCAGTTTGGAAACAAAAAGCTATGTGCAGTAAACTGCTCTTCAAATTCGGAGGGGAAGCTCCCTCTTTTGTTGAGTTTGCTCAAACAAAGTAAACTAGATCTAATTTGCCTATATTTTTGTTTCAACTACGAGAACACAAGGTTATAGAACTCTGAACATTGCAGCTAAAGTTTATCTCTTTAATAAAAACTATCAACTACAACTAACCTACACTAAAGACATTTCTAACCTCTCAAGTAAATGCAGAGCAAGAGAGTTTAAAAATGAACATGATTTGATTATTTGACATAGATAGTTAGATAAACTTTTTCCGACATACATTTACTAAATTTCAATGCAAGCTGAAAAGGGAGATGATATAAGCATAACACAATAAAAAGAAATCTAAGACATTATATCGGAGCAACAAAGCAAGCACAAGACTTTATTTCCTCAAACTTCGGGCACAAGAGATTACAATTATGGGACAAATTTTTTTAGAAAAATACATGCAACATGCGATCAAACTAGATTAACACTTGACACAAGACACATGCACCAAACAAGGATTTGTAGCTAAAAGAGGCATGCAACCTTGCTCTTAACACAAAGTGAATTGAAACTAATCAATAAAAACCTTCAAGGCATAGGCTCAACAATTTGTTATCACAAGCATATTTAAAGAAAAATGAGAAATCACTACCCTTATTTATAACTAAGCAGAGGATTAGGGAACCCTAAAATCTCTTTGCTTTTACAACTACTACTTGCCAACATGCAAGCTTTATTTCTAAAACTAAAGAAGATAAGCACCTACAACTAAGAAAGCATGTAAAATAGGAAATTCCAACTCATTACAATTGTTTTCTTTCTCTAAAACAATGGATAAGAATTATGACAAGAATAGAAAGAAAGCTTCTAGATGAAATTTGATTTTATATCTCAAGCACATTCGCTAAAAAGTGGGAAACTGTATCACAGTCAGGTGCATCAATACTATCAATAGCAAAGTTTAACTTTTCTAAGATTTCTTCGCCATCCACAATAGATCTCAAGAAATATTCATTCTCCTTAGCCACTTTCTCGAACATTGTTGATATCATCGAAAGTTGACTCATTCTTCTATCACTACCACTACTGCTACAAACAACACTGAAATTTTGTTTGGACTTCATCAAGCCCAACATAGGAACATTCATCCTAACAATATCGGCAAGGAATTCCTGTGACAAACTCCCTTATAAAATCGAGAGCATCGACAACCCTTTTATTGTACACAATAAACTCCTCAGATATCACTTCGTAAGTTTTCACTTTGAAGAACTGATATTCCTTCCATGCAAGAATTTGTCTTTTATGTTCTTTAGCAACGGTTGATCCATATGTTGTGTCTAAATCTGCAATAATGATTTCATGCATAGGCTTGAATTCTACAATCAACTGCTCAAATCCCTAGATGCCTTAACATAAATAATGGGCCTTATATCTCAGTTGAAATATCTACTCTAGAATTTATGTGCCCTTAGTGATGATTTACTCAATCCATTCCTAAGTCTGTTCCCACAAATTACCAACTGTCTCAACTGTTGTTGATCATTTGGTGTCTCTAAAACCTAGAGCAACAACTATGTTATTTGTGAAGTGCCATGAATGAGGTTTGAGATGTACAAACGAAGTTGACAGTTTTTAGCCTTGAGGGCTGCCTTGTCTTCCCCATCTTTTTGCACTCTTTCCTGAATGTTTTTAGATACCATCTTGAACAAACTCATGTCAGCATGCCTAGTGCTCTTGCCAAGATTAGCTTTGACCATCACAAAATCATCCATATCCACCTCGTCTCTGTTTCTATCTTCAGGAGGTGTAGCTGTCTCCATGACCATCTCTCCATTAGGATTTCTCTCAAAGTGCATTTGTTTCTTTGCCTTCTTCTTGGGTGTTTCCTAATACACATTGAAATCATCAAAATTTACCTAATATGAAGTTATTCTTCTTCTCCTTCCCAAGGAGCTCTCAAGCCAAGATGTGGCATTTATACTAACATCCATGGGACGCACAACTGAAATCTCTTCTTCTACCTCCTCCTCTTCCAAGTCAATTTGAATTAGTGAAGACCTTGGGGATGAAGTCCAAACTCTTCTTTGCACTCTTTGTTGACCTGCTACCCTTTACAACCTCCTGAATTTTTCCTTTCATCTTTCACTGAGCTCTAGAAGAAGAAGAAGAAGGAAGAGATGAATGTATCCTTGGCAGCTGTACTACTGGAATGGACTTCTTCCTTTTAAGGACTAAGAAAGTCTTACTGTATTCAAAAACTTGGTGAGTCCTTTATTCCACTGAGATGGATTCTTTATTAGCCCAATTAACCTGTGGAAGATGTTGTTGCTCAATCTGATTTTGAGTATAAGTTGGGAGAATCATGTCTTTGTCATCATCTGATAACCCCTCAATATCCTTAGACAAGCAATCCTTCATCTGATGAAGAGTGAGTCTATTATTTCTATGCCTTCATACCTCCAACTCATCTCTGCAATTGTCCCAAAAATCCTCAAGTGTGGGCACATGAGTGAAGTTTTGACTAAGTTTGGATACATGGACACCATGGGGATCATAAGATCGTCTCTCACTGAAAGGCTTTAGACCAAGTTTAGTTAACTCATTACCCTTTATTTTGGCATCTGCCAATGACCTGCACCTGTAAATTCCCAATTCAAAAGGGAAGTTGAAAGCTGGTTTCTTTTTGTTTTGCAAGCGAATGTGAACATCTTTTACTTGCCTAAGAAACACCATACACACAAATTCATCCGATGGATACCTTGGTAACATGAGAGGAGCACCAGAATAGCCATAAACCCTTAAGTGAAAGTAGCAAATTGAATATACCAATCTGCCCATTCTGACATTACTGCCTTGGCAATAGATGAAATGCATATATGTAGCTCATTGTCTAGGTCACGCACTATATACATTAGGAATTATTCATTCACTCTTTTGTAGTGATGTGATGATACAACGAACTCTAGCTGAGTGTAGTAATTGTATACATGTTGTATATTTAAGGATCCCTTAGTGTTTAACCCTCTGAATTTTCCTTGGAAGGCAACTAGGTAGACTAGGTAGGAGATCATATGGAATTCATGCCTATTAAAATATTTAGTTATTTGATGATGAAGGTAGTCATTGATCAATGTAGGCCAATAATAGTACTCCATTTTCTTCATAATGTGAGGTATCACGTAAAACATCCAGGGTTGAAACTTAGTTGCATCTACTTGGCCTATAATCTGGTTGAGCAAGGTGATTATTATGGCAATTTCATCCTTAAACTCATCTCTCCCAACATTCTTTGGCAATGTCTTATGTTTTTTTTTCATCCATTTTGTTGCAATCTTCTTGTTGTACTTCTCTTTATGCATTTCCCATACACTTTCCCATTCATCTCAAGAGATAGTAACACTTCCAGGCCAAGGTGGAATTGAGAAACTTTTTTCTATCATATTAGGCTATAGGCTACAGATAGTTATCCCATCCACTGACTGAATCTCCCTCATTGCAGGATTGTAATGCTTGATGCAAGCAATTACAAATTCTAAGCTTTGAACTGAAAAGGGAATGGATGCTACTGCAAGAAGACCTACATGGCCAAGGTGTTTGATGGTGACATTGTTTGTGTCTTCTAAAGAATGTAGATTGAACACTGACTTAATGTGGTATATGTCAATTTCAGCTGTTTCAATGAAGTCATGATACAGTGTTGATTTGGTCTTAAACTCGGTGGGAGTGTACTCGATTTTGTAAAACTTTAAGATTGATTGTAAACTCACCTATGTTCTGATAATTTTTGCGTAAATTTTTATTTTTAGCTTTCTGATTTTTTTTGTCAAATGGATGAATTTTTTAAAAAACAAATTGAGATATGGGTTTCCTTCGAAATTTCGTTACAAGCCAACCTGGATCATTTGATTTTAAAAATTTTGAGTGTAGCCTAAAAAGGCAACAAACCCTAATTTTCTTTGAAAAAGCAGAAAAAGTTGGCATCTGGGTTTTGTTCAAAGGCACATTCTAGATGAACCCATTTGATCAGATTTAGAAAACCTTGAAGTTTGAATAAAAAATCAACCACTTGAAATTTCACTGAAAAAGCTGTGATATGGGTTTTGTTCAGAAGAATGTTTAATATTGACCCAAAAGATTAGAAGTTGTAAAATTTGAAGTTTTCTTTGAAATGCATAGAAATAGTATTTGTTGCAACTTGAGAAAATTCTTCAAAAATGATTCAGAATTATAAACTGAGATGACCCTGTGAACCCCTATCTCATTCCTGCACAAACACAACAAACAAACACATAGTTAGGTTCATATGCAAGATAAAACAAGGATTCCCCATGAAATCCATTTAGAATGCTCAATAATCGAAATGAAATGAAGAACAATACAATAAACTAAATCAAATCTATTTAAGCAAAGCAAACTCTTGATCCCATGGGGGAATTGGTGCCAACTGGTATGTCTAAATTGGCCCTTTCCCAACTCCTTTGTAAGCTTTGTGATAATTTGTGGATGATTGAATCTCTTTGATGAGATATTGGCATAACCTAGCTATGAAATCATGAAAATGATGAACACTTGATGAGAAACGGACAAAATTAGCTCTCAATGTGAAAAGAGTAACTTTGCTCTAGATTGTACATGATGAATGAGAGGAAGGAACTTTCATTTATAGATTTACAAAATGGAAGAGAGGGTGGAATTGAGCAATGTGGGATCATTCAACATCCAATGGCCAAGCACCACTTGTTAAGATGTGAATGGTTGAAGGTTGTGCACATTTTGGCCAAAGTGCCAATAAATGCAATTAGGTGGAATTTAAAATTGAGGAAATGACATGTGAGAGAGAAAGAGGAATGAAATAAATGCCACTTGGCTCAATGAACAAGGACATGTAAGAGGAGTGAATGTTGGATGTACAAGTCCACTTGGATTTTGAATTCAAATTTGAAGGAATATTCCTCCTTTATTTCATGTTGAGAGAAAATAGGCAATTAAATAAATCAAAGTAATTGATTTATTTTGCAAGTTGCATTTTCCAGAGGATTTTAGTGATTGAAATTAAATTAATCAAGATTTGATCAATGTAATGGGAGATTAGATGATTTGACAATTTTGACTCAAATTTGTGAATTGATTTAAATCAGATATGGGAGGAAAGGATTAATTAAATAAATGTTTTTTATTTATTTATCTAAAGGGGATAATGTTAGATTAAATCAAATAAGATTTAATTTATTCAATTTAATGAGAAGAATTTAGGGGTCTAATCAAATAAGATGAATTATTTAAATAAACTGAGATAGAAGGTTAATTAAATTAAATTGATTAATTTAATCAATAAAGGAGAAAGACCTAATCAAATAAATAATGATTTATTTAATTAAGGGATGAAATGTAATGATAAGCTGAGAGTATAATTTAGGACGAAGCGATGTTAGTAAACCAGGATCAGGTGCATGTATATTTTCCATGTCTACAAACCCAAATCAATAGAAATTGATAAATTTGACCTCCTTCAAAGATTTGATGTTTTGGATGAAAACAAGCAAGATGAAAAAAAGCAAGCCTTCTTGTGTGCTGATCTAAAAATTTATGAAAAACCAACAAGTTTAAGTTCTTGAATCTTGAAAATAAAGGTTTGAAGTTGCTGCTCTATTTCTCCTTAGATGCCACCTGCAAGAAAATATGAAAAATGAAACACAAAGGTGACTTAAATAAGCTTTGTCTTGAGAAAAATGGCTTTCTTTTGCCCTCATTCTTTAAGACCCTAATCTAAATTTGTGCAATGAACTTGGACGTTTTTCTTCATCTTCAAATTTTGAAAATTTAATTTTTTTTACTAAGGCAAGAGAGTTTGGGCACCTTTCTTGGCTTGAGGCACCTATCTCTTCCAGACTCAGTCATTTTTCCATCATTTTCAACTTTTCCTCAATTTTCATTTTCAGTTTGATCCTGATTTCCAACCTCCAGGTTGATCTGATAGACGAGTTGAATGATTCATCGTGGAGCTTGATCAAATCTGACAAAGTTTGTTTGGAGGCAACTTCTAATGAAAACTTTATTTGACCCTTCAAAATGTTGGGTGCCTATCTCCTCCAGGGGCGCCCATCTTTACCAGTGTTAGCCATTTTTATGAGCTTTCAGTTCTAGCTTGTATTCTAACCTTAAGATGAATTCATGATTCTAGGAGTCATACTGATCAGATTGACTAGCTATCAAGTTCACTAAATAGCTGAGAAGATTTTGGAAGGGGTCTCTTAGATACTGTATTTTTGGAAACTAACATCTAAGGCCTCAAAACCCTAAGCACCTGTCTTCTCCAGGGGTGCCCATGTTCACCACACTTAATCATTTTTCACCTTTAGAGTTGAAAACCTATTGTCATGGCCCCTGTTCGATTTGATTTTACCGACAACTGAATGATTTGATGAGTCGATGAAGCCATCCACTATGAAGCTGGCAGGAAACTGAAGAGATTAATCATATCTGCAAACCCTAACTGTTGGATTAGGTCCTCCAAAAGGTTGGGTGCCCCTGACCACCTAGGGCACCCAGAGCTCCTAGACTTAGAATATTTTTCATCATTTCCATGGTATGCATTCTACCTTTCAGTAAAAAATCCTTCGTTCGTTCTTCGATTCCGGGTGACTGAATGATCAGATGATTGTCTTGTCAGGCTCATTGTGGAGCTGAGAATAATTTCACCAAAATTTATTGGGAGCTCCAACCCTAATTCCATCATTTGATCCTCTAAAAAATTGGGCGCCTATTCTCTCTAGGGGCGCCCATGGCTGGCAAAGTTAGACAAAAATTTGAAATTTGCAAGTTTCTTCCTTGTTTGGCATGTTTGCTTTGGCCTCGACTGCCGAATATGAAATTTTTCTAGGAAATGGGTGTTTTGGCACCCAAACTAAGTAGGGGCACCTGGTGTCTCCAATATTAGCCAAAATTTCTCATTTTTCAACTTTTTCAGCTTCCTCTCTCTGTTCTTCATTTTTTCGTGCACGTTCATCATTGACAACTTATGTTCAGTGTTTGCATATTAGGATCTGGCACCTTGCAACTAACTAACCTCCATTGATGACCTTGGATCTCCAAAAAAAGCTTCTAAAAAAGCAGAATAAACCCACTAGGGTAAAAGTGATCTTTTCATGATTTTGATTGCACTAGCTTGATGAGGAAGTATTTTGAGCCAACCAAAATCAGTCTTAACCCTAGAAGCAAAATTTCTATTTTTATAAATTTTCTACTCTTAGAAAAAAAATTTAGTATCTATTTCAAAAGAAACCTAGAAAAAGTTTCTATTTTTAGAAAACCGATAAAAATAGAAATTTTCCTAAAATTTAGGGTTGAAAAACTAAAATTTGGGTATTCTAGATTTGGTCATTCTAAGCTGACCCAGATTGTCAGGTTTTGAAAATTTCAAGTTATTGACCCCCATGCAAGACATACAAACCCCCAATTTTGACCTTTTTGATAGATTTAACAAGATTTTGACTCATTTCTTCAAAATGCCTAAGTGTAGCAAATTTTTTAATTTGGGGTACAACAATTGGCTCCGTCTGGGGACCATGTCGGATACTTTCGGCATAGGAGAACCATAGAATATTTTGATTTTGAGCTTTGACCAGTGCCTTGTCCATTGGGTATCAGAGTCAACATCATTTCCTAATCACCTATTACAAAACTTTCCCTAAGTCACCTATGACCGAACTTCCTAGAATCACCTAATAGTTGGACCTTCCTAGAAATCACCTAAAACAAGACTCCTAATCACCTATTACATGATGAAACTATTACATAAAGGGGAAACACAACATTACGAAGGGAAAAATTGCAGAAAGGGGAAACACATTATGAAAACATAAAGAAAAATTATTTACAAAAAAATTACTCCACCCCCGAAGGGATGAAGTGCTTCAGATACTATCCACTGTGAGGAAGTGAAAGGAGCCTTCCATCCAAGTGTGAGAGAACATAATTATTCTCCCCAGCGAACTCATGAATTTTGAACAATCCCTACTATAAGGAATCAAACTTTTCATGCATTCCCTTGGGCTCATGTCTCTTATCCCACAGTAGGACTTGATCATCAACCTTGAAATTTCTCTGACAAGCTTTCTTTTCAAACAATTTCTTCACCCGTTCCTGATGCTAGGTGATTCTATCTACCACCTCCACCCTTTCTTCTTGAAGCTTTGTAAGGAGCATGATACACTTTTCAATTAGATCTGCGAACTCTCCATCCTCCACTGCGGTAGCTAGCTGCAATGCGAAAAATCCCAATGTGATAGGTAGCACAACCTCCTTACCGTACATAATAATAAAAGGTGAGGTACCAATGGCTCTCTTTGGCATAATTCGGTCAGCCCAGAGAGTGTCATAGAGCTTCTTGTGCCAAGTTTGTTGATTGGAATAAACTAACTTGCATACTATTGTAACTATGTTCTTGTTTGATGACTCGGCCTATCCATTAGCCTGGGGGTAGTAATCTGGTGAATGAGATAGGGTGATTTCATGATCAAAATAGAACTCCAATAGATTCTATGATGAGAAACATGATGCATTGTCAATTATAATTTTGTGGGGTACTTTGAAGTGTGAAACAATCTTTTCCTTCAAAAAGTTACACACCACTTCGGAAGTCACCTGCTCAGTTGGAATGGCCTCAAACAATTTTGTAAAGTAATATGTGGCTGTAAGGACATAGATATGCCCCTTACTGGATTGTGGGTTGATAGGACCAATAAAATCTAAGCCCCATTTCTAAAATGGAGCATCTATAACAACCGGCCTGAGAGGAATGGTTGTCATCTTCATCTTGCCAACAAATTATTGACACAATTGGCATTTGTGCACCCATTCATACGCATCGTGAAACATAGTCGGCCAAAAGAACTGTGATCGCAAGATTTTAAAAGTCATCACCCTTGAAGAAAAGTGACCTACACATGCTTGACTATGAAAGGCTTCTAAAAAATGTCATTCTTGGTCTTTGGTGACGCACAACAGAAATGTTTCGTCAAGCCCATGTTTGTACAACATGTTACTTATTATCACATAATTTTGGGCTTTCAACTTCAATTTCCTCCTTTGTTGCTTATCTAGATGACTCATACAATCACCATAAGTCAGGTAATACAATATCTCCATGAACCATTCTCCTATGACTCAACCAGTAGGACCATAGGAAGATCCTCTTTCTCTTCAAGTTCAATTTCTAGTATACATTTTTCTTTGAGCTTCTTATCAGCATCTTCAATTATCAACTCTCATAGACCTCTCTCGTGTACAAGTTTGGTTGGTTGAATCTCCAAGTCGTACTCTTGAACTTTCGAAACCCAGTTACCTCTTTTAGAGCCCATTTCTTGTTGGGTTAGCACACTTTTTATTGTTGGATCAGTTACATAAATTGTCGTGTGAGAGTTCAAGATGTAGAATCTAAATTTTTTGACAACCCGAACCACCGCATACACGTTCTTCTCAATTTGAGAATATCATGTTTCATTGGCGTTGAAATTGATACTCATGAATGCAATGGGAGACTCTGCTTCTTCGTTCAACTTTTGTGTTAGTATTGTAGACATAGTGTGCTCCGATGCATAACAGTAAAGAATAAAATTCTTTTCAAAATCAGGGCGGACCAATACTGGTGCTCGGCTAATGGATTCTTTGATTGCAACAAATGCCTTCTTGTCTTCCTCTGTTCACTTGAAAGCATACTTCTTCTTCACCATGGCAGATATGTCCTTTGTTAACTCAGATAAATTTGGTACACACCTTTGTATTAAATTCACTTTACTAAAGAAAGAACGTATGCCAGTCTTGCTAGTTGGAAGAGGTAAATTTTTGATAGATTCAACCCAACTTGGATCAATTTGGGTTCCCTCCTTTGAAACAATATGACTGAGTAATTTTCCTTATGTTATTGCAAAGATGGAATTTTTAGGGTTCAAGGAAATATGATGATGTCAACACCTTTCAAAAATATCAGACAAATGAGAGAAATGATTTTGTCGCTTCTTTGAAAAGATAGTGATATTGTCTAGATAAACAACAATGAATTTATTTTTCAATTCTTTGAATGCCAAGTCCATGGCTCTCTGTAAAGTCATACTAGCATTAATAAGACCGAAAGGCATTCTTTCATATGCAAATGTTCTTCATAGAGTGGTGAATGCGATCTTAAACTGGTCATTTTCAACTACTGCAATTTGATTACACCCAGAAAAACCATCAAGTAAAGATAGAATTTCTGAGCTAGTGACAGTTTGTAAAGTGTGATCCATGATCGACAATGGATAATTATCCTTCAAAGAAGACTGATTTAAGTTCTTGAAATCAACACAAATTCTAATTTTTCCATTCTTCTTTCACACAAGAACTATGTGTGACACCCAAGTAGAATGATGAATCGGAAAGATGATATTGGCATCCACCATCTTTTGTATCTTTGCATAGATTGTGCCTCAAATGAGCGGGTTGTAATGTCTATGCTTCTGTCTAAAATCCCTATCATCAGGTTTCAATGGAATTGTGTGAGACAATTTTGTGGGTGTGAAGACTTTAAAATCCTTATAGGACCGGGTGAAAACATCTTGATACTGTTTGAATAAGGCGATAAGCTTCTCGCTCTCTTCTAGTGTACAACAATTTCCCAAGTTTACAAGCAGAGGCTTGTCCTTAGTGCCAATGTTCACTGGGTGATAGTCAGCAAAAGTCTTGTCACTTGAGTTTCTTTAGTCTTTGATACGCCTATCATGTCTGTCAAACAGATTTTCTTAGGAAACTAAACCTTTAGGAAATTTGTTTCCTTTCAACTATATAAAATCCTTTTCCTTGGAGGATCCAATATCTTCTTTATGTCTGTCAAAAAAATCTTCTAAGGAAATTTCTTTGGAAATTTGATTTCCCTATAGCTGAATAATGGCTAACTTGGTTACCTCAAAATCCTCAATTAATGACTCTCTAAAAGGAGATGATCTCCCTTCAAATAATGAGCCTTCAAAGTTGTCTTGAATAGAGATAAATTCCTTGATATGATCATCATCATTGAAAACTTTCCTATTTTGGTTGTTGTCAGGAATGACGAGTCTGTGTATGAGCTTGATAGTGAAAGCACTCTGGTGAAAATTAACATTTGGTATGAAAAGAGATGCAGATACTACAAGGGCATCTACTTTTTTGTTTTTCGTACATGGAAGGTACTTAATGTCAAATGCCTTGAACCAATCGATTGCATTCCAGACCCTATCTTTATAGCTTCGAAGGAGATCTTTCCTCACTTGATACTAATTTTTGACCTACTTGATGATCAGTTCTGCATCACCTTCAACTTTGAGTTGCTTAATGCCCATATCTCATGCATTCTTGAAACCTAGAAAAATCACCTCATATTTAGTTGTATTGTTCATGCAATCAAATTTCAAGCGGCATGCAAATGGATATAGCTTTCCTTCAGTATAAATTATGATAATACTCACTCCTGAACCAGCAGTCGAGCAACTCCCATCGAATTGCGTGGTCCACATTTTTGGATTTTCTATCGATTTTTCTTCGGGGTACATATTGTTCTTTCCTTTTTATTCTTTTATGAACTTTCCTTTTTCTTCTTTTATGAACTTTCCTTTGATGGGTTCATTATTTTGATCTACTTCATTAGTTATCTCTTCTAGCAAAACATAAGTTCCAAGACCCATTTCTTGAAGAAAACTTGTGCTTGTGGATCTTGAGACTTCACCACTATAAATCCAGACTTAGGCTCCGATTTCAGCTTGAAAGTACCATTCTTTATTGGAATGGTCATAGAGGACCAATTCATTTGTATTTCTCCATCGAGGTCCTTACAAATAATTATTCTTAATAGCATCTTGTAGCTAGCTAGAATGTCAGCTACGAGGATGGTCATCATAATATTCTTCTCTGGGCAAGCCACCAGCCTCACTTGAGCATCTTTCAATTGTCCAACTAACGACATCAACTTAGACTCTAGTGAGTAACATTTTTATTTTGTACCGGTGCACAATAGACCTAAAGCATTCATCGCTTTTAGAGGCATCATATTATCTAAGGCTCCTGAATCAATGATACAATTGCTCAATTTATTACCCCCCATATATAGAGAAATATAGAAGGGCTTAGGCTTGTCTCCTGTTGGAATGAATGATTTGAGCAATGTTGGCTACTTTTCCAGTCCTTTCTTCACAAACTTGAGAAGTCAGTTGACTTGCTCCGGGTGATCTTGGAGATATTCTAGCTGAGAAATCTGCAGTTTTTTCTTCATCAAGGAGTCTACAATATCAAAATTTTCTGAAGACAAATCTTGAGCACTTATGTTCTCCTAAGAAGACTTGGAAGTAGAAGCTAATTCCTTCCCTTTTTCTATTTCTCTTTGTACCTTCATTCTCTCTTCATCCTATTATTTCTGATGTTGGTTTCATGTGAACACAGGAGATATATAATTTTTAGGATTCACGACAAGAGAGTAATGACGAGGATACTCTTCTTCTTCTTCAATGTCGGGTTCACTTTCAAAGTATCCCATTGTGGAGTCACCATCAAATTTGTCCATTTGTGGAAAGATTATGTTCAAACTAGGAGTTGGTACAAAGCTTGAGTCTGGTATAGTTTCGAAAAAACCCATGATGTGAGTCATCCTCAAATTCTTAGGACATGAGGAGCCAATGTGTTCATTGGTATCATGAAAAGAGAAAAACACAACATTTTGTGTATTGTCAGCCACTTGCCTTGGTGGAGATGGCCCTCATGGCCTGAAGTTGTTGTAGGGATGAAATTTGTTTCTCCTTGGTTGAAATGGCTGCTCTGATGCTCGATATTTTTGTGGTGCTTGATATTGTTGTGGTGCGGGCAATGCAAGTGGTACTAGTGGAGCAGGCAGTGTTGGCTGAGTGGGCAACTGCCTCTTGAGAATAGTCATTTCATTTGCCATCTTTTGTAATAGTGGATCCACAAAAATCTGAACTAAAGGCCTAATAGAATCTCTCTTCATTTTTCCACTAGTGATCATGTTGTCTTCAATCTCTATCGCACCTTGTTTTGCATTTTCTAATTCTGTTTCATTAGTTGACTTGAGGAAGAAGGCTATCTAAGATGGGAGAGCATCAATGGAACTGCTTATCAAAATTTCAGGTGATGGATTGTGTATGTGAGATACGCGTAACAAGGTGATTAAACCTTGCCACAAACTCTCTCATTGGTTCATGGGCCTCCATTTTTGAATTAGATAGTTGGGCAAAAAATCGGTGACTATCTTCTACTAGTTTGAACCTTGCAAAGAACTTGTCACTCATAGTAGCCTAGTTTGTAATGCAACCTGGTTCCAGGTGGTGAAACCATTCGGCAGTAGCGCCATTGAGGGTCTTGGCAAAGAGACGTACTGCAATATCTTCATGTGCTATGTGCACGACACCACAAGCTGTTGAGAAGGCTGAAACATGATCATCAGGATGTTGGGTTTCATCGCCATGGAAATATGGAAAGTGCTTTCTCAATCCCTTAGGGAGTTCATAATTTGTTGCCAAGGCCAAAGGCCCAATTTGATTTCCCCAAGGTAGTGGGATCGGGCGCCTCTGATTGCGGTTGTTGTTGAAGATGTTGTTGTTGTTGTTGTCACCCATTGCTCCTGATTGAATTGTAGGTTCTCCTTGCTTGACTTCAGGTTCTTCTTCCTTGATATCAGGTATAGTGATGACTTTAGGAGCTTTGTTGGATGACTCTCCAACTTGGATAGGATGTAGCAAGAAAGGATCAATATTGATGTCTTCTAAAAATAGAGGATTTCTCCTTCTTATTGTATAGACAATGTAAGCCAAGATTGTCTAATTCCATGAGGGGTCAAGTAATACAGATCTTTCAACTGCAATATTGAATTTCCTTTCTTTCTTGACTAGTGAATTAGTAGCTTTTATCCATTGAGTAGGGGTCTCCTTCTTGTCAAAGATGAAACTCCTTAGGTTGTTGATAATGTCCACTTACTCTCCTTCAATTATCTCGAGACTTGGCTAGATAATTGGAGGTGTAAGATTAGGTTGTTGAACTGGAGCACTAGGACACCAGAGATTCATTCACATGTCATAAAGTGTAAGCTTTCTTCAAATTGTATGCCTCGTGCCCCATGGTGGGCTCCAAAAACTGTTGGCATTTCAAATCACACCTTTGGAATGTGACAGCTATGTGCAGTAAATTGCTCTTCAAATTCAGAGGGGAAGCTCCCTCTTTTGCCGAATTTTCTAAAAGAAAGTAAACTAGAGCTAATTTGCCTCTTTTTGTTTCAGCTACGAGAACACAAGGTTATAGAACTCTTAACATTGCAGCTAAGGTTTTTCTCTTTAATTAAAACTATCAACTACAACTAACCTACGCTAAAGATGTTTCTAACCTCTCAAGTAAACACAGAGCAAGAGAGTTTAGAAATGAACATGATTTGATTATCTGACATAGATACTTAGATAAAATAATTCCAACATACATCTACTGAATTTCAATGCAAGCGGAAAAGGGAGATCATATAAGAATAACACAATAAACGGAAATCTGAGACTTTATATCGAGGCAACAAAGCAAGCACAAGACTTTATTTCCTTAAACTTCAGGCACAAGAGATTACAATTCTGGGACAACAAGTTGTAGCAAAATACATGCAACATACGATCAAACTAGATTAACAGTTGACACAAGACACATGCACTAAACAAGGATTTGCAGCTAAAAGAGGCATGCAAACTTTCTCTTAACACAAAGTGAACTGAAACTAATCAATAAAAAAGTTGAAGGTATAGGCTCAACAATTTGCTATCACAAGAATGGTTAAAGAAAAATGAGAAAACACTACTCTTATTTATAACTAAGCAGAGGAGTAGGGAACCCTAAAATCTCCTTGCTTTTACAACTAATACTTGCCAACATGCAAGCTTTATTTCTAAAACTAAAGAAGATAAGAATCTACAACTAAGAAAGCATGTAAAATAGGAAATTCCAACTCATTACAATTATTTTCTTTCTCTAAAACAATGGATAAGAATTATGACAAGAATAGAAAGAAAGTTGGAAAGAAAGCTTCTAGATGAAAGCTGATTTTATATCTCAAGCACATCCGCTAAAAAGTGGGAAATTGTATCACGGTTAGGTGCATCAATACTATCAATAGCAAAGTTTCGCTTTTCTAAAATTTCTTCGCCATCCACAATAGATCTCAGGAAATATTCATTCTCCTTAGCCACTTTCTCGAACTTTGCTGACATCATCGAAAGCTAACTCATTCTTCGGTCATTGCCATTGCTGCTACAAACAACACTCTGAAACTGTGTTTGGACTTCATCAAGCCCAACATAGGAACCATCATCCTAACAATACCGATAAGGAATTTCTATGAAAAACTCCCTTATGAATTCAAGAGCATCGACAACCCTTTGCTTGTACACAATAAACTCCTTAGATATCACTTCGTAAGTTTTCACTTTGAAGAACTGATATTCCTTCAATGCAGGAATTTGTCTTTTATGTTCTCTAGCAGCGGTTGAGCCATATGTTGTGTCTAAATCTACAATAATGATTTCATGCATAGGCTTGACTTCTGCAATCAACTACTCAAATCCCTAGATGCCTTTACGTAAATCATGGGCCTTATATCTTAGCTTGAATATCTATGCTAGAATTTATGTGCCCTTAGTGATGATTTACTCAATCGATTCTCACTGGTGTTGTCTCAACTGTTGTTGATAAGTTGGTGTCTCTAAAACCTGGAGCAACAACTGTGTTATTTGTGAAGTGCCAAGAATGAGGTTTGAGATGTACAAATGAAGTTGACGATTTTCAGCCTTGAGGGCTACCTTGTCTTCCCCATCTTTTTGCACTCTTTCCTGAATATTTTCAGATACCATCTTGAACAAACTCGTGTCAACATGCCTAGTGCTCTTGCCAAGATTAGCTTTGACCATCAAAAATTCATCCATATCCACCTCGTCTCTATTTCTATCTTCAAGAGGTTTAGTTGTCTCCATGACCATCTCACCATCAGAATTTCTCTCAAAGTGCATTTTTTTCTTTGCCTTCTTCTTGGGTGTTTCCTGATACACATTGAAGTCATTAAAATTTACCTAATATGAAGTTCTTCTTCTTGTCCTTCCCAAGGAGCTCTCAAGCCAAGATGTGGTATTTCTACTAACATCCATGGGAGGCACAACTACAATCTCTTCTTCTACCTCCTCATCTTCCAAGTCAATGTGAATTGGTGAAGACCTTGGGGATGACAAAGGATCATGTGTCAAGGGCACATATTTTGTTTCCTCTTGAGGTATGGGTTCGTGTGGAGGGGCTTATTTTTCAACCATTGGTTTCTCCTATATGACTATACCCATGAAGTCCAACCTCTTCTTTGCACTGTTTGTTGACCTGCTGCCCTTTACAACCTCCTGATTTTTTCCTTTCATCTTCGACTGAGCTCTAGAAGAAGAAGAATGAAGCGATGAATATATCCTTGGTGGCTGTACTACTGGAATGGACTTCTTCCTTTTAAGGACTAAGAAAGTCTTACTGTATTCAATAACTTGGCAATTCCTTTATTCCACTGAGATGGATTCTTTATTAGCCCAATTAACCTATGGAAGAGGTTGTTGCTCAATCTACTTTTGAGTATAAGTTGGGAGAATCATATCTCTGTCATCATCTGATAACCCCTCAATATCCTCAGACAAGCAATCCTTCATCTAATGAAGAGTGAGTCTACTATTGCTAACATGAGAGGAGCACCAGAATAGCCATAAACCCTTAAGTAAGTGAAAGTAGCAAATTGAATATACAAATCTTCCCATTCTGACATTACTACCCTAACAATAGATGAAATGCATATATGTAGCTCATTGTCCAGGTCACACACTATATACATTAGGAATGCTTCATTCACTCTTTTGTAGTGATGTGATGATGCAACAAACTCTAGTTGAGTGTAGTACTTGTAGACATGTATATTTAAGGATCCCTTAGTGTTTAACCCTTTGAATTTTCCTTGGAAGACAACTAGGTAGACTAGGTAGGAGATCATGTGGAATTCATGCCTATTAAAATATTCAGTTATTTGATGATGAAGGTAGTCACTGATCAATGTAGGACAATCATAGAACTCCATTTTCTTCATGATGTGAGGTATCACGTCAAACATCCAGGGCTGAAACTTAGTTGCATTTGCTTGGCCTGTAATCTAGTTGAGCAAGGTGATTATTATGGCAATTTCACCCTAAACTCACCTCTCCCAACATTCTTTGGCAATGCCTTATGTTTTTATTTCATCCATTTTGTTGCAATGTTCTTGCTATACTTCTCTTTATGCATTTCCCATACACTTTCACATTTATCTCGAGAGATAGTAACACTTCCAGACCAAGGTGGAATTGAGAAACATTTTTCTATCATATCAAGCTCTAGGCTGCAAATAGTTCTCTCGTCCACTGACTGAATCTCCCTTGTTGTAGGATTGTAATGCTTGATGCGAACAATTACGAATTCTAAGCTTTGAACTAAAAAGGGGATGGATGCTACTGCAAGAAGACCTGAATGGCCATGGTGTCTAATGGTCACATTGCTTGTGTCTTCTAAAGCACATAGATTGAACATTAGCTAAATTTGGTATAAGTCAGTTTTAGTTGTTTCAATGAAGTCATGATACAATGTTGATTTGGTCTTAAACTTAGTGGGAGTGTACTCCATTATGCAAAATTTGAAGATTGACTATAAACTCACCTATGTTCTGACAATTTTTGCACAAATTTCTATTTTTAGGTTGCTGATTTTCTTCGTCAAATGGATGAAAATTTTCAAAAAATTTATGAGATATGGGGTTCCTTCAGAATTTCGTTACAAGCCAACCTAGATCATTTGTTTTTGAAAATTTTGAGTGTAGCCTGAAAAAGCAACAAACCCTAATTTTCTTTGAAAAAGAGGAAAGAGCTGGCATTTGGGTATTGTTCAGAGGCACATTCTCGACAAACCCATTTGATCAGATTTAAAAAACCTTGAAGTTTGACTGAAAAAGTAGCAATTTGAAATTTCACTAAAAAAGTTGTGATATGGGTTTTGTTTAGAAGAATGTTTAAGATGGACCTAGAAGATTAGAAGTTGTAAATTTTGAAGTTTTCTTTGACATGCGAGGAAAAAACAACTGCTACAACTTGAGAAAATTCTTCAAAAATTATCTAGAATCATAAACTAAGATGACCTAGATCAATAAAAATTGATAAATTCGACCTCCTTCAAAGATTTGATGTTCTGGATGAAAAAATGCATGAAAAAGCAGGCCTTCTTGTGTGCTGATCTAAAAATTTATGAAAAACCAACAAGTTTAAGTTCTTGAATCTTGAAAAGAAAGGTTTGAAGTTACTGCTCTATTTCTCCTTGGATGCCACTTGCAAGTAAATATGAAAAATGAAACACAAAGGTGCCTTAAATAAGCTTTGTCTTGAGAAAAATAGATTTCTTTTGCCCTAATTCTTCAAAACCCTAATATGAATTTGTGCAATGAACTTGGACGTCTTTCTTCATCTTCATCTTTTGAAAATTTCAAATTTTTTACTAAGGTAAGAGAGTTTGGGGCCTTTCTTGGCTAGAGGCGCCTATCTCTTCCAGATTTAATTGTTTTTCCATCATTTTCAACTTTTTCGCAATTTTCATCTCTAGTTTGATCTTGATTTTCGACCTCCAGATTGATCCGACAGACGAGCTGAATGATTCATCGTGGAGCTTGATTGAATCTGACGAAGTTTGTTTGGAGGAAACATCTGATGAAATCTTCATTTGATCCTTCAAAATGTTGGGTGCCTATCTCCTCCAGGGGCACCCATCTTTACCAGTGTTAGCCATTTTTATGAGCTTTCACTTCTTGCTTGCATTCTAACCTTCAGATGAATTCATGATTCTGGGAGTCATACTAATCAAATCGACTGGCTGTTAAGTTCACTAGATAGCTGAGAAGATTCTTGAAGGGGCCTTCTGGATACTGCATTTCCAGAAACTTCCATCTGAGGCCTCAAAACCCTAGGCACCTATCTTCTCCAGAGGCGCCCATGTTCACCATACTTAAACCATTTTTATCTATTTTCACCTTTAGAGTTAAAAATCTCTTGTCATGGCCCCTATTCGATTTGAGTTTGCTGACGACTGAATGCTCTAATGAGTTAACAAAGATATCCACTGCGAAGCTGGAAAAAAATTGAAGAGATTGATCATATCTGCAAACCCTAACTGCTGGATTAGGTCCTCCAAAAGGCTAGGCGCCCTTGGCCACCTAGGGCGCCCAGAGTTCCCAAACTTAGAATATTTTTCATCATTTCCATGGTCTGCATTCTACCTTTTAGTTGAAACTCCTCCGTTCGTTCTTCGATTCTGGGTAACTAAATGATCAGATGATTGCGTTGCCGGGCTCACTATAGAGCTGAGAAGAATCTGACCAGCATTTCCTAGGAGCTCCAACCCTAATTCCATCATTTGTTCATTTGAAAAATTGGGCGCCTATTCTCTCTAGGGGCGCCCATGGCTAGCAAAGTTAGAAAAATTTCTCAACTTTGCAAGTTTCTTCCTTGTTTGGCGTGTTTGCTTTGGCCTCGACTGCAGATATGAATTTTTTCTAAGGCATGGTTGTTTGGGTGCCCAAACTGAGCAAGGGCACCTGGTGTCTCCAATGTTAGCCAAAATTTCTCATTTTTCAACTTTTTCAATTTCCTCTCCCCGTTCTCTGTTTTTCGTGCACGTTCATCATTGACAACTTCTGTTTAGTGTTTGCATGTTGGACTCTGACACATGACAACTGACTGACCTCCATTAATGACCTTGGATCTCTAAAAAAAAGTTTCTGAAAAAGCAGAATAGACCCACTAGGGTAAAAGTGATCTTTTCGTGATTCTGACTGCACCGGCCCGATGAAAAAGTATTTTGAGCCAATCAAAATCAGTCTTAACCTTAGAAGCCAAACTTTCTATTTTTAGAAAATTTTGTCAGTAGCCATTTTGAAAGAAACCCAGAAAAACCCAAAAAAAGTTTCTATTTTTAGAAAATTGCTAAAAATAAAAAATTTCCTAAAATTTAGGATTGAAAAATTGAGATTTGGGTATTGTAGATTTGGTCATTTTGAGCTGATTCAAATTGCTAGGTTTTGAAAATTTCAAGTTATTGACCCCCATACAAGACATACAAACCCCAATTTTAACCTTTTTGACAAATTTAACAAGATTTTGACTCATTTCTTCAAAATGCCTAAGTGTAGCAAATTTTTAAATTTGGGGTACAACAAGACCGCAATGTAAAAGTTTATATAGAAGCAAGAATTAAGTGGAAAACAAGAATGTTGATGGCCTAGTTAAGGACTAGCTCACATCATTATAGTTGTGAGACCGCTAGATTGACAATATCTAAGGAGTGAGAAGAAATAACATGCTTGTTTTGCAATAAAGAAGTGGTGGACATAGAATTACACCACATCATGGAGTGCTCAACCTATAATGACATACATATCAACTATGAAGACAACTTGAAAATACACAATTTAAATGCCTTGTTTGAAAAAAAAAAAGAGACTAAACAAGATTGCAAACTTTTTGATTGAAATCTATAATAAAAATATGACATAAAAAAAATACTTACAACTTTTATAAAACTTTTAAATAAATTTATATTTTAAATTAAATTTACACAATACTCATTTTATAAACTGACTTGTCTCGTGAATGTAATTAAAAGCAAACATGCATTCATTCATTCCATTCATTATTTGGACACCTTAAATTTTATGTTCGCCTCTCCAACTTTAATCAATAGAAAAAACATATACGAATGGGATGCGTGTTTCAAGATTATATGTCCAAGAAGGTATGGTCTCGATTGTCCACAAAATGCCTAAAGCTCGTGTATTTGAAGTAAGCCAAAAAGACATTGAAAGAAAATTTTCATGGCACCGCCTGTTTTACACTTCCTCAAAATTAAGTGTGTCAAAATACATCTTTAGCCATGGTTATTCCGCTTGGCCTTCATAGTGTCCAAACGGTTTATATCAGGACATTGACGCCAGGTACACTTCCACACTGTTATATCTTGATTGTGAGAAAACAAAATTTTACTTAACGAATTGTATGGAGCTTTCACATTGTAGTAGTATCCAACATATTGGGAAGTATTCAGTGTTTTTCTTTGATTAACAATTGAGATATAAACATTTTGGGATGAAATCAGTTTTGGTTGGTATTTCGAGCTATTTCGGCAACGGCGATGCATCTCGTTCTGAAGGATTGGATTTTATTCACTAAATAGTCAGGTTTACTGCAAAGTGGCCTTATCCCTGATATTGATGGTAGAGTAGAAACTTCTCTGAAAAGAAACTTAGGGATAACTTAGCTTTTTGATGGGAAACAGGGCTTCGTTTTGTAGACTAAGCATTGACTACAGTTTTTGCCAAGTTTCCGCATGGACATTGTGTGCCAAAGACAACACTAATGCATTTGCGAAGTAACACATGGGATTATTATTTGTGTAGTAATACAACACAAATGCATTTACAAAATTACACATAGGATGAGAGTATGAGTAGTGTGGATCGTTTGTTTAAATTGAACTCTACGTTTGGAGACTTCAATCTTTGACAGTCCTTATTAATTAAACATAATAAAGCTTCTGGATAAAACCGTGTGATGTTTTTTCTGATTGATGTTTCGGGTCACACTTCATTATTCATCACTACATCGGTGAACTCGACACAATAAATATTCTAGTTAAAACTTAAAAGCATGTGAAATTTTTTCTGATTGATTTTTTTGGGTTACACCTCATGCTCATCACCTAATTGATGGCCTCAAACTTTTTCTGCATACAACAAACACTCACTCTTTCTTTACTTTTTTGTGTTTTATCTTTAAGTTCATGTATTAGACATTATGGGGCGTCTTGCATCTGCCCAAGAGGCATGTTGGCTATCAAGTATTGTGGTGGCATTCAGGAAAATGCCATGCAAATCTTCCCTATGATCACTTCAGATGAAGAATAAGTTTTTTAAGTCTTGTTTAATTGTTTTGGTTTTCATAAGATTTGATAAACTAGGTTAATGTTTGCAAATATTTTTGTAATTCATCCTAATATTGTTCTGTAGTGAGCATGCTAGAAGAAAATGTTTTCCGTCCTCTACTTGATTCTATATATTCTTTTTTCCCAAGGCGTCTTTGGGAGGGTCCACCTATCAGTCTCATTATGAATTTCCTGTGAGTTAGTTCGTGGCGTTGCAATCACTATTTCTTTTGAGATTGATAATCATGTGTGATTAGGTGAGGTATGTTTGGGGATGATAATATTTTTACAATGCCAGTCTTTCTGTTCTCTTTTATTATTTTGTTGTTCTGGAGTTTAGTCATTTTACTTTGAATCTGACTTTAAATGGTTCAAGCCTAGCAATAGTAGACCATCTCAGATATCCCAGTGCTTCAACCATTTATTAGAGTCCTTTGCCAGCCCTTAGGGTATAAGTATCTGATTCCATATCAGGGACAACCCGTACCTCATGTAATGCACATACTGTTCAAGTGACATTATGAGGTTGAAGAGATTCAATAATAGTGAAATCGCTAGAAGAATGAACATGAAAATCTGTACAGGAAATGCAGAATTGTTATTACAATTGAAACAAGCACATTATACAAAGATATTTGCCAACTCTGAGCCACTGAACTAAAATTATAGTAAGCTACCACACCGGTTTTAGATTATGGATATGTTTTATACTCAAAATTGACTAGCTGAATCTCTAGGTCAATATTCTGGCCACAGTGGGAGCTTTCTTATAACTATCGGTATCTAGGCAGATAAGCTATACGGCTGTTGGTTTGTAGAATACAATTTAGCTGATTGTTGTACCCATACAATTTTTTTGTTTCATTTTAACTTCCAAGGCTAAAACCTTTTCTTTCCGTCCATTCAAACAGACATATTTCAATGTCTTGGCCTATGTTGTTTTTGTTGTCTTTTTCCATGTCTTAATCCAGGGAAGGTGGAAAGAACTTTCAGCCACTTTTAGAAAGACGAATAGTGAAGAAATAAGAAAAGATGAATAGTGAAGAATTAAGAAAATGGGTTAGGCATTCTTGTCAGGACCACACTTGACAGAAAGATTTAATTTTTTTTTTTTGAGAATGTGTCTTTGAAAGGCCACACTTGATAAAAAGAAATGGTGTTCGAAATTCAAGATCATGAAACATACAGAGGCGTATGCCTATGGTAAAGCAGCCGGGATTCAAAACTTCAAAAAATATTTCTGCTTTTGTTAGATGTGTGTGTGGTGTGAAAGTGTACGCTTATGAAGGGTTTTCTGTAATCTCCCCTACCCTGATCATAAATTGCAACAAATTAGGGTTAGGGTTTCACCTTATTAAATACATCTCTTTAATGATGTAATCTTTAATTGCAATCCTGCATTCACCACATGAATAATATATGCAAATATGTATAGATGCTTGTTAGGGTTAAACAATTGCATCACATCATAGATTATCAATCAATACAAACAAATTTGGGAGAAGGGAAATGATGGGTCTGCCTGAAGCCATATGCCAAGCCGAAGAGGGTGTATACCACAGCCCTCCCCCTTGGCGAGTTGTGGCTGCTTTCCACATCAAGGCCTTGACTCCCGGAAGACACTTTCCATTTGGGGAGTTGGGCGGGGGTTGTAAGTGGACTCTATTGGCTCTTTGCCTAACTACCACTCCATCCTAGGCCCATCCTATCAGATGGGTTTCAGACAGTCAAGCACATCACCTACTCTATCACAAGAAATCAATTATTAAATATTCTTATTATCATCTAGGCAATACGCATACATATGTAAATAATGATTGTAGAAAAAATACACCTGAATATAGAATATATATAGTAATATCAATCTGTTATGATGGACTTCGCTGACTCCTTCTAGGTCCGTATGTGTTTGTCTGCTTAATTGACCTGTTCTCAATATTCAGAAGATATGGCTTAAAGGGAACAACATATTAGTTTCAACAACATATTAATTTCAATGGAATAATTACTAATAAGGATTAATAATTGCTGCAAGCATCATTATTGCATAATCGTATTTGATCCGCATATCTAGATATATATGTGTGTGTGAGATTAGATTATATATATGTGTGTATTTGATTAGATATATGTACATGTACTTATATTTAACTTACTTCCCTTATTGATTTATCATTTATTTTCATCTATCTTCCGTTGAACTATTCTTCCAACTTAGATTATATCCCTCTGTATATTCTGAAATATTGAGTGCCTGATTGTAAAATTTATTTCTGATGATTATTCCATATTCTTTATCCTCTGCTGCTCTTCCAGATTTCAGATTGTTTATTGATCCTCCTTTCATGATTATCTGCTGTTCTGCTCAGGAAATCTCCTATTTCTGTCCTCCATAAATCTGATGATCCGTACCTCTTAATACCCTTCCTAACTCCCCTCCATCTCTTCTCAAAATCTAAACTTGTACCTTCAATTGTAAATGAAGGAATGCATCTCTTCGAAAGGAGGTGACTACTTGAACAGTCATGTCTCCTATCGTCACCCTTGAAGACACTAATCGCTTCCTTTGTTTATTTTTGTTTAATTACTACTCCTTTATTGTTCCTCTTTTATCCTAATCGCTGCCTTACTCTCTAGTGATTACCTTATTGGGTCGCTGCTTTTATAAATGTTAATAGCCTTGGAGGAGAACATAATGAATCGCAACTTTAAAGACTTTTTGTCTTTTCTGACTTTGTCTTATTCTCCAGTGCTGGCTCTTAGACTTTATCACTGCCAATTAACAAACATTATTATCATTGCTGCTTTTAATGATAATTACAATCGCTGCTTTTAGGATATTAATAATTGCATTCTCAAAATTAATAATCATTTTCCTTTGTTAATTGCTGTTTCCTTTTAAATATCATTGCTTCACTTATAGCTCCAAATATATAATTTTATATAACTATTTAGTTTAAATATTTATTTTAGTCTTGGTATATCACATTTTCAAAATGCACCTTAATCATTTTAAAGGTTTTGTACGTAGGCGCACACCTGAGCATGAAGCGTGTGCCTCACAAAGAAAGGAATTCATTTTTAAATCAACTTCCATGATCCAGTGCATAGGTGTGCGTAGGATCAGTAAGTGTGCATTTGCCTATAGGGTCCGAATTTGCCTAGTCAAGCATGCACATGTGAATAGAAAGAAGCAATTTTAGTACATAAAAGAAAGGCAAGGTCAGTGCAGAGGGGCCTGCCTAGAGATCAAGTGCGTGCATCATTGAAGAGATATTCACCTTTCAAATTCAAAGTTGGAAGGCCTCTTATTCGGTGCATGATTGGTTCAGAATTGTACGTTTGATTCAAAGGTGCATACTTGACCGAAGGCAAAATCAGAGTTTAATCATTTGAAAAGCATGCATTTCTGCGAGGCATTTCAAATTGCAAAGGTCAAGTTTGAAATCATGTATAGAGGTGGGCACTTGGGAATAAAGGCCGAGCATTTAAAAGTTCCATACTCAAATGTGCACCTAGTCAAGAAATTGTGTTGTCAAATGCAAAGGATGTGTTAGCTGTACAAGGTGCGCACCTAGTGTGTAAGCGTAACATTTTCAAATCAAGATCTGAACGCTAAAGAGAGGTGCACATCTCTGTATTGGGGTTCAAAGATAAGCTCAAAATGAAGAATGCTTCAGCAGGACACACACCTGTGTATGAGTGATGACTGGCTAACATTGAGGTGGATAGCTAACATAGAGGTGTACACCTATCAAAGGAGCAGCCAAAGATAGAAAAGTTCTTATTAATAGGCACCTAAATGCAAGTAGCTAACCAACTATTTGGATGAGAAAGTACAGCTCTTAATAAGAGCAAGGTATCTATACCGAATAGTCATGTCCTTTTCAAAACAAGTCTTCCATAAATAAGGAGTGGTGCCTAGTTTGAGATAGAAAATTCTTTAAATAAAGCTCTTTTCTTCAAATTTCATTGATAGCAGGGTGGACGGCAGGGTGTTATCAGAAGAAAGCTGATTCTTTTTGAGATTTTTAACAGTCCTTTACAGCAGAGAATCATAAACAAGAGATACCAGTCATTGCAGCAGTCTGTTATCTTCAAAAATCCTCCTTTTTCTATCAGTCTTCAACATTCTTTGAAGGAAAAACAGTCATACTGGACATAAAAGCATTATATCTCTCTCAAATTCTTCCTTTCTTCTATCAGCTACCTGCAAAATCAGATTCAGATCAGTCAAAAGTGAAGTGTTAAAATGCTTGATTGATACATCATCATTATTATTGGATACAATTTATAGGAGGAGAGTACGCGGGTGTACAACAGTTGATATAACCGGCTTCACCTTAACTAATTAACTGAACAATGTGATAATCATATCTATGCTAACATTACCCCCCTTATTACATTAATCTTACAAATGTACTGCTGAAAGCTTAGAATCCATTTTGCCAAGGGACTCCCCCTTAAGGGTTACACAACAAAACTTTCTGATTACAAAATAGATATACATTCTTGAGAAGATCTTCCTTTGAAGAAACAAATCCTGAATCAAATGGAACTCCATCAAGCTGCCTCGTGACCCTCGGAAGGGTGTAGCTTTGAGCTGAATTCCCGAGTTCTTGGACTACCATTTTCCTAAACTCTCAAATCACCAATTCCAGAATTATTCGACAACAATCCTTATTGAGCTCTTTAAACATAGGGCTCCATCAAGTTATCTGATGACTCTTGGAAAGGTGTAATTCTTGATCACAGTCTCATAAACTCGCTGGACAACAATCCATATTGAGTTCAACACCAAATCCTTTACCTGTCTCCAAAAATCAAACTTCACAATATATGTATTTTTGAAATCCATCAGCACCAAAAAGGAAAAACAAGAAATAAAGTGAAAATCCTTCTCATGCAAAGCACCATCTCAAAGTGAGAAGCTGACTTGAGATGATGGAAATTCCTCCATCCTCTAGTGGCACCAACCTCCAATAGATCCTATTACACATTATTCATTTGATGTCTTGGATGAGCCTTTCGAGGCCTCATCAGATGTTGCAAAGATAGCCCCAATTACTATAATTTGAATGGCATTTATAATGTTCTTATTTCTAGTGTGATGGCCCATGATATACCCAAAGAGGAATCCCCTCTTTGGATAGATTGCTTTGAACTCCATGCTATGCATTTCACTTCTTACAAAGAAAAGATCTCCTTTTCTCACTAGGTGATAAGATTCCAACAAATAGAGCTTTAAAATATGCATCAAACAAATTCCTAGTCACATTCTTGATGGTATCATCAATGGAAAGAACATGAATGTACTTACCGTACTTAACATCAAGACATTGGTGAATAGAAACCACGTCTCCCATACAAATCATCACATTTGAATGCACAACCTTATTCATTCTAGTTTCATCTTCCAGAGCAATACAGATTGTATCCTTCCTCTTGTTTCCCTTAATGAGGATTGTGTCTTCACGAAACAATTGTAATTTTTCCTTGGTTTCTAAGTATAGGCAAACAACCAAGTTATCATCGTTAATGGCTTCATCCGCAACTAGTCAATTCGTTGCCTTCTAAGTTCTGTGTCAATAGAGTATTTGCCTTCATACTTGCACGAGTAGACATTGTGCAAGATGCAATAAGCTTGGGGGTTTTCTCCATTTCGATGAAACACATTTTGCAATTTCTTGCAATGGAAAGATGATGATGATAACAAAAGTCTCTTATCTACCATTAATAATGCCTCTACAGATGTCTTCAAGCATAACAGCTCAGCATATCCTTGTCTTCAAATGAGATTGAGTGCAACCTTATACTGCTTTTAATTCAACATTGTGCAACAAACATTCATCAAAAAATACCTTCAATGCAACTGGTTTAGGGTTCGTTCTTCTATGAAAATGGAGATTATTTAGGATGTGTTGTAGAGTGAACAAGTCTATGCCATGTCTCCTTGCATATTTCAACGCCTCAGACTTTCTTCGAAAGAATTTCACAAGCATGAGAAAAGGTTTTGATTTGAATGAAAATGGCAACATCACCTCACATGATTAATGGTAATGGCTCGCTACACACTACTGCTTCATTCTCAAACTGGCAGAACCAAATTCTTATCAGGCCTAGCACCTCTTCTAAACATACTCATGCTTGTAAGTAATATCTTCAACGCAAACTGCCTTCTACCAAACTCTATTTTGTCATGCCATGTTCTTGCCGCCTTTTTCTTCTACCATGTTGGCATGCCTATCACAGATATTTACATCATTCCAACAACTTTGATACCATATGAAGTGTTAAATGCTTGATTGATACATCATCATTATTAATGGATACAATTTATAGGAGAGCATGTGGGTGTACAACAGTTGATATAACCGTCTTCACCTTAACTAATTAATTAAACAATGTGATAATCATATCTACACTAACAAAAAGAGGCCGTTTGAATGTTTTCCAAGGATTTAAAGAAGTGTATTTACAAATACTTTAGGGTTTCAAGAAATTTGAGATGATGATTGGCAAATCAACATTGTTTTCTGATTAAAGATATCAAGTTTCCACAATCCATAATCATGTATCAATTACGCTTCTGGTTTTGATTGTGTTTAAGTTTTTGCCATCAACGTTTCGGATCACACTCCATGATCCATCATCAGGATGAAAGAGAGCATAAGGAAACAAATGATGGATAATGGAGTGTGATCCGAAACGTTGATGACAAAAACTTAAACACAATCAAAACCAGAAGTGTAATTGATACATTGTGTTCTGATTCAAATCATCAAGTAGATTGCGAGAGATTCAAAGTTTTAGAGGATTCTGCCATGATCAGAGCAAAAAAATTATCAAGATCATCTAGAGCCGCCTATCTAGAAGTCTATTTTTAGCCCACTCTAAATAGCTTGTGCTATTTTTAGTTGCCAACTTTTTCAGGGAGAAGAGCATACTCTAAGATTTGTTATTTTTAGTTGGAGCTACTTATAGCCCACACTATTTTGGTGGTCTCTAATTTTAGTGCAATGTGCTCTTTGAGGAGTCAATGATTGTTAGAATATCTACCTTTTGATCAAGAGATGTGAGTTTTAAGTGATAGTTTGTAATAATTCCTATTGCCATTCTAACTAGTAGTGGCATGGTTTTAGATTTAGAATTAACAGATTGGATTTTATAATAAAGATTGCATTGCATGCAATTAAGTGTGTTTTAGAGTAGAAGTTGTAGTTAGCTTTTTTATTGTTTTCTCATGCATAGCTTTGTAAACATTATAAATAAATACCATTTGCATTTAGTTTTCTTAATGATAATTTTCATGCCTATTTTTTGTTAAAATTGCTATTCATTAAGTATTCATTTTTGTTAATCTGTAATTTATTATTCATTCAATAAAATTTAGTAATGCTTATCTTATTTTTAAATTGCTAGTGAGATGTTTTACTTAGGTGTGCTGAGGTAGATTAAAGTGCTTCTACCAAATCTGTAAACTTTGTATTTCACGGCTATTTGAAGTTGGAGATCGTGGCTTTGTATTGATCCCATCAATTCATTTACCAAAGAATTTGTGACTTCATGTTTAAACTTATTCAATTTTTATGTACTTGCATTGTTCAATCTCTATTTTTAGTTGAATAGCGCATGTATTTGTAGGATTTATTTTTAGTCGAAAAAAACAACTTTTGCCTTTAGTTGAAGAGCATGTCAGCCTTTTGCCCTAAGTGAATAAAAAAAAAACTACTAGTTTTATTCAACACAAGTGTGAACCACACTAAAAATCATTGTACATATTGTAATTAGCAAGTATATATCGTCTAGATTGGGTTAGTTTTTATTTGTAGAGAGCTTTCCTTTTTGATTTGAAGAGTAGTTCTACTGCGCATCTATTCCATTTTCTAATCATTTTGCAATGTTTCCTTAGTAGATAAAAATATAGCAAGCAAGTTTAAATGGTGGAATTAGAGTTTGTCTCTTGTGACAAAGTTGCGTACTATTTAATTTATATATAATTTCAACAATCAGAGAAAAAACATTTCTTGTATAGGATAATTGATGGCTAAGATTGTTTCCTTGGATATGCTAGACGTCTTTTGCAAGCATGATTATCATGTTAAAGCCTAGCTTGTTTTACAACAATATGTTTTCCATAAATTAAATAATACACATAAAATATCAGTTGGATCAGGTTTACATGTTTGCTTCTTTTTCCTTTTTTTACAGTTTAGTATGCTGCGTCTTATATGATGGCTGTAGTCACATATAATCAAAGTTGCTACTATAAATCATCTAGTTAGTGAATCTCTCTAAAATTTTTCTGGGAAAGCTAGCATTTCCAGTTGTTTATTAAAAGAGTAAACTTCTTCTTTGAAGACATCTATTTTATACCTTGGTAGACTTCTAAATCCACATAGAACTCAAAGTCTTCCAATTTAAGAGTAGATGATTCCCTTGATTGAAAATTTTACTTCTATGTCTCCCTAGAATGTAGATTGCTACAAGTCTTATAGTTTCCAAGTCTCTTTTTCATGAACCCTGACCATCCAAGTGTCTTTAATATATTAAGATGTAATTTTAGATGTCTTTTTGTGCTCTAAATATGACATCTGAATTTTATTTTATCAAATGAATGTCCTGGATATGCAGATCGTTATTCTATATGTTGTTGGAAAATTCTTAGAGTACACTGTTTATTCATTCTGTGTTTGCTGTTCTGTTTTAGGAATGAGGGTTGTATTCTTTCCATCCAGAGTGATCAACGATTACATTTTCTGATATTGTAGTCTTGTCCATTTATTGACATTTTTTGGTATTATTCTGTATGCAAAGTACTTAAGATCAGACAGTTGTGAACTAAAAGGTTCCTTTATCTTGTTTAACTTTGGATTATAAGAGTTTAAATGTGATTGAGGCAATATAACTGTAAACATGGGAAATAATATAATAATGGAAACATCTTACAATGCAGATGTAGGATGGAGATCTGCTCCTTTACATGATCTAAAGGTGGAAACTACTAATAAAAAATCACACTTGGTTGAAGCTGTTTCAATGGACAGAAATCACCTTGAGAAGGATGACCTCAAGGGGAAAACTGTTACGGTAAAAAATCGGTATTTACTTTAAGTATTTGCTTTATGATTCGTTCCTACTAGATCAGCCTGTGATAAGTAGTATTGCATAAACTATCATTTACATTTTCAGTTTTATTGTTTATCTCCTTAGTTCCAATTTTTTTGTAGTATGTTGTACAATATTGTGGCATTGGTAAAGGCAAATCTTTAGAGAGACAAAACCTGTATGTTTTTTCAAAAATTTCAATGAACTGTCTATGTGATTGTCTATAAATAGGGTTGTGGTATACCTCCTCATTTTTTTGCATTGTTTAATATTCTCATGATTTCATAGCAATATAGATTGCAGGATCTTTTTTATGTTTTTAACTAATAAAAGGAATATGAAGAATGACAAAACATACACTAACACAAACCCACAAATGAAGTATGAAACTTATTTCTATTAGCTCGAAGATTACAAATATAGCAGACTTTCAACTTCACACCATGAAACTGAAATTTCATGGACTAGAGTGCACACTTTTTCTCAAAAGTTTCTCCAAAGTCTTTATTGGTATACATTCAGCACCCATTTCTGCTGTAAAATTGTAATAATTTCAATGTATTGAAAACCTCAGGATCTGGCAAATCCTTTAAAGCATTTACACAATTTGAAGTGAGAGAACAAGAAGATACAATAACTCAAATAGAAATTCATAAATTGTGAGTGTTCTTTAATTGAATGACCTTGGAGTTGTAACTCAGACTCAAATTCAGATGATCGGTGCCTTAACCTAGGGCAGGGAGTCAGAACAAATACAATTGAAGCTGCTTAACAATATATCACCTAAACATTAAAGAGCTTTACAGAAATGCATAATATTAATGTACTCAAAGATTCCTAACCAATTGTACATCAAGATCCTTGCATTACTTCATACAAATCTATGTTCTTATTCAAGCATTTAACCAATTCTTTGAACCAGAGCTAAAACAAGAACATACATCAATGGAAAGACAAAGACAATGAGATGAAAGATCATTGATCATTTTCATTCATGATTTGTATAAAATGTATAGTAGGAGAGAAATGGCCAGCAAACTATGCCATTGTATTCAAGAAAATGTTGGTACAATCAAGCAAAACCTACAAATTACAAAAGACTCAGACTCAATATCCTAGAAAATGACTTAAACTCTATTTCTCTGTGTTCTGCATTAAAAAATTCTCCAAAAGATCAATGTAAGTGGCCTTGAATTCCCTTTTATAAGACAAGGGCGCAACAAGCTTTAGGCCAAGTACACATGTCACATTTTCATTTGACATTTAATATTACATTTCAAAACATGAGCACAAACTGCTCATGGATAGAATATTCCTAGGACAAATACAGTTATATTTACTTGTTACAATCCTTGTCCTTTTCAAAAGTGTCTGATGTTGATAGTTGATGTCTTTTCTTTGCTGCTTCATTCTTATTCTTTGTTGGTGTAGACTCGAGAATGGTGAGTTGGCAGAAGAAGACAAAACACCGGTGTACAAAAAGACAAAATTCCTTTTGTTGATGTTGTTGTAGCAGTTATAAGTGCCGAGTGTGCATTAAAGAAAAAAATAACTCATCATCTTGAAAATATTACAAATCAGGTAGTTGATTGTATTTCTTATCCCAGGTGTCATACTCTTCCTCTGATGGCCATTTGAATGCCATACATTCATCCAGTTTATTTATGTATGAGCCATACCTCTTCACTACTTGAGTTGCTTCCTTGTCAAAATCTTCTATAAACCTTTTTGTGAACCATAGCTTATCCATGCTACTCTTCAATATCAACAAAATTATCTTCACAAATGAGAAGAGCCTGAGTTGCAACAACATTCTCCATCTGGGACCTCCATTGTTCATATGGTTTGACTCCTCCATTACTGTCTAAAATGTCTAGCAAAAGGCTAAGATCACTTTCATCAAACTCTTGGAGTAGATCCCTTATTCTTTTTTCCATGGAGTCCACTATTCCTTTAAATTCAGTTATGCCTTTCACCATTCTGTATGTTGGGACGATCTGCTTTGGCTTATTTGGATCATCAGTTGATCCCTTGATCATGCCAGCTAGAGCACTGAGCCTAGGCACCCACAATTGCATCAATGGAACTGCCTCTGTTCTATCCTTCTCAAACATATTAATAGCTGTTATCATTAAAGAATAGTTATTGTGTACACTGTTGATTCTCTTTATTGTTTTGCCCATTAAATGTTCCAATACATTTGTCATTATAAGCACATTATTTCCATGCTTATCTTCCTCATAAAGCTCCAATATTTCATCATAAGCTTTTAATTGTTTAATCAACTCCCTTCTGTTGATCCTTGCTCTTGATGGTGGGGCAGCAAAAGTGCTTGGAACTAATAGCCTATCTTCATCATAAACAACCATTTATGTAGATTGAGGTGGGGGAGGTAGTGGTGAAGAAGGGGATGGAGCTGTTGGTTGCACTTGTTGCATTTGAGGTTGTTGATTCTGCAACATCTCAACCATTATTTCCAACTCTGCAATCTTTTTCCTGCCCTTATTATATTCAATAAGCAAATCATCATATTTCTTGGTTTCCTGATCATATTTTTTTGTAAAGATTCAGTGGTTGCCTTGCTAAATTTGGCAACATTTACAGCCAATGTGGCTGCTTCAACTGCTGAAGTGTTTGAAACTCTTTTTAATATTAGACCCCCTCTTAAATCACCAGAAGGCTCTACAACTGTGGGCTTACTTGTGTTTGGTGCAAGTGCCCAAATAGAAAGAGTATCCCATTTAGGGCTAAAAACTGACCCAGATAGTACACATAATGCCTCATCCTCGGTAGCAAATACCTGAGCATCATGTTTTCTGACAGTATCAAGGGCTATAGCAAATGCTATATCCCACTCAGGCAATAGGAGAATGCCACTATCCCTTACAAGTTTTTTGCCCTCATCAGGCATCATTTCCTTTTGCTTTGATTTTATTTGGAGCACCAATCTTTCTGATATTTTCTCCCTTGTCTGCTTAGGGAATTTAGCCATTTCCTCATTCAACCTCCTTTGATAATCATTGCTCTTGGTTTTCCAAACTAATTCTTTAAATACATTTCTTTTAACAAAAGTGTCATCATCCATGAAATTCTTGCAAGCCTCATCCCTGACATCATCTGTATTAGCAGTTCCTGTCAACACTGCTTTGGTGACCCTATTTTTTGGAGCTGGTAGATCACCATCCCTTTAAGGAGATGGCATATGTTGCATGATGTCATTTGTGGTTTGTTGGCGTTTCAATTAGCACCTCTGGAGTGCTTATTGGAAACAAACAGCTATGCATAGTGTGTGATGACTGCTCTTCAAATTATGGAGGGGAAGCTCCCTCTTGTTTGTTGATGTTTGCGTCAAAGTAAAACGGACTAAATGTTCCTATCTTTTTTACTCAACGGGCAGGACACAAGGGTGCATAAACACAATGCGTTGCAGCTAAGGTTTTTTCTGGTTTTTGCAGACCTTAACTACAACTAGGCTAACTTTTAATCTATCCTATCTCCTCTAGATAAATAGAGCGTGAGGGCATAGAAGCGGGAATGGATTGGTTGGATCACTTGGATTGACCATCTCTCAGAATGCGTCCGAGACTCTGAATTCACAGATCTATGTTGGAATAAGGTATTATGCAAGCAATCACTCTTTACGGTAAGCTGAATCTCAAGATTGCCAAGGAGGATTGTCCAAGGTGTAGGCTGGGATGCAACTTACTAGAGACAACAAAGTACGATGAACTGGCTAACAGGATTCCCGAGGAGGTGACAACACCTATCCAAAGTATAGGCTGAAATATAGATCATTACACAATATCAAATGACAATCATTAACATCAAAATACCCAAGGAGGTGATGGCACTTGTCCAAGGGGGAGATTGAGACAATAGATTGTAAGAACAAGACGTTGATAGAAAAAACTTTGGATCAAATTGCATGTGCCTTTTGATTTATTTTTTCAAACTTTCTTAACGAATTACAAAGATTTGGGACAGCAAAGGTACGAAATCATACACAATTGCGATCAAACCAAACAACTCTCATCCAAGAGTGAACAAATATAGACTTGCAAGCTTGTTGGCATAATGGCACAACAATTTTGTGTAGTAAATAAAGGTTACAAAATAATGAGCAAAGACTCTTATTTATAGAAATTCGAAGGAGTAGGAAACCCTAAAATCTCTTTGAGTTAACAATTAGTTCTTGCCAATTTGTAAGATTTATTCCTATGTCTAAATGTAGGTGACCTAGCAGTTAACTGGAAAGCTACATCAGTTAACTGAAACTAAACTAAAAGTGAATTCCAATGTACAAAGTGCCTCCAAAATAGAGATCCACAATTAGTGAAGATTGACATGCATGATCAATGGGACGGTGAGTTAACTTGAAAAGAAGCATCAAGTTAACTCCCATTTGTCATCAATGCTATTTTGGAGGGTAGGACGTCCCAACTAGGTGTTTTGCACCACATCACCACTAGTCAACAGGTTCTCTAACCAATCGTTGACTTCTCTTGCCTTTGGACAATAAATGCTTAGTAGGATGATGATGTGTCGCTTCAACATTTCTTAACCACACGCAATCTGCTACTGATATTCAATGGTCTTGGCAGCTGCATCATCTAGCTTGGCCGTCATGGCTGCAATCTTACTCAACTTGTGGCCAGTAGGATCACTGCAGAGATTGCTATGAATGAGGTCTTGGAACTATTTTTGTACTTCAGCTAGCTCAATGTATGCACCTCCTTCGTACTGATAATGGCAAGGGATGAATGTTACTAACGTTCTTACGAACTTGATAAGATGAAGATGAATGTATGCACCTCCTTCATCTTGGTCTATTAACTTTCTATTTACTGTTTTTTGACTGAGTATTGTTTGTACACACACCCATATAGATCAGTTCTTGCAGGGTGTCTTAAACTTTCATTCAATAGTTGTAAATTTTAAGCATGTAACATCTCTCTAGGGGATTTGAACACAGGTCTACATTATGAAAGCTTTGATGATTTACCTCTTGAACTCACTCATTTGATACAATTGTTCTTATATATTAAATTGTTAAACTTAGCATTTATGTTGTCCCAGATTCCCAGGTTTATAACACCTGTTCTAAATACTAGTGCTTATATATATATATATTAACTTGTTATGCTTAGCATTTATGTTGTCTCAGGCTTACAATATCTGTCGTAAATTAATTTTGTATATTTATGGCTCTTTGATTAAAGGAATATTATTATCAACCTGAGAAATATTTTTCTGTTTAACGATTCCAGTGTCGAATTGGTATTACAGAATACATGCTATATAATGTAATTTGTTGGGCATTTTCCCACTTCACTCAAAACTATCTTTTATAGTTAGCATTTGTGTTGCCCAAGGTTTATAATACCCGTTTTATATCATTTTTGTATTTGTATGGCTCTTATTTTAAAATGCTATTACAATCAACCTAGCAAACTGTATGCATGAGGATCGAGCAATATTTTTCTTTTTATGACTCCAGTGTCAAATTAGCATCTTGGAATATATGATAGATATTATATTTTGCTGGGCATTTTACCTGTGAATTCACATAAAGCTATCGTTTATCATTAGCCAAACAAGGAAGGCTACCACTGTGACCAGAGCATGTGAATTGCAGGCAAGTTGACCTAGTCTTTTTCAATCTGCTCATTTTAATTTGATTTGTTTCAAAATTTCAAAACTAGTTATATATCACACTCCATTATATCTTACATTCATCACAAGCATTTGTATGTTATTAAACAACATTCAATCATACAGACTCATTCAATGTGTCTTCCTACAATCATTGCAAGCTGTTCATTCAAGTCTTGAGTTTCCTATGACAAAGCTTTGGGCAGGGTAGTGAGGTTTATGCCCTTGTCCAAGCTGAGAATATAACAAGCCTAAGTTGAATGTAGTTGGTTGCAGAAAACAACTAATCTATGATTGTAGCCATTTATATTTTTCCTTAAGTACATATAAAAATAAGAACTAATGGATAAAATATGGACGGCATCCATTTAGATACATGGTTTAAAAGTGATCAGTATATTGTTGATCTAAAACTGGCTCCCAAGTGCAACAGAGTTCTGTGACATCCCAAGAATAGTGCAACCAAACTTCTAGATGTTGTCTACTTGACTGCAGAAATGGGCTGAATGGTAGATGAAAATTCTACTACAGTCATTTACAGAATGACCAGACTATTAAAGGGATGGAATCTGCGTTAATAACTAGCTGCTAAATATAAGCTTTATTAGATGCCAGTTTGCTTTAGAAGTTGGCTTAAATTTAAAGTTTATTGGAGGTTAACTCCTGGCCATCTTAGTTGGGGCTTAATTGCTACTTTCTTCTACTAAACATATTTGTACTATTCCCTGCAGTATAGTCCCTTTTCTGGCCTGTAATATTAAGTGACACCATGCAGTTGTCATATAAAAAATCCCATTATACAATGTTAAAGAGATTTGACATAAAAATCCTTTCTTTCGCTCTATGGTTTAAGGTGGTGATGAAATGTTCATTTACATATACTTTTAGTTCAATTTGAGTGCACAAATGCCATTAGATTTTCATGTTTTTTTTCCATCTCTTGAAGCAGGTTTTGGGCCTTGGAGTTTCAGGTAGGGCAGCAGCACGGCTTGCTCTTGCAAGGGGTGCAACTGTTGTGGCAGTTGATAGTAATGAAAGTATGGTCCCTTTGGAGGTATGCAAGTTCTCATTCTTCCGCGAGACCTTTAATATATACATCATATTACTTCCCATTTTGTTGTTCCTACATTTTTTCTATATATTTGCTCTGAAAGTCTAGGTCAGAAGTTATTAACATTTTGTGTTTGAAATTGCACATTGCTTTAATGGGGGCATATATTTATATAAATTGTATTGACACAATATGCTATTGTCAATCCTAAAGTACGTTCTTATAATGTCTTGAACAATAGAGTAAGTGATAGTCATATTTCTAGCACCAATGGCCTGTATTCATCCCCCTTCTTTGGCTGTAGCTGAACTTGCTGAATCTAGAAAGATAGTGAAAATATGTGATAGAATTGTCAAGTGGAAGTAGTTAGTCATGCCTCACAATCTGACCAATATAAGTGAATAGATTTTTGCAGATCACAAGGGAGGACCACACAAATATGACTGATAGAAAGGTTCAAGCCACAATTGGTAGAATGGTGAAGTGATTGTTCCACTTTTGATTTCCAAGAGGAAGAAATAATTAAAAAGGTTAAAGCTACTCTTAATGTGCTAGAGGAAGCAAGAATTAAAAGGGTTCAAACCACTCTTGATTGAGAGAGCCAAGGGTGGAAATAAGGAAAAATAAAATGCCTTAAAGGTCCTTACATTAGGAGGGATTCCTGGACATTGATGCTTTAATGCTTCTATTTCCCTAGAAAGTGGTTGTCATGTCTCTTTTTCAAAAATTAGATAAAATATTGCTTGCCTAGGGAGATTTCAGAGTTTGGGAATTGGATTTGCTTCTTGACCCGTACTGTAATGTCCCCATTTTTCACGAGCATCAGGTTTTTGGAGATTAGCCTATCAATTGACCCTCGTAGGCTAAGATAGTTGGTTAGAGGGTCCTTCTTGGCAGAGATCAATGTGTTTTCTCCTTCAGAGCTCAGTGTGGGTTCAAGTTTGGCCTTCGTTAGACTCAGTTCTTCACACTTACTATTTATAGTAAGTCACCATTTCAGGAGAGTCAGGGTTGCTATATTTAGTAAGGCACCTGAACATGTCTCAGATGCAGTGTTGACCTCTTACTCAGTTGGATGGGTGAAATATTAAATGTTTAATGAGTAATTGTCATTAAAGGTACTTTAATGATAATTAAATAATATAAAGTTAAATTCTAAAGTCAAAAGTGTACTTTATTTCTGATGAGGCCATGACCTTCAATTAAGATCACTTAAAGTACATTTTTATAATATTATTTTGGGTGCCCAAGTTTGAGGAGATATTATAAAGTTTTTATTAAAACCTAAAGTGGATTTCAAAAGAGAATTAAAAGCACTTAAGAGGTTGACCTCTTTGAGAAGAATATATAAAGGCATCAAATCAAACATAATTCATTATGTTTGAAGATTATAAAACTTTTGTCTTTGGAGTTTGTGCTTTGAGAGGAAGCCAGCTAGGGTTTCTGCCATCTTCAGCATTGGAGAACGAAAACTCTTCAGTGTCTATGCAATTCTGAGGCTGTGCAATACCAGTTGATATTATTGCTTGAGGGAGCTTCATTTAGGAGTTCTAGTTGTGCCTAAAACTGAAGTATTTAACCAAGGGTTTGAAAAATACAAGGCAATTTGATTGGAGGCAGCAGTTTGATATTAATTTCAGTTCTTTGGATAGGACGATTTACACCCAGGAGGACTCTTTGAAGGAAGGACGATTGTACCAATATGCTGGTCTGATACAAATCAGAACTTTATTCCATGCTGGGTGCAGGCGATTTTGTTCTCGAAGGCTATATAAATTCTAATAAAATTAGCAAGGTATCTATTGGCATTGAGGAAGGTTGGCACACCATTGTGGTAGACAAATACAGCTTCAACAGGGAGAATCAAATTTATTTATGGTTGCTGCTACAGAAAAATCAGGTTTTAAGGTTGCCATCTCTTCATTGATTTGGAGGGCTTCATAATCAGGTTCCTTAATGCTTTAGAGTATTTGCATTGTTAGATCATTTTGCATAAGATGCTGATGTAGATGATCATTTTATATCAGATTGGGTATTGTATTGGAAAATCATTGTAAGGCCAAGAGTCTTGGCTAATCATATCAGCATTGTACTAGAATTGGCACATCAATAATGGAATAATAAGTTGCATACCAAATGTTTGATGTAATGTTCATATCTATATTGATCATGATCAGCATATGAGTTTTCATGCCAAGTGTTTGACGAAATGTCAATTGGCTGTAGGTGCACATTTTTCATGTAGAGATCATATATATGTATTCAAAAGACAAAGGAATTGCATTTATGTTTTAGTTCTTTGTGAAATGGTAAAAGACTTCTTGTATTAACATAAAAGGAGGATTACAATATATAGAAAAGAGACAATACTGTAGATATTAAAGATAAGATATCTACCTACCTACCGAATACTGTAGAAACAGTAGAAAACTAAGCTAAGTAAAAACAGTGACCATTAACAATTAACAATAAGAATATAATATTCTAACACCCTCCCTTAATGGTCAATCGGTCAAAAACACCAAGTTGCCCCCTGAATTTGACAAATTTATCCGGGCTCAGAGACTTGGTGAGAATATCTGCAGTTTGATCCGTTGTTGGAACATACTACAGCTGAACTGATCCGTCTTCTACCAGCTTGCGGATGTAGTGACAATGAAGCTCGACATGCTTGGTACATTCGTGGAAGACTGGATTTTTGGCCAGTTTGAGCACCCCTTGATTGTCAGTGTACAAGGGAGAAGGACCTGCTTGTGACATGTGCATGTCAGAAAGCATCCGACGGAGCCAAACTGCCTCACATGCTGCTTTAACTGTTCCTCGATATTCTGCTTCGGTCGAGGAAAGAGCCACTGCCTGTTGCTTCTTGCTGGTCCATGTTACAGCACCTGTACCCAAACTGAATACATATCCAGATGTAGATTTTCTGTCATCCACTGAACTTGCCCAATTTGAATCTGTATAACCAATCAGCTTTGGATCCTTGCATCTGCCATACAGAATGCCATAATCTGAAGTGCCTTTAACATATCTCAGCACTCGCTTCGCTGCAAGCCAATGATCAACTTTCAGAGTTGTCATGAAGCGAGAGATGTAGCTCACTGCAAAACTGATGTCAGGTCTAGTGGCAGTGAGGTAGATGAGACTGCCCACTAGTTGCCTGAAGGTCGTTTCATCGACTGGAGGTGAATCAGAGTTGGCTTATAACTTTAGCCCCTTCTCCATAGGTGTGGAGGCAGGTTTGCAATCCTGCATCCAAAATTTGTCAAGCAGACTCCAAACGTATTTAAACTGAGAGATAAAGATACCATCAGCGGTCTGCCAAACTTCAATACCCAAACAGTAATGGAGAAGCCCCAAATCTGTCATGTCAAAAGCCTGACACAAATCCTGTTTGATTGCTGCAATCAAGTGTGCTGAACTGCCAGTAATGATCAAGTCATCAACATAGATAACAAGGAACAAAACATCATCACCAGAGTGTTTGACATACAAATTAGTGTCAGAAGGGCTACGCTGAAAACCATGATCAACCAAGTACTGATCAATCTTGATGTACCATGCACGGGGAGCCTGTTTCAGTCCATAGAGTGCTTTCACGAGCCTACATACCTGATGTTCGTTTCCGGCAACCTTGAAACCAGGAGGCTGCGTCATGTAGACTTCTTCCTGTAAATCACCATTGAGGAAGGCACTCTTAACATCCATCTGATGAACTATCCATGCAAATTGGGCTGCAATAGCGAGAAGAAGACGAATTGTGCTCATCTTTGCAGTAGGAGCAAAAGTCTTCTCGTAGTCAATGCCCTCCCGCTGTGTGAATCCCCGAGCGACTAATCTGGCCTTGTATTTATCCAAAGTGCCATTGGCATGATACTTGACCTTATAGACCCATTTGCAGCTAATAGGTTTCTTCCCAGGAGGAAGATCAGAGAGATCCCAAGTGTGATTCTTCAGAAGACTATGGTATTCAGACTCGATAGCCTTTTCCCACTCTGGAATTCCTTTAGCCTCTGAATATGTCTGAGGCTCATAGATGCTGTGTAGGTTGGCCATAAGAGCAAAATTGACTGTGTTTGGCTGCTTGCGCTTGCTACGAGCTGATCGACCCTCAACGAGTTCATCATTATGAAGATCGCCGATAGTCTTGAGCCACCACTTAGGCCGACGAGTAGAAGTACCAACATTTGGAGTAGGAGAAACAGCATCTGCTGGGATGTCTAGAACAACGTCATCTGGATGTGAATCCTGAGGAAGATCAGGTAGTGCTATATCATGAGTGGTAGACTCCTCATCTTCAGAGTCAGAATGCTCTGAAGCCCTCCCATCAGGGGAACCAAGAGGAAGACGAACACCATCATCAGGAACCTGCATAGGCTGATCCTCAGGGCTAGTAGTAGGAACAAAGGGACCAGTAGTCTCATCAATCACAACATCACGACTGAATATGAGACGATCTGTCTCCACATCAATCAACCTGTATGCCTTGTGATTGTCGCTGTAACTAGTAAACATAAACTTTTGGCTCTTGGAATCCAACTTGGCACGCTTGGCGTCTGGAATCCATACATGAGCGGTAGAACCAAAGACTTTCAGATGGCCCACTTTAGGCTCACGTCCTGACCAGGCTTCTTCTGGAGTCATCTTCTTAACGACCTGAGTAGGGGACCGATTCAGGAGGTAGACTGCAGTATAAATTGCTTCAACCCAATATTTCTTAGGTATATTTCTGTATTCCAGCATAGAACAAGCCATTTCAGTAATGGTGCGATTCCTACGTTCAATGACACCATTCTGTTGAGGGGTGTATGGTGTGGTGAGTTGTCGTTTGATGCCGTGTTGAGCACAAAAAGTAGAGAAGTCAGTTGAACAAAACTCCCCCCCATTATCTGACCTTAGAGTAACAATTGGAGAACCTGATTCTTTCTCAACCAAGGCCTTATACTACTGAAATGTATTGAACACATTTGATTTATTTTTCAAAAAATACACCCACATTTTTCGATTGAAATCATCAACAAATAACAAAAGGTACCTGGACCCAGTAACAAAGGGAGTGTTCATTGGTCCACAAACATCAGCATGAACCAATCGAAGTACCTTGGAGGCTCGCTAAGAGTCACCATCCGAGAACGGTGTCCGATGCTGCTTTCCAGCTTGACAACCTCCACAAACTCCGTGATTTTGAGTTTGGATCTCAAGTAGACCAGCAACCAAACCCTCCCGAGACAGTTGAGAGAGATAGTGCACGTTCAAGTGCCCATAACGCTGATGCCAAAGTTTCCTGATGGAAGTACTTTTTGCTGCCAGAGCGTGCTCTTGAGAATCACCGGAATCAACAAGTCTGTACAGACCATGATCCTCAAGTCCCATAGCAATTGTAGTACGAGTCACCTTATCAACAACGCTGCAAGTGGACGAACTGAAAATGACATCCAACTGGGGAGAATGCTTCATGATCTGGCTGACGGAGAGAAGATTATGTTCCATGCCTGGAACATAGTAGACATCAAGAAAGAGTAAATTTCTTCCTCCAGAATGAATCTGAACATTGCCCTTACCAGCAATTGTGTACTCTTCGCCGTCTCCAAAGATCACTGAATCAGTGAATGGTTCATAATTGGTGAACCAATCTCGACGATGAGTAAAATGGCGAGAAGCCCCGGAATCAATATACCAGGCAGAAGATTGGTCTAGATCTGCAGTTCGCTTGGCCATAAATGCATAGAAAGCAGACTCTTTCTGCTTGGTGTGCTCCGCAACATTTGCCTTTTGTTGAGACCCTTCCTGCTTCTTTTGTTCAGAAGCCATCCAAATGCGACAATCAGCCTTTATGTGACCATATTTGTGGCAATAATTGCAGTGAACGTTCTTTTTCTTCTTGCTGTCCTGAGAAGAACCAGAGCTTTTCGGTTGAGAAGATTGAGCCTTCCCTTTGTTCTTAGCAGAAGATTTGGCAGAGAACGCTTGCTCTGTGGAGGTGGAACTAGTACTGCTTCCGAACTGTTGTCGCCAGCGATCCTGCTGCAAGAGCTTGTTGCAAAGATCGTCAAACTTGAGATCAACATTAGTGGAGGTGATATTCAACGTCTCGATGAAATGCTCATACGAACGCGGAAGACTCTTCAGAGTAATGACAACCATGTCTTCTTCCTCCATTGTTCGACCAATCGCCTCCAACTGATCACGAATGTCCTTGATCTTCGTGAGATGTTCCTGTAAGGACATTTTCTCATCCATCATGATGGAAAAGAGCATGTTCTTGAGAAAGAACGCTCTGCTCTTGTCGGAGGTTTCATGAAGTGCCTTCAAATGATCCCAAATTTCTGAAGCAGTTTTGCCAGACGGTACCTGAGGTAGCTGCTCATCTGTGACAGAGAGTTTGATGAGCATGACGGCTTCCTGGTTGCGTTCATCCCATTTGTCTTGGTCCTTTCCGACTACAGTCGGACGAGCTGAGGTCCCCAAAACGATCTGATCAAGGCAATGATATTCGAAGATCGTGAGCATGTGTTGCTTCCAGGTGTTGTAATTTTTCCTGTTGAACTTCTGGCTGCTTTCGAGCATAATATTTGTCAGGGATGCCATTTTGCACACCTTCCAAAACATTGAGAATGTAGACAAAATGCTTCAGATTTAAAATCTGTTGCACAAATCCCAATGTGTTGAGTAGAGAATAGAAACAAGTTGTATGCACAAGTTTTCGAGGCACCGAAGATGGCAAAGATTGAATTAGACACAGAACCCAATGCAGCTTTGCAAATTTCGAAGGTTTACTGAATAGCCAGAAATTATGAGAGAGACCCAGAAGATGTGTAATAAAAACCCAAAATTTTTTTTGAAGACCCAAAAAATTTGAAAGAGGACCCAGAAAATTTTAGAAAAAACCCAGTTGAGATCGTGTAAAACCCACAAGGAATATGTGATTGAAATAAAATTCTGACCTCAAATGATGGAAATAATATCAAAACCCTAGGCGCGGATCACGTTTTTCAGAAAATACTGAAAAAACGTCTTCAAAAAACACAGATTTCGAGCACAAACGTGAGTGAAGCAGCTCACAAGTCTTCAATGAGGCAAATCGCGGCCCTGACCTGTGCAAATCGCGCCCAAAAGTTATAGAAAAACTCGGACAAATCACGAGTTCATGAAAACAAAAAAAATGCGCCCAGAAAGAGTTTAAAAACGTGGGTTGAAGTTGTAGAAAGCCGCGACCAGGAGGTTCTGAAACATGTGCATAAGCAGAGGATGAAAGTCGCGGCCTGCAGAAGCACGACATCGCGTCAGGAAAGGAAAGGTAAACGTGGCCAGATGCAAAAAAGTTGCGCCCAGAAAAGCGCAGGAATAACAAACGCCCAGGACGCGGCTAGAGAGAAATCCGCAACAGAAAAAAGGCGAAATCCGCGAATAGAACACACGCGAAAACGCGTTTCAGGTGGCCACAAATTTTTTCTGAAAATAGCCACGAATTAGGAGCCCAGAAAAAAACCAACAGGCAACCCTAGCCTAAAAAAAAATTCGAATTATAACTTTTTTTTTTTTTTTTTTCAAGCCCACGAATTTTTAGGGTTTTTTTCCTTTTCTTGGCTCTGATACCATGAAATGGTAAAAAACTTCTTGTATTAACATAAAAGGAGGATTACAATATATAGAAAAGAGACAATACTGTAGATATTAAAGATAAGATATCTACCTACCTACCGAATACTGTAGAAACAGTAGAAAACTAAGCGAAGTAAAAATAGTGACCATTAACAATTAACAATAAGAATATAATATTCTAACACTTTGCTTAGACATCTTAGTAATCATTTGCAAGCATTTAAATCACATTTGACATCATTCCAAGAAAGCATAAGCAAACTGAAACATAGAACCGACAAGTACATTCTTCGCATACAAAGTGTTTGACAGTATTCCTTGAGCCTCTAATTAGCATTTTGAGGTCAGAACCAGCAAGGCTCATTAGATGTGCTTAGGAGCTGTTTGAAGTTGAGGAACGGAGTTGTGTTTTGATGCATGCCAAGGAGCTATTGGAGGTCGGGGATCAGGGTTATTACCCGACGCATGCCAATGAGCTATCAAAGGTCGGGGACTGGGGTTTCTGCCTAATGCATGCCAAGAGCTATCGGAGGTTAGGAATCGGGGTTGTAGCCTAATGCATGCCAAGGGCTATTGGAGGTTAGGGATTGGGTCGCAGTTTGACACATGCCAAGGAGCTATAAGGGATCGAAGTTTGGAGATACCACCCAATTTGTGCCAAGTCATAAGGTTGGAGAAACTCTGAACCTTCAGTAGGAGAATTTTTAAGGCCAGTAAGGCTAACTTACCCTGTAACGTGTCAAGGGCCCATTAATGTTGACCTATGATGTTACACCCCATCCTTGAATTACAATTTACTTTCTACTTTATATTAAATGCAATGAGGATTTATATGACTTTGAAGCTTTGAAAGATGAATGTTCTGATGAATTATATGCGATGTAATGGATTTATGTATTTAATTGAAATATTGATGAATATGCAATGATATAGATGCAAATGTTATGGGTAACTACGTGTTTGTTTTCTAAGTGGATATGCAAAATGATTCACACCCTCCAGAGGGAGAGGAGGGGTATCACCCAAGGGTATAGATAAGGATTGAATAGTATAGCCATCCGAGTTCATTGTCTGTGCATAGGTCGGGTTTTGGATACTTTCGAAAATGAGTAAGTTTTGATCTTAAGTTGTGTCTCTTGGGTACGTTAACCTAAGTCTAGTCAATCTTGGTTTCCTTAAAGAAAGCTATAGGATTATTAGTATTTATTTATTAACATTTTAATCGTTAGATATTATTATTATTATCAAAATTGAATTAGTATCGGTTCCATTGTTATGATATTTGTATATAGAAATGATCGTGTATATATTATGGTATATGTGTATGCATTAAGATCAAATAGTTTCATTGTTTTAATATGAATACATATAGGGGTATGTATAAATACGTACATACGTATATATTTATACGTAAAGGTAAATGAGCATATATATACGATTCGATGATAATCGATAATCGATAATTGGTATATATACATACTCATACGTATAAATACATATGTATATAGGTATTTATATACATACGAGAATATATATATGTTATGTTGTACCCAAAATGAAATTTTTGGCATTCTACTTAAATTGAGCTAAACAATGTAAAAATGCCGTCGAAAGTATGTTTTAGGTCAAACCAAACATGAAGTCTTTGTGGGTTTTTGTCAAGGAACCTATGGTTAAAATTCTGAAAATCTGAAAATTAGGGTTTTATGCCCCTATTTTTAGGGAAACCCTTAAAAATAGGACCTTCCCGGAAATGATTGAAAATGATTTTGATAGGGTTAATTGACTTCACGATCACACTGATCAAGTCAGAATCATCAAAAGACATGTTTTACTCTGGTGGGTCTATTCTCGTTTTTCAGGAACAAAGTTAGGAGCTCCGCAGCCATTAATGGCAGATTGGCTAGTACCAGGTGTAGAAAGCTAAACCTCAAAAGCTCCAACGAAGAAGCCATGGCAGAAAAGGATGAAAATGATGCCGTTCAACGAAGGAGATTCTCAAAATGAAAAAGGCCAAAATTTGGCTAACTCTGGAAGATGGACATTTTGTCTACCAAGGCAAAACACAGTCTACAGTTGAAAAAGGCGCCCCTCTTGAACAAAGGGGCCCTTGGATCTCAGAGGGAAAATGTAATCATTTGACATCTTCAGATCACTCCTCCTCTTCACTTTCATGCTGGCTCGACAACAAAACAAACAACAAGATCATCTGATTCACGGATCATTGGCCAATCGTCAGTGAAGTATGGAGAATCTATAAACAATGAAGATGCCAAATCAGAGAACTTCAAGCTAAAAGCGCCCTTGCTGGCCAAGGGCATCCCTCAGTTCAAGGTATCAGATGAATCCACCAGTAGCTGCTTCATACATTACATCTTTTTAGCTTCCTCCCAGCTACGTGATCGATCTGACAGTAGGTTCACAGGACACACCAAACGATCACACATTGAGATCAAGCAGAAAAAGCCAGAACTCGAGACTGAAAAGACAAGCCAAAAATTGGCTAAGGACAGAGGAAAAGCGCCCCTCTTGGAGAAAGGCACCCTTTCTTTGAGGCATGCAAATGCAGCTTGAATGCGTACTGCTCTCCAGAACAACCTTCTCAGCTCGATCAATCTCGACAACGAGACTGTCAACGAAAGGATCCGACAACTGAATCATCTAATGACAGAGATCAAGGTAGGCAGTTTTCAGAGTAGACAAAACCTGTCAACAAGCTAAAATCGCCCTTGCTGGACAGGGGTGCCCTTGAGTTTGAAGGACATAAACTCACTGTCATCAATTGAGAAGTCAGTCATCCAGTGCAGGATCGAGCTGGTTACCCGATGCATCGTCAAGTAGAGTAATCTAACTCATCAATCAATAGGAACGTCAGATCAAAGCACAGAGGGTCTGAAAAGGCCAAAATGAAGAACAATCAATGAAAATTAACTAAGGCACAGCCAAAAGCGCCCCTCTTGAAGAAAGGCGCCCCTCATTTTGGAGGCTCAAACTTAGTTTTTTGAGTTAATCTCTCCTAGGCATATCTCCTCAAGCTGATCCCATCTCAACAATGGATCCATCAACAACTGCCGAAGATCAATTGAGCAGCCAGGATTGAAGATCAAATGGAGGCACTTCAACTTGCAAAAATGATCAAAACTCCAAAAGGGACGCTTAAGAAAGTCAAAAGCAAATGTTGACTTGAGTTAACAAATTTTGGAGGCAAAAAGAGGTCAATCACTCCACAATCAATGGAAATCACCTTTTTGAACTCCAAATCAGGCTCAATCATAAGTTGAATGCCCAATTGATGCTTGCAACTCCAAATTGACATATCAAAGCATCTAGGCAACCATTATTCATTATTTCTTTCCAAGTTGAGGAGCTCAAGAACGAATATTTTTCTTCTCCAACATTTTTGAAGATCTTACAGAGGGGTTTTCTCCGTTCATATTTTTGAAGATCTGTTGCATAGAGGGACCATTTATCAAAGGTTGCACCAAAAGGCATAATTCTTCCAAGATTGACAGATTATAACTTCCAATCAACTTCTGTCTACTTCCTCTATTTTTGTCTAAAATTCTTGCATGTCCGAGAAAACGACAGATAATCATAGATCTGACCAATTGGGTATGATCAACACATCTTTTTCAACAAAACCCACATGTTGGATTTTTCCAAAAAAAGTAGGCTTGTTGCCCCTAAAAAAGTCATAATTTTGAAAAACAGACAAAGTGGGTTTGTTCAGCTTTGAAGCACGAACCAAACCCATGTGTTGGATTTTTCTGAGAAAAATCACTTTCTGGTGCCTCCCTGCCTCTGCCACCGAAGGGCTTTTGCATGTCATAGAAAAACAAACACGTTTTTTCAAATTTCCGACGATCTGGGATTGTTTAGAGAATTATTCTCAACAAAACCCATGTCTCATAATTTTTCGTAAAAATTACCCTTGGCGAGGCTATTTTTAGCAGTTCTAGAAAAAGTTGTCTAAGCAGCATCGTGTGCACAGTCAATCTTCAAGGTTTTCAGAATGCAGTTCTCCTAAGACGAATACAAGACCAAAATGGTCTTACTCCATGATTTTCTGAAAACGACTGGCGCCGATCTGCGTCGGGCACACCTAGAGGTTAATCTGGATAGATTTACAAGCATAGACACAAGTCCACAGGTTCCATAATGGTTTCACCTCGTATATCTGATTGCCTTGCAAGGCTAGTTTAGAGGATTGTAACCGTTGGAATTTTACACATGCAACAAGTTCATGTGCATGCAGCAAGTTCATGTGCATTTCTCACGGTTGGAATGATCATGGTCAAACTTCGCGGTTTCATCATACAACACTCTTCCATTGAGAAAGATCAAGGAAAACGTCAAAGCTGCAAAAGAACGCGGAAGGTAGTCATTCCCAAGACAAAGCCGCCATCGGTTAATATTACACTACCTTCCACGTCAAAGTGGAAACACAGACAAAAAGGAAAGGAGTAACCCTCCTAAGGGAAGTAGAATGAAGGAGATGCATACATCAAGTTGCTGACAAGCGATAAGCTGACGATTGACAAGCATGTAACGGTCTTTGTATGAAGAAGTCAACGAATGAACAAAAACACCATTGACCAATGATGATGAGGTGTCAAACACCTCAAGAAGGATGCCCTACCCTCCAAAATAGCAATAAAAACGACTAAAGTCAACTTGATGCCCCTTTCCAAGTTGACTCTAGATCTCCACAAATCATGCATGTCAGATCCCACTGATCTAGGATGTCTAATTGACTCCCATGATTTGTGGATCTCAGATCTCCTTTAAAGGTGGATGTCTATTTTGGAGACACATTTGTAATTATAGTTCACTTTTAGTTAGGTGTCAGTCAACTGAGGTAGACTCCCAATTTGACTTTTGTTTAGTTTCAGTTAATTGAAGTAGATTTTCAGTTAATTGCTTGCTCACCTACTTTTAGACATAGGAATAAATCTTGCTGATTGACAATAATTGATTGTTAACTCAAGGAGATTTTAGGGTTACCTACTCCTTTGAGTTTCTATAAATAAGAGCCTTAGGCTCATTATTTGTTTAACCTTTATTTGCTGAGCAAAATTGCCATGCCATTGTTGCCAGAGTTAGGTTGTTCATATTTGTTCACTCTTGGATGAGAGTTTGTTGGTTGATCGTAATTGTGCATGATTTCGTGCCTTTGCTGTCCCAACCTTTGTAATTCTTTGGAGAAGCTTGAAGAAATAAATCAGATGGTGCATGCTTGCTTGATCTAAATACTTGAGTTCTTTCAAAGTCTTGTTTTCAATAGTGTATTGTTTCAATCTCCTCCTCGGACAAGTGTCGTCACCTCCTTGGATATTTTATTATCAATCATTATCGTGTGATGTTGTTTAATGAGTTGTCTTTTAGCCTACACTTTGGATAGGTGTCGTCACTTCCTCGGGAATCCTGTTAGCCGAATCATCAAACTTTGTTGTTTCCAGTAAGCTGTTTCCAAGCCTATACCTCAGACAGGGGTTCCTCCTCCTTGGGAAGTCTCAGATCCAGTTTTCTGTAACGAGTGTTTACTTGTGTGGAACCTTATCTTTGCATATATCCGAGAGTTCAGAGCCTCGCCCATATTCTACAGAGACGGTGGATTCAAGTGATCCAACCCATCCATTTCGCTCCTACGCCCTCATGCTCTATTTATTTTGAGGAGGTAGGATAGTCTAGAAGCTAGTTAGTCGTAGTTAAGATCTGTGGAAACCAGAGAAAAGCTTAGCTACGGCGCATTGTGTTTATGCACCCTTGTGTCCTGCCGCTGAGTAAAAAAGATAGGAACCTTAGTACACTTTTTTACATAGAAAATCAGCAAAGAGAGATCTTCCTCTCTATAATCCGAAGAGCATGTACTAACACACTTGCAATAGCTGTCCGTTTCCAATAAGCACTCCAAAGGTGCTAATTGAAACGCCAACAATTTTTTGGCGCCCACCGTGGGGCAGGGAGGCATAAAACTTCAAGAAAAGCTTAACGCTTTAATGACACGAAATGGGCATCTGGTGTCCTTGGGCTCCAGTTGAACAACCTGATCTTGCTCCAACAACTCTCCAACCAGATCTTTCATTCATTGAAGGAGAGCAGACAGACATCATCAGTAGCTTGCTTACTTTCATCTTTAAAAAAATACATCACCAACTTAGTGGATTGCCGCAACTATTACTTTGGATGAGGAAGAAAGAAAGGCTGATTTTGCAGCTGAGAGACCAGTTTTACCACCACTCGCATGGTAGTAAGCATCCTGGCTCACCAAGTATACATACGAAGGAGAAATAATCCTCGACTTCAAGAAGACATCGGAGAAGCATCTGACGTGGAGAAAATCTTTGAAGAGGTTCGGGAATGATCCTCTGACATCCAATTGCATGATTGATACAAGAAGCAATGGATGGTAATAACAATAATGTTGGCGAGAGGCGTCGACCTTCATTACCTTGGGGTAATAACATTGGACCCTTGGCTTTTTAGGTAAATCATGAGTTACCTAAAGGGTCAAGGAAGCACTTTCCCCAATTTCATGGTGATGGGAGTACATCCAGATGAACATTTTGCTGCATTCACAATGGCTTGTGCCATCTTGCAGGTACCACACGAAGAGATCGCAGTACGTCTCTTTGTGGAGACTCTTGTTGGGAATGCTGTGGATTGGTTCAGTCACCTGAAGCCAGGCATTATCACAAGTTGGGCATCTATGAGCGAGAAGTTTTTGGCGAGATTCAAGCTCGCTGAAAACAGTCATTTGTTGTTCACCCAACTTGCAAATTTAAAGATGGAGCGCGGCGAGCACATGAGAGAGTTTGTGGCAAGATTTGATCCTCTTGTTGCAAAACTTTCATTTACATTCGATCCATCATTGGAGATTCTGATAAGCTGTTTCATAAATGCTCTCCCATCAGAGATAGCCTCTTCCTGAAGATGGCGAAAGGAACAAAGTTGAAGAGTGTGCAAGAACACGCCATCGAGTTGGAGTATAATATGATCACTTCTGGCTTGATAAAAGCAGATTCTATCAAATCTCCAGTTCAACAATCATACCAGCCAAAGAGAGACAATCTTCAGCCATGGTTGCCAACACCTCCATCAAGACCAATGATTGAAGCTGCACACAGTGCAGTATTTTGCTGTTTCCATGACACTGATGCACATACCGGATTCACGTGTCCTGAGAATTTGAGAATGACCCAAATCATGGGATATGCTGAAGCTGCTCCCAGTTCTAGTTTTGTACCAACAAGTTTGAACGTTGTCTTACCACAAACGGACAATTTCGATGGCGACTCCGCAATGGGATATTTTGAATCCGTTATTAATCAAGAAGAAGACTACCGTCACTATTCTCTTGCAGTGAACCACGAAAATTTTTCAACGCCTGTGTCTACAAGTGTTCAACACTTCAAAGCACAGAAAGAAGAAGAAGAAAGACGAAGATCAAATGAAAAGGGTGAAGAGGTGCGTTCCACTTCCAATCCCAGGTCCTCACAGAAGAACGCTATGCAAGTTGTTCAACATCCTTCTTTAGCAAGTTTTGACATCATAGCTTCCATGATGAAGGCCAAGGTACAAATCTCTCAACTAGAATATCTTTAGGATCATCCAGAACAACTAGATCAAATTCTCAAAGTTGTAAAGAAGCAGGCTATGCTCGAGTCATTTGTTCCAGTAGGAGCAAAGTCTGAAACGAATCCCGGTAATTTTGTGACTTTGCCAGAGATAGAAACTGAAGATCAGAACGTTGCATGTTCTGAAAAGATTCTGACAGAGGACACAAGGTCATGGACAACACATTTCGATGGAGGTTGTTCAAATAAAATTTCAGAAGTAGGGGAAGTGATCATCTCTCCTAAAGGACAGTTGCACCCATCTGTGCAATTGGTATTCACTGAAACCGAGAAAGAGATGCTTTTGTTAGGCCTCAAAGATGTTGAAGACATGGGAATCAAACTCTTATGTGTTAAAGGCGATCTAGAGCTGATCCATGAGCCGGTCAAAGGATATTTTCAGATCAGCAAAGATCACCTACGGCATTATAGAAATTGAGTTTGGAACTCGGTTGACTGGTTTGAGGAGTTCAACATCCTGAAGATGGACTACAACAAAACTAATGCCTCAGGGGTATCAACTTTCCCGTTTGCATCATATTCTGACTTTTGTCTTTTGTCAGAGTACTTTTGCATGGATATACAAATACCTGAGAATCTTCATTCCAGAGGGATTGTCTCCTGCAATTCCCATCAGAAGAGAAGTAAAGGACAGTTGCACCCATCTGTGCAATTGGTATTCACTGAAACCAAGAAAGAGGTGCTTTTGTTAGGCCTCAAAGATGCTGAAGACATGGGAATCAAACTCTTATGTGTTAAAGGTGATCTAGAGCTGATCCATGAGCCAGCCAAAGGATATTTTCAGATCAGCAAAGATCACCTACGGCATTATAGAAATCGAGTTTGGAACTCGGTTGACTAGTTTGAGGAGTTCAACATCCCAAAGATGGACTACAACAAAACTAATGCCTCAGGGGTATCAGCTTTCCCGTTTGCATCATATTCTGACTTTTGTCAGAGTACTTTTGCGTGGATATACAAATACCTGAGAATCTTCATTCCAGAGGGATTGTCTCCTGCAATTCCCATCAGAAGAGAAGTAAAGCCTTTCAGGCAGAAGCAACATCGATGGGAGGCTCTTCGCATTGCCATGAAGTAGGCAATACTCGAAACATTTCGTCCCTTTGGGGATGGGGTGAGTTCTTTGTAAAATAAATTTCTTTTGCTTTAACGTTATGTTGTTATGTTTTTCCCCGTTCCCTAAAGTATTGTTGTGTATTAGGTGTTTTCTTAGGAAGTCTTGTTTTAGGTGAATAATAGGTGAACCCCAATAAATAGGTGAACTTCAATTCTTATGTGAATTAGGAAATGAGTCCTGACTCCGTTACCCAACTAATAAAGTATTGGTCTACAAAATTTGAGATTCTCGGTTCTCCTATGCCGTAGGTATCCGACATAGAGCCTAATGTTGACCCAAAATGAAATTTTTGGCATTCTGCTTAAATTGAGCTAAACAATGTAAAAATGCCGTCGAAAGTATGTTTTAGGTCAAACCAAACATGAAGTCTTTGTGGGTTTCTGTCAAGGAACGTATGGTTAAAATTATGAAAATCTGAAAATTAACGTTTTATGCCCCTATTTTTAGGGAAACCCTTAAAAATAGGACCTTCTCGGAAATGATTGAAAATGATTTTGATAGGGTTAATTGACTTCACGATCACACTGATCAAGTCAGAATCATCAAAAGACATGTTTTACTCTGGTGGGTCTATTCTCATTTTTCAGGAACAAAGTTAGGAGCTCCGCAGCCATTAATGGCAGATTGGCTAGTACCAGGTGCTGGAAGCTAAACCTCAAAAGCTCCAACGAAGAAGCCATGGCAGAAAAGGATGAAAATGATGTCGTTCAACGAAGGAGATTCTCAAAACGAAAAAGGCCAAAATTTGGCTAACTTTGGAAGATGGACGTTTTGTCTACCAAGGCAAAACACAGTCTATAGTTGAAAAAGGTTCCCCTCTTGAAGAAAGGCGCCCTTGGATCTTAGAGAGCAAATGTAATCATTTGACATCTTCAGATCAGTCCTCCTCTTCACTTTCATGCTAGCTCGACAACGAAACAATCAACAAGATCATCTGATTCATGGATCATTGGCCAATTGTCAACGAAGTATGGAGAATCTATAAACAATGAAGATGCCAAATTAGAGAACTTCAAGCTAAAAGCGCCCTAGCTGGCCAAGGGCACCCCTCAGTTCAAGGTATCAGATGAATCCATCAGTAGCTGCTTCATACATGACATCTTTTCAGCTTCCTCCTAGCTACGTGATCGATCTGATAGTAGGTTTACAGGACACGCCAAACGATCACACATTGAGATCAAGCAGAAAAAAGCTAGAATTGGAGACTGAAAAGACAAGCCAAAAATTGGCTAAGGATAGAGGAAAAGCGCCCCTCTTGGAGAAAGGCGCCCTTTCTTTGAGGCATGCAAATGCAACTTGAATGCTTACTGCTCTCCAAAACAACCTTCTCAACTATGATCAATCTCGACAACAGGGCTGTCAACAAAGGATCCGACAACTGATACAGATAATAAGAGAGAATGGGCGGGCACTTGAGAAACGCCCTAGTGCCATAGTAGGGCGCTGGTCCGATTGGCCGGTGAACACCCAATCTTTGACAAAGAAATAGACTATTCTTTCTTTCTCTCTTTCCCAATCCGAAGCAAGATCCCGGCTTATTTCCCGGCCGTATAGTGATATCTATTACCACTGGACTTTCGGCCGACTTTAGATAAGGACCTAGCTAGCACACTCCTCATGCATGAACCACGATCTGACTGCCTAACGCACTCCTGCTGATATTTCTTTCTTTATTCACGAACGAAGGCTGATGAAAGAATGAGGAACTAAACCTGAACTATTGGTTCGTTAGCCAGAGGAGTGAGTCATACTATTATGACCGAGTAATGCCATGGAAAAATAATAATAATAGTAGATAGGTAGGAGCTGTCGGCAGGTTTCGTCACTAGTGATTCCCACCGGTTAATTAACAATCAATTGGTCCGGATGACCCGATTCAATGACAAGTTATGGTTGATTCCTTTCTCTCCCCTGGCGGCGTTAAGATGGTTGTTTCATGTGCTCATTAGCGCCTATTCTACTTCACTCATTTCAATGCTGCCCTCTTCCGAAGCCATGCGTTCCCCCCCCCACCCCCCTATAATAGTTTAGTTATAGTAGGGGGCAGACAACAAAGAAGAGAGAATGATGGGCAAGGGGTGGGAGGGGATTTGCCGTTGGGTGGGATGAGATATTCCACCAGATTTCTTGATATTCAATCCAACTAGTGGATTAACAATTGCCGATAGATAATAGTGGTTAGCACTTGCCCGGTGAGAAGGGTTGCCTACTATGGAACTGCTATCTATTACCAATCAGACCCCAACGAGAATATATCCTTCCGCATTGGACACCTAGTCTATTTAGTACACTCTGGTTCCGGTACACCGCACACTCCGTACACTATCTGTGCTCTGTATCTATGCCTAGGGGAATTCGCTCAGAGGAATCCTCTGATCTGGTAAAGAAGAGCCCTACGGGGGTAAGTGTTGTTCTTTATAGGTATTTGGGGAGCTTATTCTCAATACCTGGAAGCATCAAAGCAAGCATCTTAACCAGATCGAGAGGCAGAGGTGCTGGGAGTAGGAGCAAAGCCAGATATGGGGGTAGAAGCAACGGATAAAGCGTAAGCACGATCCAACCAAGCATCACCAATACTTCATTCATGGTGGGCTCGGCTCGGGGGAACTCCCGAGAGACTAGACTATATAGGCCCAATATCCATTCCGAGATTAGATTCTATACATAACATCTTAACCTTGAAAGATTGAAAAAGAACAACTGGGAAGGAGGTATGTTACGTATAGATTTTCGATTTCTTGCCCCGATTGAGTTGGTAGGAGGGGTGGGAGGGCCCCTAAAATTCTATGGTAGCCCGATAGTTTCTTTCCAGATAGTTTCTTTCATTCTATACGTAACAACTTCGTTCTAGTCAACTTCTGTCTCAAGGCCCCTCATTCCATTCATCGGCCTTCTCCCCCGGAGCGGATGGGCCGGGATCAATCGGAATAGTTCATGAAAGCTTTCAAATAGTAGTTCGTTCCGAAGCGGGGGAAGCGGATGGAAGACATAGAATAGAACTATTGGTTTGGTTCAACTATAGAGAAAGGATTATTGATGGCCCCGGACTCTAGTCACTCGACCCTCCTTCTCTCCCCCACCCCACCCTGAGGGTCGAGGCAATCCGGGCCCCCCTCTTCCGGCAATCAATCCCCTGATCGGCCACCTACCTACCTTTATATTCTATCTCTCCTTTAGACCGACCCCGGTGAACCCCATCGATCCTCCTAAGTTCCCACCCTGGGCGAACAATCAGTAGTATACCCCCGGGGGGGAAGAAAGGCATCCTCATTCGAATAAGCCTTTCGGAATCAATCCCCGAATAGAATTCCCCCCCCCCCCACCCGAGGCCTTCCCCCTTTCCCCAAACGATTTCTAGGGCCAATAAGAATACCCTCTCCTTCCGTGTCCCCGGAACCTTCTAATGACTCTTCTATCCTTGTACTCCCGATAGCCTAACCTGCCGATAATAGTCCCAGAGGGGCAGGGGTGGGTGGGAGGCATGTTACGTATAGAATCTGGCGTACCGGGTTCTCCCGGGTGGGTGGTCAACTCTAGTTCCGCCCCGTCCTATTCGTTCCAGGGGGGGTGGGGATATTAAGGTGCCTAAGCCCTAGAATCCCCTCCCACAACTATCTCTCCCAACCCTATAGCTATTCGCCAGGGTAGGATAGCCGTTGGGGTGGGTTATCTTATCTCCTCCCACCCACCACTACCCTTAGAATAGTAGGGGCCCCCCCACCCGCTGCCGCCCTACTATCTAGCCGGGTCCACATCCCCCCTTATCTAATAATCCTGCCCTACCCGCGAGTTGTTTGTAAGGCCGATCGGGCCCGGCCGAGCGCCCCTACCTCAAAGTTCTCGCCGGAGGACCCCCCGCTAGCCATGAGCAGGCCTTATCAACGGAGGACAGAATCGTGGAGGATCGAGGGGATGACTTGTAGCTAGTTGGCAGAACCAATACTATTCCGTATCATTCATTGACTGGGGGGAGTCATCAAAATCAAAGGATGGAGCCGGGCCTGCTATGAGAAGAAAGTGTTACCTTGGTTCCCGATCCAACTATAGAGTAGGGCCTGGCCGGCTAGATAGTAGGGCCCCTGTTGCTCGTTTCGGAGCCTCCATCCATGCAATAGAAAGAACTACGCTTCGCCTGCAATTGAACTTAATATCTCAATCCGAAGTTTAGTTATTAAGGTGTATCGGGGGACTTAGTAACTAGTGCTAACATGTGTGTCAATAAGTGCGTGATCCGCCATCAGCTTGTTTCAGTAAGATACAAGTTTTCAGAGTAGACAAAACCAGTCAACAAGCTAAAAGCGTCCTTGCTAGACAGGGGCGCCCTTGAGTTTGAAGGACATAAACTCACTGTCATCAACTAAGAAGTCAGCCATCCAGTGCAGGACCGAGCTGGTTACCTGATGCATCGTCGAGCAGAGTAATCTAACTCATCAATCAACAAGAACGTCAGATCAAAGCACAAAGGGTCTGAAAAGGCCAAAACAAAGAACAGTTTTTGAAAATTGACTAAGGTACAGCCAAAAGCGCCCCTCTTGAAGAAAGGCGCCCCTCATTCTGGAGGCTCAAACTTAGTTTTCTGAGTTAATCTCTCCCAGGCATATCTCGTGAAGTTGATCCCATCTCAACAACGGATCCATCAACAATTGTCGAAGATCAACTGAGCAGCTAGGATCGAAGATCAAATGGAGGCACTTCAACTTGCAAAAATGATCAAAACTCCAAAAGGGACGCTTAAGAAAGTCAAAAGCAAATGTTGACTTGAGTTAACAAATTTTGGAGGCAAAAAGAGGCCAAAGACTCCACAATTAGTGGAAATCACCCTTTTGAACTCCAAATCAGGCTCAATCATGAGTTGAATGCCCAATTGATGCTTGCAACTCCAAATTGACATATCAAAGCATCTAGGCATCCATTATTCATTATTTCTTTGCAGGTTGAGGAGTTGAAGAACATAGATTTTTCTTCTCCAACATTTTTGAAGATCTGATAGAGGGGTTTTCACCGTTCTTCATATTTTTGAAGATCTGTTGCATAGAGGGACTATTTATCAAAGGTTGCATGAAAAGGCATAATTCTTCCAAGATCGACAGATTATAACTTCCAATCCACCTTCTGTCTTGTTATACCCAAAATGAAATTTTTGGCATTCTGCTTAAATTGAGCTAAACAAAGTAAAAATGCCATCGAAAGTATGTTTTAGGTCAAACCAAACATGAAGTCTTTGTGGGTTTATGTCCAGGAACCTATGGTTAAAATTCTGAAAAAATGAAAATTAGGGTTTTATGCCCCTATTTTTATGGAAACCCTAAAAAATAGGACCTTCCCGGAAATGATTGAAAATAATTATGATAGGGTTAATTACCTTCACGATCACACTGATCAAGTCAGAATTATCAAAAAATATGTTCTACTCTGGTGGGTCTATTTCTATTTTTCAGGAAAAAAGTTAGGAGCTCCGCAGCCATTAATGGCAGATTGGCCAGTACCAGGTGCTGAAAGCTAAACCTCAAAAGCTTCAACGAAGAAACCATGGCAGAAAAGGATGAAAATGATGTCGTTCAACGAAGGAGATTCTCAAAACCGAAAAGGCCAAAATTTGGCTAAGTCTGGATGGTACACGTTTTGTCTACCAAGGCAAAACATAGTCTACAATGGCTAAAAGCGCCCCTCTTGAAGAAAGGTGCCCTTGGATCTCAGAGGGTAAATGTAATCATTTGGCATCTTGTTGTCCTCAATTTTGAATTCTCAAAATTGGACAACCCATATGAAATTTTGCCTAAAATTTTTTCATAGATCTCTATGGAACGCATTTCGAGGTGCCAAAATTCTCCAATTGAATTGTGCAGCCATTGGTCTCCTTCCTATTTTGCCTTGAGTGAAATTTGGGAACATTTCAACATGTTTTTCCCCTTGTTTTGTCTAATTTCGGGATTTTTGATCACCATTGCAAGTAGGGATCTTTGTGTGTTAAGGCACGTTTTACGAGGTGTTGAGGTTGTAAAACTTTATATTTCAGTTGATGATTCCCTTGGGCATCCTTTCATCAGCTCCTCTTTTCGTTTTTGTCAAATTCTGAGTCATTTTTCTTGTCTTTTTGGTCAAATTTGGGTTTTTAAGACAACACAGCAAAAATAGGAAATTTTAAGTCATAAAGCAAAATTGCTTAAGTTGTGAAAAGTTCCTACTTTGCTAAAACTTCAAAAAGTTTCTAAAATTGTTTAAGTTGCCAAAAATCCCTACTTTGCTAAAAGCAAAATTGTTAAAGTGCTAAAAAAACCCGATTTTTGCTTAAGTTGTCAAAAGTTCCTATTTTGTCAAAATGAAAATTGTGAAAGCGTCAAAAAGTTCCTATTTTTTCCAAATTGTCAAAAGAAAAGTTGTTGAAAGGCTCAAAAAACCCGATTTGGTCTCTTTTTGCCAATCTGAAAATCCCCTCCGTCAAAAAGCATATTTTTCAACATATTTCATCGTAGAGTGTTATACTTTGAGTTTCAGGCTTAGATATTGATACCTGGTACTGGCCAACTGCGATTGATGACCTCAGAGGTCCTAACTTTTCTCCTGAAAAAGTGAAAACTACCCACCAGCCTTAAGCTGACTTTTAACTGAAACCGACTTCACCATTGTGATCGTGATGTGAAATAAGCCAATCAAAATTAATTTCAGCCAATTTTGACAAGTTCCTATTTTTTAGGGTTTTGAGCTAAAAATATATTTCAGAAACCCTAATTTTCAAAATTTTCAAATTTTGCCAGTATCTTCTTGGCATCACATTGACTAAAAGCCCATACTTTATTTGCCCAAAAACGGAGTTTCGACCCCATATTTACAAAGTTTAGACCATTTTAAGCAAAATGCCTTAATGAAGCAAAAAATTTGGTTTGGGTACAACACAAGGTATGTTGTTTGCTTTCCATTTGCCATTTTTCTCTTCCATTTACCTTGCCATTATCTCACTAGTCTTATCATTTTTCCTTCCCATACTTGTAAAGTTTACTTGTAATAATGTTTTTCCATATTGCAAGTAAGTCACCTTTCATTTGCACTTACAATCAGCCTTCCAAAACCAGAAATTGAGCTTTGGCCCCACTTTTGCAGTCCCTTTGTCTCATTCTCGTTACTCTTGTTTGCACACATGGCCTACCAAATCAATAATATAAGACATGGGCCTTATTTTTCAAGCAAATTCTAAGGCTGGAGAATGATACAAAGAAAGAACAGCCACATGACGAAGCCACACAAGGAAATTGCAAGTAACACGATCTCTTGATGACATAAAAATATGATGTTCTATGTCAAGGGGCAGTTATATCAAGTTGCAGTACAGATTTATGAAGATGAAGACGGTCCTAGTGATGTCTAAAGAGCTAGGAAAGTGACAAATCCACACAAGGAGTTGAATAAGTGACAAGACTGTTTGATGAGCATAGAATGCTTTCAAGACAGAGATGGAAGAATGTTTTCCAAACAGCAGCATGAAGACCCAATCAAGGATGATATAGTTCAAGTTGTGTCTTCGGACACTTAGAATAATTTCAATTATGTACTTGTAATTTAGTTTTGACAAATTACATGTAAAATGGAAAAATGTAATTGCAAGTAATCATATCACTTGCAAAGTTGTAAAATGTAATTACATGTAAAACCTTACAAGTCAAATTGCAATAGGACTTGTAATGTTGAATAAGTCAATTACAGTTAGTTGGGATCCTCCCACCTTTTTCTCAAGGCCTCTCTCCTATAAATACTTGAGGGGGTCTATTGTAATATCTATCTTTTGGCAATGCAACAAAACTCTGCCAGTTTGTATGTGCACTCTAAGACTTTGAGCTTAGATGTAAATCAGATTGCAATCAATAAAAGAGGCAAATTGCTTTCAAACTTTGTGTTGATTCAAGGTGTTATGTGACGACATTTTCTACATATTGATTGTGAGTTTTGTGGTGTTATACAAGAGGGATTCAAGCTGAATTTTGCAGACTTTGAGCTGCTTAATGCGTTTGGAGTTTTAGATTGGTTTTCAGATTTGATACAGCAGACTTTGAGCTGTTTGTCGCATTTGAAGCTATTGTAGAATGCTCAAGCAAAGGGGGTAACTTGCAGAATTTGTGCTGCTTTTATTTTCTATGTTTGTGCATGTAAAGTGCATCATGTAATTAGACTTTGAGCTGCTACATATTGTACTTGGTTACCAGAAAACCATCTTAAAAAGGTTGATAGGAGAGTAAGTTGTCAAAGACTTTGAGCTTTCAATTTGTTTTCCCGTCCCGGAGGAGCAACAGAGGACTTTGTGCCTTCATGGAAACTTTGCTTCTTTCTTTACTTCATTAATCATTTATGCTTTCAATTGTGATTCTTTTTTTTGAAATAAGAGAAAAGGATAATTGTCTTTTCTGGAAAAAGAGAACAAGACAAGAGTTTCACCCAGGTTTAGAATAGATTTGTAGCTAGAATTAATTTCTGAATTGGTAAAATAGAAAGTGAAGGGGGAGCCTTCCCTTTGAAAATAGGAGAGTTTATCTCACGTATTGTGGCTGAAACCACAATTTTGTATGTTTTCCCAAGTATACAAAATTTTCAACCAACACATCTCCAACTCAGTCATCCTCTTCACTTTCATGCTGGCTCGACAACGAAACAATCAGCAAGATCATTTGATTCAGGGATCATTGACCAACCGTCAGCAAAGTATGGAGGATCCATTGACGACAGATATGCCAAATCAGAGAGCTTCAAGGTAAAAGCGCCCCTGCTGCCTAGGGGCGCCCCTCAGTTGTAGGCACCAAATGGATCCATAAGCAGCAACTCTGTACATGATATCTTTCCAGCTTCCTCCCAGCTACGTGATCAATTTGACAGCAAGTCCATGAGACACATTCAAACGATCACGAGTTGAGATCAAGCAAAAAAAGCCAAAATTGAAGAACTGGAAAGACAAGCCAGAAAAAGGCTAAGGCATGGCTAAAAGCACCCCTTTTGAGGAAAGGCGCCCTTTCCTGAAGGCATCCAGATTCAGCCAGAATCTTCACTGCCTCCCAGGATGACCTTCTCAGCTATGACCTATCTCGTCAGTGAGACTATCAGCAAGAACTTCCGACAAATCAATCAACTAATGGAGGAGTTCAAAGTCAGGCAGTCCATAGCCAAGATGAAACCAAGCAAAAGCTAAAAGCGCCCCTGCTGGCTAGGGGCGCCCTTTAGTTTGAAGGCCCAAAATTTGCCAGTTTCAACTGAGAAGTCAGTCATCCTGAGCGAGACCGAACCGGATACCCGATACATCGTCAAGCAGAGTCATCTGATTCATCTAACATCGGGAACGCCAGATCAAAGCAAAGAGGGTCTGAAAAGATGAAAACAAAGAACAGTCAATGAAAATTGACTAAGGCATTGTCAAAAGCGCCCCTCTCAAGGAAAGGCGCCCTTCTTTCTGGAGACCTAAACTCAGTTTTCTGAGTTAACTCCTCGCAGGCATATCTCATCATACTGATCCTGCCTCAACAACAGAACTGCCAGCCACTGCCTGAGATCAACTGAGTAACTCGAATCAAAGATCAAATAGGAGGACTTTAGCTTGCAAAATGAACGAAAATGATCAACTTCAAGGTTGGACGCCTAAAATAAGTCAAAGGAAAAAGTGTTGACTTGAGTTAGCAAATTTGGAGCAAAAAAGAGATCAAACACTCCACAATCAGTGGAAATCATCTTTTGGAACTCCAAATCAGGCTTGAATGATGAGTTATCTTCCATACTTTGTGGATCTTAACCCTAATTGCCTTATATTCATGCTAGGCGTCCCTTTCCTCATTATTCTTTCTGCAGGTTGAAGGATAAAACATCAAGTAGCTCCCAAGAACACGTTTTCAAGATCTGGCAAGGGTTTTTGGACGGATCTTCAATATTTTTGAAGATCATTGGCAGTAAAAGTACTCTTCTCCCAAGATTGCTTCCAAAGACAGATTATTGCAAAGTGGCAGTTTATAACTTCCAATCCATCTTCTGTCTACTTCCTCTATTTCTGTCTATATTTCTTTTGCATGTCACAGGAAATGACAGATTATCACAGATCTGGCCAACTGGGTATGATCAACACAACTTTTTCAACAAAACCCATATGGTAGATTTTTCCAGAAAAAGTAGCCCTGTTGCCCCTATTTTTTAGGATTTCTGGAAAAAGTCATAATATTGAAAAACGAACAAATTGGGTTTGTTAAGCTTTGAAACACAAACAAAACCCATGTGTTGGATTTTTTCGAGAAAAATCACTTTCTGGTACCTCACTGCCTCTGCCACCAAAGGGCTCTTGCATGTCAAAGAAAAAACCCGTTTTTCCAAATTTCTGACGATTTGGGTTTGTTTAGAGAATTATTCTCAACAAAACCCATGTCTCATAATTTCTCGTAAAAATTACCCCCGACAAGGCTATTTTTAGCAGTTCCAGAAAAAGTTGTCCGAACAGCATCGTGTGCACAGTCAATCTTCAAGGTTTTCAGAACGCAGTTCTCCCAAGACGAATACAAGACCAAAATGGTCTTACTCCATGATTTTCTAAAAACGACTGGCACCGATCTACGTCGGGCACACCTAGAGGTCAATCTAGCCATATTGACAAGCATAGAAACAAGTCCAAAGGTTCCATAATGGTTTCACCTCGTATATTTGATTGCCTTTCAAGGCCAGTTTAGAGGATTGTAACCGTTGGAATTTTACAAATGCAGCAAGTTCATGTGCATTTCTCACGGTTGGAGTGATCGTGGTCAAACTTCGCAGTTTCATCATCAAGCTTCACGGTTTCATCATACGACATTCTTCCATTGAGAAAGGTCAAGGAAAACGTCAAAGCTGTAAAAGAACATGGAAGGTAGTCATTCCCAACACAGAGCCGCCATCGGTTAATACTACACTACCTTCCATGTCAAAGTGGAAACATAGACAAAAAGAAAAGGAGTAACCCTCCTAAGGGAAGCAGAATGAAGGAGATACATACATCAAGTTGCTAACAAGCGGTAAGCTGATGATTGACAGGCATGTAATGGTCTCCGTACGAAGAAGTCAACGAATGAACAAAAGCACCGTTGACCAATAATGAAGAGGTGTAAAGCACCAAGGAAGGACGTCCTACCCTCCAAATAGCATTAATGATGACTGAAGTCAATTTGATGCCCCTTTCCAAGTTGACTCTAGATCTCCATAGATCATGCATGTCAGATCCCACTAATCTAGGCTGTCTATTTGACTCCCATGATTTGTGGATCTCAGATCTCCTCAAAAGGTGGATGTCTATTTGGAGACATATTTGTAACATAAGTTCACTTTTAGTTAGGTGTCAGTCAACTGAGGTAGTCTTCCAGTTCGACTTTTGTTTAGTTTCAGTTAACTGAAGTAGATTTCCAGTTAACTGTTTGCTCACCTACTTTTAGACATAGAAATAAATCTTGCTGATTGGCAAGAACTGTTTGTTAACTCAAGGAGATTTTAGGGTTGCCTACTCCTTTGAGTTTCTATAATTAAGAGCCTTAGGTTCTTTATTTGTTTAACCTTTATTTGCTAGCAAAATTGTTGCGCCACTGTTGCCAGAGTTCGCTTGTTTATATTTGTTCACTCTTGGATGAGAGTTCGTTGGTTGATCGCAATTGTGCATGATTTCGTGCCTTTGCTGTCCCGACCTTTGTAATTCTTTGAAGAACCTTGAAGAAATAAATCAGATGGTGCAAGCTTGATTGATCTAATTATTTGAGTTATTCAAAGTCTTGTTTTTAAATAGTGCATTGTTTCAATCTCCTCCTTGGACAGGTGTCGTCGCCTCCTTGGATATTTTGTCATCGATCATTATTGTTTGATGTTGTTTAATGATCTATCTTGCAGCCTAGACTTTGGACAGGTGTCGTCACCTCCTCGGGAATCCTGTTAGAAAGGCCATCGTTCTTTGTTGTTTCCAGTGAGCTGTTTCCAAGCCTATACCTCGGATAGGGGTTCCTCCTCCTTGGCAAGTCTCAGATCCAGTTTACCATAACGAGTGTTTGCTTGTATCGAGCCCTATCTTGGTATATATCCGAAGGTTCAGAGCCTCGACCATATTCCATTGAGACGGAGGATTCAAGTGATCCAACCATACCATCTCGCTCCTACGCCCTCATGCTCTATTTATCTTGAGGAGGTAGGATAGTCTAGAAGCTTAGTTAGTCGTAGTTAAGATCTGCGGAAACCAGAGAAAAAGCTTAGCTATAGCGCATTGGTTTATGCACCCTTGTGTCCTACCGCTGAGTAAAAAAGATAGGAAATCTTAGTACACCCCTTTTTTACAGTATAAAATCAGCAAAGAGAGATCTTCCTCTCTATAATCCGAAGAGCATGTACTAACACACTTGCAATAGCTGTCCGTTTCCAATAAGCACTCCAGAGGTGCTAATTGAAACGCCAACATGTCTACTTCCTCTATTTCTGTCTAAAATTTTTGCATGGCCGAGATAACGGTAGAGAATCACAGATCTAGCCAACTGGGTATGATCAACACATCTTTTTGAACAAAACCCACATGTTGGATTTTTCCAGAAAAAGTAGCCTTGTTGCCCCTATTTTTTAGGGTTTCCGGAAAAAGTCATAATTTTGAAAAATAGACAAACTGGGTTTGCTCAGCTCTGAAGCACGAACAAAACCCATGTGTTGGATTTTTCCGAGAAAAATCACTTCCTGGCGCCTCCCTGCCTCTGCCACTGAAGGGCTCTTGCATGTCATAGAAAAACACGTTTTTTTGAATTTCCAACGATTTGGGTTTGTTTAGAGAATTATTCTCAACAAAACCCATGTCCTAGAATTTTTCATAAAAATTACCCCCGGCCAGGTGTTGTTGTTGAGAGTTGTTGGAAAATAGAAGTACATGAGCTAGAAGAATTGTCCTCATACTTTAAAGGATAGTATTAAGCTTATTGGTAGTTGAGGCAAGTATACTAACAACCACTCTCCAAGGACATCATTGTAGTATAGAGTTGGACATAACCGAGACAATCATCACTAGTCGTAGAGTTTTCAATTCCTATTGTTGGAGGACAAGCTGTTGGTGTGAATAAATGTCTTTTACCTAGCTAATTTACTCACTAGGTAATTAGGGGACATATTCACATGTTAAGTTTACTTAGGATTATAAGATTCCTATTTGTTAGACATTGCATCTTTGTTTGTGGAGTCTCATACTGCAGATTTGGAAGACCAATTTGAGTGTCTATCTCTTCTATTTGATGATAGTCATGGATCAACTATTGTCACATCATCTTTGTCTTTGGAGTTAGTTAAAGACCAGTTTCCATTTGTTCTTGGTTTGTCACAGTTTGTTGTGATTGGGTATGTACCTGATTGGATTGTGGCATCAACATCTTCATCCAACAACTTGGCAACACATGAGCAGCTTTTAGAGACACATTATATATGGATTCCACTTCCTACCAATTCCTATTCGGAATGGGAAGCATTCCTGCATTTGAACTTGGTGGATCTTCTTTCCAAGGGGAGAAACATTGTTTGTAGGCATTGGAATATGTTTTGTCTTCAAACACTTACCATATTTGCGGGTGATTATACATTGTGGGGTTGATATCTTGTCTCTCTTTTTCCCGCTTATGTGGGGGTCTTTGATTGTATATACATGATGGATGTAGTCCTTGGGGGTATCATTGAGTCCTCCATACATTATCTTGTTTGTTTCTTTTCTCTCTTTTGGAGAGGAGTTTTGCCCCATTGGGTTTTCTCCTTTTCTCCGTTTGTGAGAGATTGCATTTGCATTGTAAATGGGTACCTAACGTGGCCTCGTAGTTGGGATCCATCTATATAGTCTCTTTGCATAGTTTGCATAATAATCTTCTCCCTAATTTGCAATTAAGGGGGGGTGTTGGTGTGAATAAATGTCTTGTACCTAGCTAATTTCCTCACTAGGTAATTAAGGGACATATTCACATGTTAAGTTTACTTAGGATAATAAGATTCCTTCTAGAAGTCTTAGTTGTTATTTCTAGATCTTATTTTATCCTAGGTTGTTATGAGTTAGTTGTCTCATGTGATAGAATTAAGACACTTGTCATGATCTTGTCTAATCTTGTAATGTGCCAACCCTTCAATGTAGTAAAAAATTCTAAATTTGCACCATGCGAGTAAATAAACAGAGTAACAAACCATCGTAATAAATTTTTTTTTCTTTTATTGAAAATATACGAACAAGATGCCATATTATATTACAATGAAGATTCCATTTCATTACAATAACTTCACAAGTACACGCAACAAGAATACATACCTTTACAAACATAGCTCCAATGAGCTTTAGAACTAATAGCTGTAAGACGGTCCAGGAATCCATCCTTTTTAAATCTTGGTTCTTCTGTCGCCTGCTGTAGAGGAGAAGCATCACTCAGGCGCTTTTCCACCAACCACGGACTTTTACTGCAATCCCCTACACATCTATCATTCGATAGATGGCCCTTCCCTTTGACAAAGAGATTGGTAGAGTAATCGATAACGACAACCAATTGAGCATAGTGCTGTATCCTACATAACTAGATCCTTTAGTAACACAACATTCTCGAACTAGTATGTAATATGGGATCACGGTGAACTGACAGTGTAGTCTCAAGAGTCACACATCTAAGTGGAGTCTCGTACATTGCACTACTTTGATCAAAGTGTTTCATTTAGTATGTTCTGTTGAGGGTCATTTGTCACATACATTACTCAGGGCTGATTTGACTTAAGGCTATCTTCAGCTACGCATAGGTATTGTCCTTCAATGGGTAAATCCCTCATCCCAGACTAACTTACAACATACTAATCTACTTGTAATGAATCTATTTAGCAAATAAGTACACAAGCCCACTCCCATGCTTATCCTAGGAGTAACACAAGCTTTCCAAGTTAAACAGATAACTTAGCTGGGTGTACCTTAAGTGACTCTTGCATTCAATCAAGCCTAGTATATACTTAATTGAGAACCACACTCATCTCCTCCTATGGAATAAATATAAACACATTGCATCCTGTGTTCAAACATATCTAGTGTAATTAAATACCTATGTTGTACCACATGTAAAATAATTAAATACCTATGTGAAGCAATCTCTTCGACATATCTAGTATAATCAAATACTTGTGTCAAGCAATCTCTCCTATCATGGAGTACTTAAAAACACATTATAAAAACAGCTTAAAAGCTTCAATTCCCTTTTTGTAAGGCACTCTTATTTACTTATACCGCTCAAACAGAAAAGACACTCTCAACTGCTTCTACTGCTCAAACAAAAAATACACTTCATGTAGCATAGAAACACATCAATTTCAAGTAAATATTAAGAATAAGAATTCCCCATGCTTGTTATCGCTTACCCTAGATAATGGTGGCAGTGTAGCCTTCTCCAAACAGTAGCTCAACTTAATTTAGCTTCCAAACTCAACTCTTTCTCACAAATCCACTCTTTTCACTCTCAGAAATCAGATATAAATAAACTGGTAAAACTCAGAAGTAATAACCAGCAAAGGCGTAATCCTTTGGTATGATACGCCTCTTTCTCAATGGTAATAATGAACTCACAGAAATGAATGATGATTGCAAATAATGTTCACTCTAGAATGGCAGGAATGATACACAGATAACGCACAAGGTAATTCGAATATGATGAATGAGATAACACACAAAATATCATATAATAGAGATAATGCGTTACAAGAGAGCTGGGCGACTATTTATAGAGAACTCAACCTCCAAAACTCCCTACAGCCATGGCATGTAAATTGACACCACTCCCATTTTGAATTATTCAACTCAGAGGTGGCGCCAACCCAAGCCAGTACTTAGCAATAAATATGATGAATCGACTCCCCAATTGCTAGCATCAAGAAGACTATTTCAAATGCACATGGAGGAATTCACATTTTTTTGCCAAATCAACACCTATAGGAAAATAGTAATAGAGGTGGCACCAAACAGGTTAAATGGCTTGATTTCCATCTGCAGGGAATAAGTCAATCACCTTTTATCAATACATAAGCAAAATCAACTATTTTTCTGGGTTGAGTCGATTAAAATCAGTGTTCCATAGGGATGCGTCCCCCCCAGAAAACCCCGCGTTTCTTAGACGGGGACGTCTCGGAGACTTGGGGACTTGGGGGGGACGTCCCCCCACTAGCCCACCACCAGTGCCACCATCCCACCACCAGTGTCATTGTCTTCAAGATGTCGCTAGGACTTTGAGGATGTTGGGGTGTCCTCCAGACGTCTAGGGGACTCGTAGTTATCTCCAAGATGTATAATTCTTATACTTATAATCTTTTTATAACCTTTTTTTTCAAGTACTATATGTATTTTAGGCATTTTCAGCACCCCACCTCCCCCATGCCGCCGTCCACCCACCGTCCCCCGTGTCGCCCCCAAACTTAGACCCCTCATCCCCGCGTCCCCGAAACATGTCCTTTGCCGTTCCCCTGTCCCCGTCCCCAAAACCCTGTGGAACACTGATTAAAATCATTAACTACATTGAATTTAGTTAGGCTTCAAATATCGACTTGGTCAAAGTCATAAAGATTCAAGATGTATTTCATTGTTTCCTCCCTGCGTGTTCCCTAGTATGTGTTGTGTGATTTACCACAGAGCTGTGTGTGATTCAAAGTTCGAATTTCATCATATTAAATATATCGACCTATTTAAGCCAAAGTTTATATACGTGAAATGAAGTCTTCATCAAATCGACTCATTTATTAAATAAAAAACAATTCGATTTCCAATGTTAATAAATTATATGTATTATATATATTTTTATTATATATATATGTTGTACCCAAACCAAATTTTTTGCTTCATTAAGTCATTTTGCTTAAAATGGTCTAAACCTTGTTAAAATGATGTCAAAACATAGTTTTTGGGCAAATCTAGTATGGGCTTTGAGTCGGTGTGATGCCATAGAGATACTGGCAAAATTTGAAAAAAATGAAAATTAGGGTTTCTGGACCCTTGTTTTGTAGGTCAAAAAACCCTAAAAATTGAAACTTGTCAAAATTGGCTGAAATTTGTTTTGATTTGCCTATTTTACTTGACAATCACAATGGTGAAGTCCGTTTCAGTTAAAACTTAGTTTAAGCCTGGTGGGTAGTTTTCGTTTTTTCAAGTGAGAAGTTAGGTTTTCTGAGCTCATCAATGGCAGATGGCCAGGTGCCAGGTGTCGAAAGCTAAGCTCAAAATGCTTCGGTGATGTTTCTATGGCGAGTTTTGTCTGAAAAGTTGGTTTGTGTCGGAGGGGTTTTTCGACGAGGTGAAGATGCTGTAAAAATGGCCAATTCTGGAATAAAAAGCGCAACTCTGAGCTAGGGGCGCCCTTGATTCTGGAGGCCTAGATCAATTTTTTGTGGTTTGTCACTTCCAAGATGTCTTCTCTGGAATCCTGCTAGCTTCATGATGAGCCTATCAGCCAATCTAGAAGATTGGTCTAGCACCTGAAATCGGAGATTGAATGAGGAATCAACAAGTTGAAAAAATAGCTAACATTGGTAGAGAAAAGCGCGCCTGCAGGCCAGGGGCTCCCAAAAATTCAAGGCATCAGATGCCAGTTTTTGCATTGACTATCTCCAAGATGATCTTCTCAGCTTCAGCCTTGCTTCACAATGAATCTATTAGCCAATTCATAGGACTTATCAAATGGCAGTAGCGGTGGAGCGAATGAACATGTAAAACGGAGGTTGAAGAGAAGATCACCAAGGAAAAAGCACACTTGTTAGCCAGGGGCTCCCTTGATTTTGGAGGCCACGGTCAACTTTTTCAGACATATCACTTCCAGAAGGACTTCGCTAGAATTCTGGTAGCTTCGCGATGAGCCAGCCAGCCAGTTCAACGGATTAGTATATCACTTGAAACTGGAGATTGAACGCGAAATGAGGGAAATTGAAAATGGCCAAGTCTGGAGTGAAAAAGCGCGCCTCTCAGCCAGGGGCGCCCATCTTTTTGGAGCTTCAGATGAGGTTTTATGATCAAGTGACACCTAGGAGGTTTGTTTCAGTTTTGTTCTGGCTTCGCAATGCATCCGTCAGAGGGTGAATCCGAGTTGTTGAGTTGCCGGTGTCGAAGGACAAACTTACGGTTCCAGACATGATCAAAATTATCCAGAAATGTCAAAAGCGCCCTTGAAGGCTAGGGGCACCCAAGGTTTTGGTGCCTTGAATTCAGTCTATTTGATGATTTCAAGTGCTCATCCTGTCCGTGTCAGCTCCAGGTTTCCATTGCCTGTCTCAGTCGGGTCAAAGGATGTCTCAGCAACCTGCAACCAGAAGATTAGTGGATTTTAGCCAGTTGTGAAAATGACTAAGTTTGGGAGGAAAAAGCGCCCCTGGCCTCCAGAAATGTCAAAAGCGCCCTTGAAGGCCAGGGGCACCCAAGGTTTTGGTGCCTTGAATTCAGTCTATTTGATGATTTCAAGTGCTCATCCTGTCCGTGTCAGCTCCAGGTTTCCATTGCCTATCTCAGTCGGGTCAAAGGATGTCTCAGCAACCTGCAACCAGAAGATTAGTGGATTTTAGCTAGTTGTGAAAATGGCTAAGTTTGGGAGGAAAAAGCGCCCCTGGAGGCCAGGGGCGCCCATGTTTTAAAGTTGTCAAACGATGTTTTTACGAGAAGTTCTTTTCAGGAACTCTTGCTCAGAATTCAGTCTGCTCCACAGTGAGCTAGTCAGCTAACTCTGAAGTTTTGCTGGACATCGGGAAACGTAAAGTGAAGTGAGGTCAAAATCACAGTGAAAATGATGGAAAATCCTGAATTTTTCCAAGTCTGAGGTCAAAAAAGGCCCCTGGAGGCCAAGGGTGCCCTTCATTTTGAGGCCTCAGGTAGATGAATTAGGGTTTGTCACCTCAAGGAGTTTTTTTGTTAGATTTGATCCCGCTCTTCAACGAAACTGTTAACCAATCAATCCGACATGTCTGTCAATCAGAATCAATGGTCGAATGTGAGCTCTGGTGAGGTTTTCAAATTCAAGTTTTCAGAAAAATGGCTAAGTCCGGAAAGAATGCCTAAAGTCAAAGGTTGACTTTTGAACTCAAGAAAAGAAGTGTGCATGAGAAGAGGATTTAGTTAACTAAAATTAACTCTTCAGTTGATTGTTTTCAAGGTCGACTTCTTCTAACCCTATTTTTGGCTTGTAACTGAGCGAGATCAACTTGCATGCGCCAGTTAACTGAACAATTGAAGGTGGCGCCCTATTTAGGGTATATTTTTCATTTAGTTAACTGTTTTGAGATCCAATCAGAGGCCATGCGTGGGTCTTGAAGGTTTAGTTAGAGTTCAAGCACATTTTCCAAGGTCGTGCATGCATTTATGACACCTTTGAGAGTTAATTCTTATTTATTAAGCATATGGCATCCATTATTTCTCATTCTGAGTTGATTCAACACGCCTTTCTTGAGCAATTTTTAATTTGAAGATGCTACAGGTGTCAGAATTCAGTGATCTTCGTAGCTACAAATTCAGAATTTTCAGAGGAAGGATACTTCAGACTTCGTTTTCTGTTTGCATGCGGGTATCACCGAATCCATTTCAAGCATAGGCGAATTTCTACAAAAGAAGAGAGAAAACAAACAAATAAAAAGTTCTATCTTCTGTCTTATTTTCCTCTATTCTCGTCTTAGGTATTCTTCGCATGTAAAAGAAAACGACAAAACCTTAAAAAACGCATCATCCTGGTTCGTATAGTTTAGCATCAACGATAATACCCATGTCTTAGATTATTTTGTGAAAATTGCCCCGCTGCCTCTATTCTAGAGCATTGTGCTTTTTTCCAGAGTTTTCTTTGCATGTGGGTCTAAAACACTGTTTTTCCAGAATGTGTCGATTTGGGTCATCCTAGAACTCAGTTCTACATAAAACCCATGTTCTAGTTTTTCAGGGAAAAAATGCTCCTAGTGCCCTTAACTATCAGTTCAAATCTCAACTGAAAACCTTTTGCATGCGGGCCTAAAACTCAATTTTTCAAAAAACAGAAGATCTGGGTTTGATCAGTTCTCTAGCGGCAACAAAACCCATATGCCAGTTTTTCTTGAGGAAAAATGTTCGAGAACCCCTAACTGCAGTTATCGACTGGAAACCCTTTGCATGCCTTACTTAAAGGTGCTTTTTCGAATTTCTGATGTTGTGGGTTTGCTTAGAATCATTTTCTGCACAATACCCACGTCTTAGAATTTTTCGTGAAAATTCTCCTTCAACTAGCTATTTTTAGCCTCATCGAGAGTTGTTTTAGCTTTGCAAAAAAAGTTGTCAAAACATAGCCGTGTTTACAGTCAACAGGCGAGTTTTTTAGAAGGCAGTTCACTCAAACTGAATTCAGGATTGTTGTGACCTTTTCCACACATCACCCCATTCAGATGGGGACCCCCTAAATTTTGCTCCATTCTGGTCTTTTGGCTTTGCGTCTCTCTCTCTCTTTGGTCTTTCCGTCCTTTCAGGGATGTCCCATTGTTTGACCCAGGTTGAAATATTGGTTAAGTATGTGAAATTAGGGTTTTCTATCCTTCAGGCTTTTAAAGGTCAAACCAAGTTATCAAATTGGAATCTGAGCTTAGTACTGCAGTTACAAGGCGTCCGGCAAAGTCCCACTGAATTTTCATTGAATTCTGACAACTTACTATTTATAGTAAGTACTCAATCGGAGACTGTTTCATCAGGATTTTGGAATTCTAACTATTCCATCACATTCAGGTAACTTTCAGGCGCTTGCACGTAAATTTTGAGCAAGATCGGACAACTTGCTATTTTTGGCAGTTTAGGCTTCAAGAGCCATTTTTCAGGGTTCACACGTGATTTTTCAATGCATGTCCAGAGATTACTTCTGGGTTTTTCAAAACCTTCGCAGTGATGTAACATGCAAACCGAGGTGATGACTTTCAGAGTTCAGCCTTCAGAGGCTCTTTTTAGGGTTTGCATGCAGAGTTTTTCAATGCATGTCCGGATATTCCTTCTGGGTTTTTCGAGAGCTTCGCAACAATGTGACATGCAAGCAGAGAGGATCAAGTCTCAAGGACTTACTATTTTTAGCCAGTGCCCACATGCAGACCAGTTTTCTGGGTTTCTTGAGATCCCACGGGCAATATGACATGCAGAATCATTCGGCAATGAATTGATCACTTTCCAGACACTTACTATAAATAGCAGTTTCACTCCAGCCACCCGACACTTCAGTTCAACATACAAGGCGACATGCAAAAGAAACAAAGTCAAACAGAGACCGCTCAGGGTACATGCAAGTCAAAATTAGGGTTTCCACTTTTATAGGGGGTAAAATCCAAAAATAGTCAGAATGAAGCACCCCACCGATATCAGCATACTTCAAGGTATCTGCTGGCAAAATTTGAGCGAAATCGAAAAACGTACTATTTTTAGTAAGTCAGGACACGACTATAAATAGCAGGTCTGCGCCGGAGGTAGGTGTGAACAGGGCATTTAAGGTATCAGGATCAGGCATAGCAAGTTTCAAGTCAAACGGAGCTACAAAAGTCAGGCAGCTTTGGAACTTGCTATAAATAGCAGGTGGCTATAAATAGCAGGTAAGGGCAGGGAATTGGCAAAACAGGTTCATCAGACTACAAGGATCATATGGCAAAAATTTCATGACAAACGGAGCGGTGGAGATCAAAATAGCAAAGACTTACTAAAAATAGAATGTGAAGGTGGAGGGTAGACAAGGGCATGAAAATTCTACTAAGTGTGAGAAAATGAGAGTAGACCCTCCAAAATGCGCCCAAAGAGGCAGGGGCATGAAAATTTTCCAAGTCATTGAAATGGAAGCTTCAAGGGTAAAATGTGCCCAAGAAGAGGAGTGATGGAGTTAAATTCTCCAAGTGTTAAAAATGAAAGCCCATGGGTTAATTTGTGCCCACATTGAAGGTGATCACTTGAAAATTCCCTAGGCAAAAATGGCAGTTCCCCTAGTGAAATGCGCCCACCTTAATCAAAATGTTCTAAGTGTCAAAATGGAAGCTACACCTCTAAAAGGCGCCCACTCTAGTGAAAGCTTGCACATCAAAATGCGCCCACCATGGAAGAGCCTTGAGTAAAAAACGCCTAAGGCATTGGAGATCAAAGCATGGCACCCCAAATGCGCCATGATGAAGAATCAAAGTCCACCCTATGAAATGCGCCTTCAAGTGAAAGCTTGGCCTAGCAAATGCACCCAAGTCATGACTGGAAAGACTTCGAAAAGTTTCTAAGGCACAAACCTAAAGCTCACCCTCTCATTTGCGCCCTCAAGTGAAAGTAGCACATACCCAATGCGCCCATGATAAAGAGATTCCTATGGCATGGGAAATAGAAGCATGAAGCCTAAAAGGCGCCCTCATATCAAAATAGGCTATGTAGAATGCGCCCAACAAGGGGTGAGAAGGTTGAGAAAATATGCTAAGGCATAAAACAAAAGCACCAGGGGTGAAACGCGCCCACCTTGATAAATCTCTCAAAACGTCTAAGGCACAGATCAAAAGCAGCATACCTCATTTGCGCCTAAGGTAAAGGGGGGAACAATGAAGAGTCTAATATACGCCCATGAATGGAAGCTTGAGGAAGTGTTTGCACCCAAGAAGAGTTAAGAAGTTCCTGAGAACTCTAAGGCGTGAGCAAAATGAAAGTGAGCACATAGAAATGCGCCCAAGCTAATTGAAGAAGGCATAAACACCTAAAGCATTTAAAACAAAAGCTTGCCACCCCAAATGCGCCTAGGCTAGGAATGAAGTGGAAGATTTCTAAGTGTTAGAAACAAAAGCATGGCACACAAAATACGCCCAACTTGCCTTGCTGAATGCGCCCACCTTGAGGAGGTTAATAAATGGAAAACGCCTAAGGCATAAAATCAAAGTTACACATGCTATTTGCGCCCCCACCTTGGAAGGAATAGTGAATACGTTTGAAATATCTCTAAGGCACGAAATAAAAGCAAGAGCTCCAAAATGCGCCTAGATCATGTGATATAATGAAAGAAATATGCCCAAGAAATCAGAGGGATTTTATTCCTAAGGCATGGAGACAAATATTTTGCTGAAGGGAAATACCTAGGAAGAAAGTGTTAGAAATATTTTCTAAGTGAGATAAATATTTCACTAGAGAAAATATGCCCTTGATATGAATTGAAGATAATTTTCCAAAGGCATTTAAATGAAGCGGGCTAAGTGATGAAATATTTTAAAGGGGAAAATTAACATTGATAAGTATTATTTTTCCATGTCAGGCGAAAAATTAAATGGACCCCTTTAAAATGCATGGACCCCTTTAAAATGCACCCATGAGTTGACAGAGTTAAAAAAATTAATTTCCTAAGGGAAATTTTAATATTTTCAGAGGGGATTTGTTTTGCCTAGATTATTTTCCTAACGGAAATTAAATCTCAGAGGATGGATTATTTCGAGCAAGCAAGTGATTTTTAAATCGCCCTGAGTTGAATATTTTAAAGAGAGGATTTAAAACGTCTAAGGCAAATTTCATGAAGTTGGAGATTTAAATGGCAGACATTTTAACAGGTTGGAAATGAAATTCGAATCTCCCATGAATTTTTCGAGTTGAATTTAATTAAACTTTGCGAGAATTTTAAAATGGAATTTTCAATCAAACCAAGTGATTTTCTTGCAAGTTGTTTAAATCACTGAGAGTTAACTGGCAGACTGGAGGGAAAAAATTTGAATTTTGCAAGGAAAGAATCTTCATTAATGGCAATTGCCATAATGACTGGCCGACGACTAGCCTACTACTGCGCCTGAATTAGAAGATTCCGAGTAGAGAGAGTGGTGAATTGATGAAGGTGCTAAAAATAGCTCCAGCACTACTTGGCAGGATTCTTCATGAAGAGTTATTTAAACAACCTCATTTCTCTCATTTCTTCACATATTTCGAGGTGCTTGGAGTTGTTGAAGTGAGGAATTTTGTGAGAGATTGAAATCTTTTTCGAGGTTGCTGATAGTGAGCTTGAAGTTTTATTTTCTAAGTATGAAGTTGCTGGAGAATTTAATTCTCAAGTTGCTGAGAGTATTTTTTTCGAAGAGCTGAGAGTTGAGTTGCTGCAAATTTCGAAGTGCCATACTGGAGAGCTGAGATTTTATTTCCAAATTGTTGGAGTTGCTACAGATTTTCGAAGTTGCAAAAGGTTTCTTATTTTCCTGGAGATTGTCATTTTCAAGTTGCTGAAAGTCGAAGTGCTGAAGAAATTAATTGCTGAAAGGAGTTGAGTTCTTGTAATTGCTGGTGGCTTTTATTCTTCTAACTACTGAAGTTAAAGGCTGAAGTTGACAAAGTGAAGTCAAAAGTTCGAATTATTTGTGCTGGAGAAATTAGCTACTTGCTCAAAGTCATTAGTTCGCTGTGATTTTTTTTTCACCAGTCGGAAGTGAAGTTGCTGAAAGCTTCTTTCTAAGCTCGGAAGATTTTATGTAGTTTGAGGTTTGGAGTTAGAAATTTATGCTGAGAAATTTTATTTTCAAAGCTAACTCTGTATCCGCAGCCGTCTCAGAAATTGTTTTATTAAAAATCTGCAGTCTAACTTATTATTATTCTATTTTATTTTTGCAGATGGTTGGAGCAAAGGATGTTGCAGGAACAAGCAGAGCTGCAAATACTAAAGCAGGCAAGGCTAGCTCATCCCGACAAGCAGTGATCAAAAAGCTCGCCAAGCCGTTCCTTCCAAAGTCAGTAATTACTTCAAAGTTGGCGGGATTAAATGACACCAACCTTGGTTCCTTTAATCTCAATGCACTCAAATCAAGGATGTTCGGGTTAGGGGGCCATTAATCATCAGTCACGGCACATAATATTATGAAAAGTGGGATCTACGTAGTTGCTAGTTTTCCACTAGCAATTCAGTGTCTGAAATTAATCATGGAATGCGCAAATTGCTACAAGCCGGAACGTAGAACCATTGTCTCTCCAGATGGCAAATTGCTTGCCAACTTCATGCCAGATGCTATTGGGGAGGCATTTGGGATTCCTACTTCTGAGAGGATGCTCTACAAAACAAAGGAAAGGGCAAATAAAATGTACTCCTCCTTCGAAAGGGTTGCCGCAGTCATCAACAGAGTTTGGATGCAGAAGCCAAAGCCACCCCACACTAAACTCCCGAAGCAGATAATTGCCGAAGATGTGAAACAAGAGTACTGTGACTTGATAATGATGCTTAGTCGAATAAATGGGAGTGCGCAGGCCTACATCTTTGAGCCTTGGATGTTCTACTTCATCGAGATCATCTTGGAGGGAAAGGAGTGTGTTGATTGGGCAAGAATGATTAGCGACAATATTGATGAACAGTTCAGGAGTTTGAGGAGGACGAAACTTTTTATATGAGCTCATACGTGATATATATGTTGGCTAGGATGACCAAGTACCGAGGGATCACGTACAAGGAACCAATTGGCTGTGCACCTGACCAGTTCAAGATCCATGAGGCCTGCACGCAGTTACATTTGACTAACCCTGCCAGCTACAAGCGAGCAAATGATGCATTCACAATGCACATTATGAGGACCCTCCAACAGAGAACGCAGCAAAGAATATCAAAGGAAGCACATGCATTGATAGAAGAATATGGATATTGGCTCATCCAATTTCCAAAATTCACATACATTAGGCTGCAGGGGTTCACTTCGTATCCATACTGGCTACCGAGGTACCCCATCGATCATATAGTAATGCTGGAAGTATCTATGCAATTGATCGCCTATGATAGGATTCAGAAGAAGAAGAAGAAGGGTAGACTTGATTTTCCTATCGCCATGGGAAATTCCATCGAGGTGTGTCCCTCCTTGCAGGCAGCTCGAGAAGCAGAGGATGAGCTGCAATTCTTTCATCTCTCGTATCACACAGGCAGGCAGGATTTCGATCCTTACAGAAACATCCGAATAGTGCAGAACGTTGAGTACCGAAACAAGGCTCACATTGAGCACTTTTGGGCAAATGTTGTTGATGAGGTCGAAATAAGGAAAAGGATGTTTACTAGGCTTCCCCTCAAGTTGATCAAGGAATGTGAGGTCATTCGAGTTCCTGACCAGGTGGAAGAAGATGTCAACGTTATACAGCCTGATTATGAGTCAGTGAGATACTCCGGTCCCACCACCTGATTGGTCCGAACCCGAGATCATGGACTTAGACACGCTTTCTATACCGGTGATGACTTTCACAAGGGCTTGGGTCGATAGGCACATATGCAGACTCAAGAACAGATCAATGGCCCTTACTTATGACTTGATGGGTGATCAAAGGCCACTAACAGTGAGAAGAGGAAAGCAGATTGCCCAAGCTGCAGAGGCACGAGAGGAGGCGCCGACCCAACAGATACCTTTGAGGATGCAGCAAGCATCACCCGCGCACTCACAAACTTAGTCTTCAAGTTTGAGAGTAATTTCACTATTTGCCGATCAGAGGGCGAGATTGAATGAGGAGCGAGAACTTGAAGAGGTTGATCAGCCCAACATCAGAGAATCAAACAGCCTGAGTGTCAGTGCACCCAGAGGAGGAGGCCAACAGGAAGAAGAGGAGGAAACGGCGGTAGATACTCGTTTCCAGCAGATGTTGGATGTGACATTGGAAGAGGAAGAAAACACAGAGCAAAGGACCCAAGGGTCTGGAGATACTCAGCTCGTGGATACCGATGAGCCAGAGCAGAATAGCGTTAGAAGAGAAGAAATATGCGAGGAGGAGGCAACAGAGGAGCAGCCCCTCATCATTTGCAATCCACAATAGACGGTGCCAGATTGGCTTACGGACAAAATGAGAAGGGATCCTGAGGATGATACAAATCCGGCAGTAGAGATGGAAGAATTCCTCAGGAGAATCAGTGCACCTCCAGAAAAGAAGAGAGCTAGGAAATTTTCAAGGATTTCGATTGATGAGTCAGGCTCGCACACACTCCAGGTTGCTGTCCCAAGGGAGGAGTGTGATCGAGCTGAAGAAAGGCCCGAGAATTATGTGATCACCACCGTAGAATTGGGTCGTCCTACGGGAGACCAAATTATTGAGGAGTTCGATAACTCTTATCAGGCATTGAAAGATAAGTTGCTCCGTACGGAAGGAAAATACAAGAGGTTGAAAAGGGAGCATAATACTTTGATAGGATATGTGCAAGACCTTGCGCGTCCAGGGGAACAAGGAAACCCAGTGGTTGAACCCCCGTCCAAGCTTCCGAGAGAGTCAGTTGTTGGCTTGGAGGATCTGAAGAAAATGGAAACGAAAGTGGATAAGTGGGTTGGCCATGTTTGGGCTGAGATTGAGAAATTCATGGAGGATCTTGCTTATGCCTACCAGCAAGCCTCAAATGTTCTTGCACGCATGGACATGGTGGATCAAGCCTGGAATGAGACCCAGATTTATCAAACGAAGACTATTCTTCGTCTAGGGTCTTTGATGCACATGCCCTTGCACACCCTGGTGGATGGGGGTGTAATACAGGAGGGTGATAGGTACGATTTCACCAGCTGGTACTCCTCGGTGGTCACAGGTTGTGGTTTTCATGATGCAGCACGGGCGGATTCAGCTAGGGTCAGGAAGGCAATGAACAATATTTTGGAGGGAATCCTGAATACCTTGGAGGCCATTTTTGCTAGGAGGTTGGCTCCGGATGAGATCACTGCAGGTGGTTTGAGGGATAGATTGACTCCCTTCTTCTCGGTCGTAAGATCATTTGTCTAGGATGACTTTGAGAACATCTCCACTTTCTCTAGTATAATCCAGAATACCCAGGACGCTTTGGTGGCATGGAGAAAGTCTTACACCTGGCACAGACAGATGGTAGCAGTCTTGGAATTTCAGCTCAACCATATCCCGCCGATTTCAGTTCAGGAGGTTGAGGCAGTGTTGGCCCGTCTGATCGAGTTTGCTATTTGGGAGAAGGACAATGGGAACGCTCTGCTGGACAAGGATCTTCTAGAAGATGGTGATGGGCATTAATTGCTCATTATGGTTCCTGCAAAGGAGTGGAGAATATTCTGTGCATTTATTGTCCACTCCTCTCTGTGGCGGTTTTTAGGGCAGAAACCCTAATTAGGGCATATGTGGCTCAATCTGGGCCTTTTATTGTAATTAAATCTGAGCCGTCCACTGAAATGGGCTAGCTATAAAAGGGGTATCCTCCCTCATTTGTAATTAGTTAGAATTAGAATCAGATTCAGAGCTAGAGGATTGAACTAGAGAGTAGAGAGCTTATAGCATTTAGTTAGAAGTTAGCTTAGATTGAGGAGGGAAGAAAACTTTCCTTTGAAAGTTTTGTAAACGGTTGTTGTGAACACTTTTCATAATACAAAGAGTTTCATTGCTTGGTGATTTCTTCTTTGTTATGAGTAGCTAGCAAGGCCATTTCATCTTTCCAATTCAAAGTAGATAGAGTAAAATAGACTTTCATTTTATGCAAGTAGTTGTTAGCTGTGGAGTGTGGCATTTAATTTGAGTAAGTCTTCTTTCGTCCATACCACTAGCGAGCTTGCTGACGGTAAGTCCGCCTTGCGTGGTCAACTGGAGTAATAGCACTTAATTTCGATTGTGGCTCATATGTCCATATGCATCGTTGTGATGGTATGAACATGTTGTGTCATGATTTGAACACTTTTCTCATCCTTTGAAGATTGCACCGACTTTGTGGAGGTTGTCCGAAGGGAGACAAAGCAGAGCCTGGTTCGAAGATTGTTTAGATTGATCCCCACATTCCACCCTTTAGAAGTAGATTATAGAGTCTCTTCCCTTTATCTCCTTTAAATTCAGCATTTTCGGGTTAGTTTAGAAATTAGAGCATCACAGCCAAATCTTTCATCTGCTTCACGAAGTCGGACAATCATGTAAGTCCCCTTGAAATAACCAGCATATTCACATCAACCAACTGAGTCTATTCGCAATAAAAGGAACCTTGGAGTTGAACACATGAACTTTCACGCAATCTTAGCATGCAGAATACTTTGATCAAGAGAGAATAGAGTGACCGTTGGACATTTTATTCTGTGTTGGTGTTGTCATAAAACACACGTCAACAAGGACCAAATTGGTCTTAATTCACAATTTCATAAGAAAAACTGACATTGTTTTGCATCAAGCACATCCGGAGGGTTGATACCGTTGGAATTCTGCGGGTGCGGTGAGTTCGTGTTCATTTCTCACAACCAGAGTGTTTGCAGGCAAACTTCATGGTTTCGTCATGCAACACTTTTCCATGAGAAGAATCGAGGAAAGCTGTAGAAGAAACAAGGGCCATCACTCCAGTTGCGGAGCCGTTAGAGTTTATCTTTCAGATCTTGTGCCACTATCTTCGTGAGAATGGCGCATATGCTGAGCTTGATGCTGTGCAGACCGAGTTTGAGAAGTTGATTCGTGATAACCTAGGTGGAGATCCCGAGGCATCTAAGTTGGAGGAGTTTTCAATGTTGACTATTAGTTTCACTAAGGTGACTACAGAGGTGAGAGACAATCAGAGGGTGATCCAGGATGGAGATAAGGAATTAGACAGACAGTTGATCATCGTGGACATTGTCAGAGTGCTAGATGATGATACAATCGATAAATTCCTGGACGAGATAATAAATAGAGAGGGCTTGGAGTAGACGCCCAGTTGGATCCTACAGTTATTTACGAGGATGAGTCACAAGCAACAGTTAACTCAACGTCAGTTCTTGAGTTTTCCTTGTTGATATCATGCACGCGTATCTCATTCTTGGAGATATCTTCGTAGGAGGATGGACTCTTAGTTAGTGTTAGTTGACTGATGTTAGTTATTAGTTAAATTTTCTTTCAATAAGGATGTGCATGTTGCACATTGTCCAGTTAGTCTTGTTTGTAACGGTTAACCGATGGTAGCTTTCCAGTTAACTATATAGTTTCTTTTATTTAGACTTAGATGAATAAAATCTTGCATGCTTGCAAGACTGTAGTTGACTCAAGGTGATTTTAGGGTTGCCTACACCTTTGATGTCTATAAATAAGAGCTTTCAGCTCATTTGTAAAGGACTTTTGCATGAGAAAGTAATATATGCTATGTCGCCTTGCCTGTAATATTGCCTATTTTGTACTGTTCACGAGTATTTATTATGGTGATGAATTGTTATGCCACTTGGGTTTCATGCAGTTATTATGGTGAATGCTTATCTTAATTAAATGGGGTTGCTAGTTTGATAGTTATTGTATGCGTGTCTCGTCTATGCAATACACAAATCTAGTTGCTTACCTTATGTTTTGTTTCTAATAAGCCTATTCAAATGAGCAAATTGTTGTGCCACCTTGCCCTCATTTTGTGATTTTGTACTTAAAGCTTATTGTATATTTGTCTGTTAATAAACCTATTCAGCCAAGCAAATAGTTGTGCCACCTTGCCTTCATGTTGTGAATCTGTACTCAGTTTATCGTATGTTTGTTTGTTTTAATAAACCTATTCAGCCAAGCAAATTGTTGTGCCACCTTGCCTTCACGTTGTGAATCTGTACCCGGTTTATCGTATAAAACCATTCCTGCTCCTTTTCCTCATGCTCTGTTTTCTTGAGGAAATTGGATAGATTAAAGTATTTAGTTTTTAGTTGTAGTTAAGACCTGTGAAACCAGAGAAAACCCTTAGCTGCAACGTCCTTGGTTTCCTTAACCTTGTGCCTCTTCCAGCTGAGAACAAAAAGATAGGACTTAGAATAGTTTACTGTTAGAAAGCATATCAGCAAAAGAGGGAGCTTCCCCTTCTAACTTGAAGAGCACTCATTATGTAGTGTGCATAGCTATCCGTATTAACTTATACTCCAGAGGTGTTAGTATATATATATATAGTATATATTTAATATACACATATTTATTTAAATACCTGAATATAAATATATATATATTAGTTATATATTAAATTTCATACACATATATTGTAAGCCAGTCAATATACATCCAATATATATATATATTCATATTCGAAGGGAATAATAATTATAATAATAATATCCACATTATATAGGATGTATGCATATATGTATACATGTATATACCTCTATGTAGACATATGTGTAGGTATACCATATCGATGCATCCATATGAGCATATCCATCTGCTAACGTGTGTTTGTATCGATATGTATATACATATAGAAACGTGTGTTTGTATCGATATGTATATACATATAGATACGTGTATATACTATATATATATATATTTGTCCACATCCGATTCACTTACATCCATTTACGTTACCATCATATTGATAGGTGTACGTGGGATATATCTGTACATATGTATATATGTTTCATTAGATCCTCCTGACACGCATGTGCATACATATAAAAATACTTCCATCTACATCCCACTTATCCATATGATCATAATATCACAAGAAAGATCTCAAACCCCAAACAAATAATCATCACTTGTAAAAGTATGCAAAAGTAAATAAGATTCCTAATGCAAACATACAAGCTATGGATGACTTACCTATAACTCACACAAATTGACTTAGTTCAATCAATCTAATGTGGAGTGTGTAAGCTTAGATAGTTACATTTACCGGTTACTTGACCAAGATCTTCTCTTGAGTGATACTTCCCCTTCACCTGGAGAATGAACATTTACCTGCAACCACTAACACATGCCTTGGCAGTCAATTGTTCACAACAATAAGTAGCATAGATAAACATCTTCAAAGTTAGAATAACAATAATTCAATAACCATCTATTCTCATTTATGCAGTATTTCACTATGAATAACATCAACTGAGATAACATCAAATGAGATAACATTCATATTGACAACAAGGTACAAGCATCATTAATTCATCTCCAAAATTCACATTACATTCACATTTACCCTCTATAGTAATAGTAAATAGTAACTTCACAATTTGGGGTGTAACAAATCCTATGTCTCACCTTGCCTTTATAGGCAAGGCATCTCATGTACATTTGTATATTCAACTATATTCAATTTTGCATTGTTGAAGCAAATATTCTTGCCATTTTCTCTCTTGTGGAAGATATTTTGGTCTAGCAACTATTCTTGGGGGTGTTGAGGAGTCACCATTCACTCCTACACAAGCAATATTGGGAAGGGTGGGCTGTCATGCCCCTCGATCACAACTTGCACAAAAATTAATCATTGAGATCGCAGCCTATAACAAGAATTAAAGGGTAATTGCTGACCAAGGAGACTTTGAAAGAAATATTGAATGTAGCGATTCCATAAGGTAGCATATAGGAGACTTTTATTAAACCCCTAAAAGGCAGCGATTATTACATTAACAATGATTAAGGAAGTCAACACAAAGGCAGCACTTAGAAATAATAAAAGACTAAATTGTATTTAATTAAAGAAAAGACAAAGGGCAGCGAATGAAGGTTTGTGTCTATTGGAGATATAAGGGCAAGAGTTGTGATGAAAATATGTGACTCCTAATGTGAAAGGGTGAGAATCCCTCAAATTGGAAGATATAAAAGGGGAGATCAATTCATTTAAGAGGAAGGAATCAAGCTGATTGGAAAAGAAAGAAAATTGGACATCAGAACAAGAATTAATATTAGCAGCAATTAAAAAGATAAATATGAGAAATAAGTAGAATTATAGACTTATATATATGTGTTCATGCAATAGTGATACTTGCAGAAATTATTGATCATTGTGAGGAATCTAAATGTTTCCTTTGTTATAAATATGTAATAATAGATTCATATGATAGTCCATTTTGAATTTAGGAGAAACAAATTGAAAATAGGAAGGACGACCAGCCTTTCGGGTTCACGAGAGATGAAGGATGACTAGCCTTCATGCTCTTATCAAGTACACCACCCAGAGATGGAATGGATGACCAACCTTCCATGCTCATGGGCTGGGGGTGGAATGGACTAGAAATCCTTCTATCCTTCCGGGCTTGATCAAGGAGGACAGCTAGTCTCCAAGTTGAACTGAGGGATGGAAGGGCAACCCACCTTCCATGCTCTCACAATAGAAGGGTGACCAACCTTGAGATTGTGGTTTGCAAACGTTTCAAACAAATTCATAATGAGACTGTTATAGGAATATACTTGGGAATGGCTATTGCTTTAATTGGATTTCAATATGGATAATGTTTATGTGATATCATTATGCCTACTAATGTTTAGTAAAAATGGATGTTATCATGGCTTATGATTTGATGTCAATCTCCAACAACTAATATTGTGTGCAAGACCTGAACCAGGATTTATCTTATAAAGGGCATTTCAATTGGTAAATTTATACTCTTAAATGTATTACATTTCTTATTTTGATTGGAATTGTGGTTTTAGGGCAAAATTTAGGAATATCCCCAAACAAGACATTGCATCATATCCTCTAAAGTGATTTTGCAAGCTATGCAATAGATGCATCCAAGTTGGCACACTCATGGGTTACATCCCGATTCTTTGTTACCCCTTGCTAGTAGTCAACTTCCTTATATGACGAGGTATAAGTTGAAATATATATAGACCAAATGTTTAGCTTTATTTTTCAGCCAATTGGTCGCGCTTAATTTAGTGGATAAATGAGCATGCATTCAAGTTACACTCAGTCAAAGAAGAAATTTAATTTATTGAAATTGGAGAGAAAATCAATACAATATTTGTAATTAAAAAACATAATATATAGCTGTGAAAGAACAGTAAAAGTGTGAAAAGATTAAAAAAATAGAATTTTGATTATAAAAGGTTGGAGGAAAATAGAACCTTGCCCATGTAATGTCCCTTACCCGATTTTCCCTAGAGTTCATTTGTTGATTAGGTTTAAGAATTCTTCTTTTCCAAATGAATGTTTTCTTAATGAAATAACCCTAAATAAGAATCTTGTATTCACCATATTAACAACATATCTGTTAGCATTAATATTTAGATATCAAAATATAAGCATAATCAAAAAGTAATAATGAAGACAGAAGAGGAGTGGCATGGGTAGATCCTCTCGAAGTTATCCATCTAAGCCCAAGGGCACAAGCATCCCCTCAGGACAACCCACCCCTTGTTTCTGAGTTGAACATCCAAACTAAGACCATTCCATACTCGGAGTGGCGTGCTTAGTGGAAACACTGGTACCTGCTTTCTCTACCCATGTCAGCACCTCAGAAGACACTTGACTTATTGGGGATAGTCGAGGGAACAGATAAGTGGCCCGGGCCTACCACCCCTCCATGGCCGCAACGGACTATAAGTGGAACCCCCACCCCTCTATGGCCCACCCAGGCCTTGGGATTGGGCGGACTATGAGTGGAATTTCCACCCCTCCAGGGCCCATCCTTGCCTTGGGTTCCAGGGGCGGACTTAAGTGGGGATTTTAGGCACCACTTCCCTCGCACCCTTCCTCCCAATAAGCTTACAAACACAAAGAAGACAATATTTTAGCAATCAAATATATTTGCATTTATTACTGATTCTTTAAGTCAATATCAACATCATTATCATCATGATAATACTAAAGAAAGCATTACACCAATAATCATATTAGCACTATCTGTTTCTTATATTCAAAATATGCTAAATATTATTGCTAAGTGAGTACATCACCTGAGTTGCTATATCTCTCCATGTTTCCTTACTTTCCTCCTTCAACCTTATACTGAATTGATCATAGGATAAGGACAATTCATAAATATACATAATCTTCTTATGTTTATATTAAAGAGTCATCATTACTTATAAGAATAATTATTGCATACTCCTATATGTATATATATATTATTTTACATATATCCATTAGTATTCATATATATGTTTATATAATTATTCTTTCCTTATTCATATATATTATTTATTCATTGCATATTATTCCTTATAAAATTTATCTATATCTATCCATATATACTTGCATGCCTATTAAATTATATATATATATATATTAAATGGCTCTATATTCCAATGCATAACAATCATTGTCGTTGTTGTTTTGAATTGCAGATCGTATTTCTCCATGTTTTCCCCCCTTCCTTATTTTCCTTCCTTCTATTTATACCATTCAAGGTAGGTGACTCATGGGGGGAAAAAATTGTTTGGTGAAAGAGGTGACTTTTCATAAAATATATCCCTTTGTTAAATTTTAATTGCAGCCTTTATTATCACAATAATATCTATTTTTAAAATAATATATTATTAATAATAATTTTGATATTTGTCATGTCCCCGAAATTAGAGAACCCTCAAATAAGTAAAAATGAATAACAAAATACATTTAAAATTATGAAAGAAAATATTATCGATCTAATGCTTTTATAATTACAATTATCGCAAGATAATATTGTAATTATAAATATGCATATATTGTCAATACACAATGAAATTCATTACCAAAGGTAATATTAATTATTATATTATAAATATTAACAATCTCAATGATAATAAGTTAAATATTAAAGATAAAACACAATATATAAATAACATTATAATTGTCAAATATAAATATTATACAATAGGGACATTACACCTTGTGAGGCTATGGGAACATATGATCGACTAATTCATATACGCGATATTCTTCCAGAGAACAACAATCAATCTTGCTTGTCATCGCGATATCTTTCCTGAGCAATTCTTGAATCTTCTTGTGCGGCCATATGATAAAGCGAATCGTGATTCACATCATTCGTGATTGAAGATACCAGATCGGGTATATTTCAGTATGCCATTGCGTAATCATAGATGTTGTCTCATGCATACAAGAAACATTGCTCAATCGATAATCTCTTCTTGAAGGCCGATAATCCCTTTATCGTATTATTGGTGAGGAATGTCGTTGGAGCATTTCCGTTATCGTTTCATTACCATTAATCTCAAATAACTGAAGAAACCGTGGGAGCCATTTATGAATAAAGGGAGATTTCTTCTATTGGCGGAAGTTCATTCTTCAAAAGTTGCAACCTTTGTCATGACCTGTCTATCTGCTGACTGGAGTGTTGACTAGAACGGTCTTTTGGTGAAACGGGAGTATACATCGCCATGGGTAAGGGAAGGCTATGTTGAAAGGTCATGACTTTCCACCCCTATCGTGGGTATAAAAAAGGGAATAGGATTGGAGATATTGGGATGATTACACACCAACTTAGGAATCGATGAGAAGGCAGACAGATACATTACTACGTAGATTTCAAGTGTTCTTAAGGAGCCTAACTCCAGCAATCAGTAGACTCAGATACAACATCCACCATACATCGCATGAATTCAAGGTTCAATAAGGAACCTGAGCAAATATTAAAACAAATAAATAAAGATAGATCTACATTCAAAATGACAGTAAAGTCAAGATATGATGATCGAAGACATATAAAAAAAGATCATTAAGAAGGAGGGACACGACACAGATATAAGTAGAGATAAATTATATTGGGAGTGGTGATAATGTAGTTAAGAGTAGCCGTGATGATAAACATGTACTATATATATATATATTCAATCTCTGGGTGAGGCAAATAATGAAGAAGTAACTACTGTAGGCGTAAAAGAATAAGGACATCATTGGGACTAATCAGATCAGACAACAAGGCAATTGGAGTAGATCCAATAGAAGTATTTGCACTCGAGGGTGGACTCAGTGGTTATTACAATTACTGCTATAAATACAGCCATCTGACGTGTTAATAGAACAGCTTTAGGGCTAACACAAAAAGGGGACATTACAATATTTCAGATTTATGCTTATTTTATTATTTTATTTTGATGTTTTATTGAACATATTTTAACATTAAAGTATAATAATAAAACCAATTTGCTAATATCTTATTATTATTTTATTCTAATGTATTACAATCTTTGATGTGTAATGATTATAATATTTATTTATTTATTATTATTTATTATATTAAGTTATTTAATATTAACAATAATTTGCCTATATATTATTATTATATTTGTTATTTCATATTTATATATTTTTATATTGATATGATACACATTTATTTTATATTTAATATTAATATTGCTATTTATTTTATTTATTAATTTATTTGTATTTTAACACTTGGTCTTTATGGTTTTGCTATTTCGGAGACATGACAGCCCATGGAGGTTCCACAAGATATGAATGCCCTTGTACTTGTCTTAAGGAGTGTTAAGATTGTGATTCTTTGATGGGATGAAGCTTCCAAACTAGTTCATAATAGTAACCTTTATATTTTGATTCGAGAGAATTATTTGAAATGTAACCTTGCACTCTTAAGTGTCTTTATATGGTGCCACTTTCCTTGGCGAATAAATTATCTTTGTGCTTAAATATTTGGGAGACTATGCAAACATAAGGAGATGCAAGATTGTGGTCATTTTGTACCAATGCTCAACAATGATTCTTTTCATCCTTTTGAAAAATTCTTCTATGGGATCATTCTCCTTCACTACAATTATGCCCTTTATTGTTTCTACATGGAGTCTATGCCATCATATAATTCTCCCAAACATGGCGGATCAGTATCAACAAATCTAATCATATTCATTATGTGCTTGGCGAAACTCAAGACATAGTACACATGAGCCCACCAATCATCATTTGGGATCATTTATTTGACCTTTTGGGTGTTTTGCGAATTTGCCTACCTCCACACGCTCTAATTGTTGCAAATGACCTTAGTGCTCAATGCCTCATGTACATTCACAAGTTGGCTCAAGAGAATAATGCGTGACACAAATCAAATTTCAACAATCTAATGTAGTGTAAAAAATAACAAATTAATGTTTTAAAAGTTGAAATTTCATATAAATTTATAATTAAAATTTTATTCCAAATCTAAGGTATTTTAAAAGAACTATTGAAATTTCATAAACTTACCTTCAACAAATTTAAATTGGAGAAGCTCCTAAATATTGGTTGTGACATGTGATGGTTTGTCACAAACCCCTGAACTTCTTTGCCTTGGCTTATATTTCTTTCACCTACTTAATCTTTGTTCCAATTTTCATCACCAAGTTGAGGAAGCGGATGGTACATGGTATCCAAAATATGTGCGTCTTTCCTCAACCATAAACTTGTTATCTTGCCTCAACAAATAAATGTGTTGTTTAGCAATTTGTAGCATTGTTTGTTATGACTTGGACAATGAATTTAGCACCCACCATCTCAATTGACTCAATGAGGATTGGAAAGAAAGATTTCATTGTTCACTTGCTCCTCATAATCAACCACCTTAAAAAACATTGCCCCTTTAAAGGACACAATAATGACATTAATTAAAGGTCAATTTTACAATCTTTCCCTCCATCAGAATGAATGGACACTCTTGTTTGAACCCATGAATCCTTGATTGGTTTTAGTGATGTCTCTACAAAATATTTTTCTTTTGGCAATAAGTGGCACTCACCTTGCACACACCTTGCATACCTAGGACTTGTGTGACTTGAGTGTGTTTAATTGATTGCATTCACTATTTTCTACCAATATGGTGATTTAATGAAGTTGAAAGGAAGCTTGTTGGTGTAAATGCAATGTACAATGCCTCTTGCCTCATCCTAAATTGCCTTATCCATTGGGCCTCTTTTGTGGGAGAGAGTGATTATCTTTTGGGTAAGATGGTTTTGCAAAGAAAGGATGTGGGCAGTCACTATTGGAGATGATCTTGTTGGTGGTGTTGATAATAGGTAGCATCGGTCAGATAAAGTCTTTGATCGACGTTTGAAACAAGTATTAAGTTTAATAGAGAGACATGTCCCTTGAGCCGACATGTCTCCACTTTGTGGAGACACATCCGCTCATGGGACATGTCTCCCTCATTTTATATTAATACTCACTCCTTCCTCACTTAAACACATGGAAATTAATAGATGTTGTTTACATGTCAGGATCGACCTTTGACAACCTTGGAATCTGATAATGCATTAACAGGTGGCTTGAATGATCCTTTCTTCACTAAAGAATGGCATCTTAATTTTTCTCTCACTTACACTATCAACGTCTTCCTGTTCTTTGCTATATGAGAGTTTTCTCCTATGGCAATCCATTTTTGTTTGGCCCTTGAAAATAATTAATTCCTTGGTTAGTCATAACACTAGATGAGCTTTCACTTGACTATATGAGCTCTTATACTTGATTTCGTAGTTACTAAAATACCACAGAAAATCCCCACTTCTAGGAAGTTGTTGAATCATTGTAGTTCCATAGAAGTGATGATCGATCAAATTTGGACATCCTTGTTGTCCATGGACCTATTGAACTAGAGCTAGTAGCCATTCTATATGGATTCTTGTTATAAGGAAAATAAAAAAATTTGAAAATGTAACCTTAGGGTATGTTAGAAAATAAAATTAAAAACAAAAGAACCCTACAATACATTTAAAGTAATATAAATGATTAACAAGTTTACAAAAAATCAAAATGTTTCTTTAAAATACTTAAAAACTTGAAAAATCTCAAAATATAATTACTTTTGAACAAGAGATGGTTTAAAGTGATCTTGAAATACAGTGGCAAAGGTACTGCCAATACATTTGGAAGGCATTATCGTCGTTCAAAAACAATTCTTGAGTTGGATAATGCTTGAACAACGATTGGTGGTCAAAGCATGGTTTATAAAGCCGGCATTTCAGATTTTCATTGCATCTGATGTGGGGAAAAGTAAATAATCTGTCCCATCTGTTTCAGGTTCCCAGCTTCCAAGACTTTTTGTACATGGTTTCAAGATGAATTAATCTTCCCTTCATCACCCTTCTCTCATTGAGAGTTTCTTTTCTATTAGAATCATGGATGATCAGGGACTGCTTCAACACTTTTTGGAGTACAATACGATCATTAGCTATTAGTTTCTTGTGGAAAATGATATGTGGAACTATTTTCCAGGACATGCCTCTATTAGATTTGCAAATTTGAAGTTTTTCAAGCAAGTCTTGACCCTACTCGTGGAAGCAAAGTTAGCATGGTTTTGTAAATCTGTTAAGACTCTTGGTTGGGGCTCAGGCCCAGGTACTGTCTTTGATAGGGAGACACTCTACCGGTAATTCTTATATTTAGCTGATATATATTCTCTGTTTCCATTTGCATAATATAAGCTGCATCTTAAATGGTAAAAAATAAAATGAAAACATATGAGAGACATTTGTTGTTTTAGAAATTATGGTCATCCAGCAAAGAAAGTCAGTATTAATTACAAAGTAGTAGGACAAGAAACAATTTATGATATTATTGATTATTCAAATATACAACATGGTTTTTCCTTTGTTTCCATTCCAAGGAGTTATATGAAAATCATATCTTATAAAGTATGACCATTTTTTTTTACAATTTTGTGTTCAGGCAACTCCAATCTAGAACTGCCGTTACTATTTCATCATAAGTAACATATGAAATAAATGCAGTGCTGCCACCATAGAAGTCAATAGCTGTTTCTATATTTTTATCTCTTTCTATTCCTCAATCTCAGAAGCATCTTTCTATTTTCTAGAGAGAGATCTATATTTATTTGATATGTTCATTTCTTTATTCTGGATAGAGTGGAATATTATATTGGTTTTTTTCAAGAGGCATTTTCAAATTATTTAGGATGGCTAGAATATACAAATAGAGCCAGTTGAATGCTTGGCTTTTTCCTTTAGTGTTTGATAATTTTGTGTTTCAAGTATCCTGGAACATTTTGGTATTACCTTTTGAATAGCACATATATATATTTATAAATGACAACCAGTTAATTTTTCAGCATGATCCATTATTTGGAGGGAGGCATTTTACAAACTTGAGGACAGAACTTGGGCGATGCAATATACAGTCTCTATGCAATTCTGACAGGGTTGTTGTCTCTCCTGGGATTTCTCTCGAGAAGTACAACCTAACTTCTCTGATGCAGTCAGTAAGCTTCTGAATCTTGTTACATTGTGGAAAAACTTTGGTATAAAAAATTATAAATTATATGCTCTGTTGGATTTACTACCAAGCCTTGTAAATATCTCTTATTTAAAATGGAAGATGATGCGGTTCAACTCATTCTCTGTGTATAAAATGCAGGGGGTGGAGGTCATGTCTGAGTTGGATTTTGCTGCTGAATCAATTCCAACCAATGTTAAAGTTGTTGCTGTGACTGGAACAAATGGAAAATCTACTGTCACTACATTTACTGGGCAGGTATCCATTCTTTTGAATAAGTAAATGTGTGTATTAATTAAAGGAAATAGTTACAATGAAGAGGTTTATCGATATATTAAATCAGCTTCGTGGAGTCACATTAGCACATTGGAGAGTAAATCATGGAGGAGCTCTGCTGGAGCACACAAAAAGAGGAGCATAATAGAAACAGTCAGCCATTATTACAGAATTTGCTTAGAAAGAGGAGTATAGAAACATAAGATAGCCAACTATTACTGCAAAAACGACCCTGTATTGTATGTATGTATCTCCTTAAAGATAAGAAAATATATAAATGTAAGACTAAGAGAATCTATACAAAAGGTGCTTGAGTATTACCAAAAAGAGAGTACAAATAATAGATTTCTTGTTTTTCTGAGCAATGATAGCCATGAGGAGGGTGAGAGCAACTTTCCTCATTCATTATGTAATTGCCTCAAGTTGAGTGTCATTGGACCATGGGGTGGATCCACTGCTAGTTATTGCCTTGCATGTGGGTGTGGCTAGAGCTTTCCCCATGAAATACTTGATGCTTTGCGGGTAGCAAGCTTTGTTGGAAATCTACAGTATTATGTGGTGTGCATTTTTTGAGAGGAGCAAAGACTTGATGGTTTCCAGCGTTTGTTCATGGATTTCAATAATCACATTCAACTTATTGATGCATATGCCCATTGTACCAATATGCTCCTGTTACTTTCCAGCTGCATGACAGAGCCTTAAAACGCTTGTCTCCACAAAAGGATTGTGGGTATGAACATCTCTTATTGGCTTATTCTGGTTTTGGATAGCCTTTGAGATTTCCTAAAGTGTGACAAGCAAGTTGGATTAGGTTTTTGATAGTTATTGACATGAGAATCCTGAGAGCCAAAGGGGTCGTTTACATTAATTTTTGAAGATGCAAGTGAAAACTGAGCAGAAGGGTTCTGTGGGCTGAAATGCAGTAGGGTGGGAAGGATATTTTTTGAGGGACTATGGGTGAAGCCAGTGTAAAATCCAAATTGGTAAAGAATGGGTGAAGGGAAAAAGTGGTTGTGGAAATGGTGTATGGTGCATCAGCCATTGCCATGGAAAGGATGTTATAGGGCTGCACTGTATGTGGACAGAGCAAGGGGGTCTAATTAGAAGGAGGGCCTTCAACACTGTAGGAGATGTTGCCACCTGATTAAATCTATCCCCAAAAGATTTATTTCGTTTGCATGAGTGTCTAGGGGAGGAGGCCTGAGCTAAGGAAGAACTTTACCAAAATTGGGGAACATTCTAGTTCTCTTCCTCAACAGATATGGGGTGCTTGGGGATGGTGGTCAAGCATCTGTTTCTTTTTATACTGGTCTTGGGTGTCATCTTGGGTCTCTTTCTTCTATAGACTTTTAAAATTAAGACATTTTCTTTGTTTTCTATTTTCTTTTACCTCTCCCCTGCTACTTATATATAGGATTGTGTTTATGCCTGGAGCTTCTTCTTAAAGGCATAATTTCAGAAAAATCTAGGGCAGTTGGATTGAGTAGTTGAGAAGGAAGCGATGATTGAAGAAGCTTACTGCAAATTGTTGAAACTTACACTTTGGAATAGAAAGTCATTTATAAAAGGAGAGGTGGGCTGTTTTGAAGCTTAGTGAGTCACAAAAAGTAATAAATTTTGGATGACCAGGGCCTGCTTTTTGGTATCATCTTTCAATTCTTTTATAAATACATTTTCAAAAATTTCATCAACCCTCTTTCAATCCATATGAAAGTTATCACTATACTCCGCAACAAAAGAAATGAGTCTTTAGAAATAGCTGTGCAACTGTAGTACGTAAATGCCATCACTGAAGAGGATGAGCTGGAAAATAGAAAGTTGAAGTATTTTAGAACTTATATTTGTCTACTGCTGCAGCCGTCATTCAAAGTCCAACTGTTGGAATGCATGATAGGAGAATATATGCATTCTGCCTGGACTGTTGTGGACCACCATTGAAAGTGGGTGGCTGTAGAAACTGATTGAGGAACAATTTGATACTATGCATTCTATAATAGTTGAAAAGTAACAGTAAGGAGCCAACAATGCCATGGTGAGGGAGGCTGTGAATGGAGAGAGGGCGTGGCAAAGTAGAAAGGTGTTGGAAGAAAGGAGAATATGTGAGGAAGCTATAAGGGATGCAAACCTAAAGAAATTGAACATGAATAAGAAAAAGAAGAACTAGTGTTATTTGTGTTACAAGGATAAGGGGCTGGGAGCAGGTGTAATGGTATGGCAAACATGAGGGAAAAATAAATAAAAATATGATAATGTATAGGGACGAGGTGGGGATCATGGGAATGGAAGTTGGCAGTAACAAATAGGACTAGAAAGATGTTGTGATGAGGATTAAAATGGATTATACGGAACAAAAACAAATGAAATGTATGGATAAAAAACAATTTCTAACTGAGAGTTGTTAAAACATTAGAAATAGCCAGGGTGAAAAAACTATGATGGGAAGGAGATTAAAATTATTATGAAGCACCATGCTAACTAAGACATGAACAGTGAAGACATAATGGAATTTATTTGAATTGTTTATTTGTTTCCTGGAAGAGATGATGCTATGTCCAACTAGAAAGAACTTTTGTGGACTTCCAAACATTCAAATGCGACCTTATTGATGACCGTATGCAATGGTTAACTAACATATCTGCAACTGCATTATAATGCTGCCTCTGGATTTGAGCTTGAACTTATTTGAAACCCCTTAGCAGATTGAAGAGTTCATGAGCAATAACCCAAATAGAACAATGAGGGGCTATTGGACTCTGTTGAACAAATGTGATGAGCAAGACAGATTACCAATGAGGAATTTCTTCCAATTAATATAACTTTGATTTTTAGCTGGTTGGCAATAGCAATCCCATGATAATAAGATAAAATTTCAGCAGCATTATTTGAATAAATTCCAATCACTTGAGAGTATGCAAAAAGCATGGTGCAGTGTGTACTATGACATATTACTCCGATTCTATCTAGCTTGAGATATGTTTTTTGGAGGAGCAATCAAAGTTGATTTTGGTCCAGTTTTTGCTGGAGTTGTCAATACTATTACATCCCAAATTGTGAAGTTACTATTTACCATTACTACATACGGTAAATCTGAATGTAATGTGAAATCTGGAGATGAATTAATGATGCTTGTACCTTGTTATCAATAAGAATGTTATCTCATTTAATGATTGTCTCATTTAATGTTATCCATGGTGAAATATTGCATTATAAAGTTATTGAATTATGAATATTCTAACTCATGGGATGTTTATGTATACTGCTTATGTTATGAACATTTGACTACCGAGAGCATGTGTCAGTGGATGTAGGTATATGTACCATTCCTCTAAGCAGAGGGGAAGTATCACTTGGGAGAGGAGCTTGGTCGGGTAACCGGTGAAGTAAACTATTTGAGCATACACACACATCACCTTAGGTTGAGTGAACTGAGTCAATTTGTGTGAGTTATAGGTAAGTCATCCGTAGCTTGTATGTTTGCATTAGGAGTCTTGTTTACTTCTGTATGCATTTATGAGTGATGTTTATCTATGTGTCTGTCTTGTGATATTACGATCATATGGATAGAAGGGATGTAGGTGAAAGTATGTTTATATGTATGCACATACGTGTTAGGAGAATCTATCGACATGAATATGCATACGTATAGAGATACCACACTTACACACCTATCTATATGATGGTAACACAAATGGGTGTAAGTGAATTGGAAGTGGACATATATCATAGTTACAAGACTCGGACTCGCCTCGGACTCGGCAAGCCGATTTTTGACTCGGACTCAGACTCGGAGCCTAGACTCGCCCAAGACTCGGCAAATAGAAAAACCCTTGAAATTTAGAGATTTTTAAGGATTTAAAGCTTGTTTCATGCACCCTTTAGTGAATAAACCTCAAATACACAATAACATCATGAAATAGAAACTACTATGATCCTATACACAAACATATATCGATCACATAAGTATAAACGCAAATTTTAGCTGAAGGAAATAACACATTCAGATATATAAATATTGTCAAATGTATACAAAACTCATGGAATATGAAATCCATGGCATCAAAACAAATATCAAAATTAAAAAAATAAGTCTATGGCTCAGAAGAGCTTGCATTACTCATCCCAATATCACGACAAGTCATGCGCTAGTGTCTAAGTTACATCCTAGATGATGATGTAGCCATGATATTTGCTTGTGTCTCAATGATTGGTGTGTATATTCAAGTGAGGATTTTATTATTAAAATTTTATTGAAGCCTTCAAGACTGCATGTTTTGTTGTCTAATGTATGAATTTTGAAACAAGATAATCCTTGATTATGGCTTTGACTGTGAAAGATGCAAAGATTTGCAATAGGGGATATGTATTTTGTAGGTTTTTATGATCATGATTCATCATTGGCCCATAACATGCTTAGACCTATAGTTTGATGAGGGTTTGGGGGAAACGCCCCAATGGGGTCAAGGGGCAGCGCCCCCAGCGGGGTCAAGGGGTAGCGCCCCTTGCGGGGGTTTGGGGGCAGTGCCCCCAGCGGGGTCGAGGGGCAGCGCCCCTCGCAGGGTCCCGGGGTAGCGCCCTGGGCGCGCTCCCTGTCGCGATACAGGGCGGGGTCGAGGGGCGGAGCCCCCGCCACCAAGCCCAAATGAAGACCTTCAAAACCACACAAACCTTCATGGCGCACACCATTTATTTAAAAAATTTGAGACAAAAAGAATGCAATTTTTTTTAAAAAAAATTAATCAAAATGGCCGAGTTTGGGGCACGAGACTCGGCGAGTCCGGCGAGTCTCGGCGAGTACTCGGCAGCCGAGTCTCTGGGACTCGTTTAGGGTCACCCGCCTCGGGACTTGCGAGTACTTGCCGAGTTTGGGCGAGTCTTGTAACACTGACATATATACATATATAAATATATATAGTATATACACGTATCCATATGTATATACATATCGATACAAGCGTATGTTGGCAAATGGATATGCTCATACAAATGCATCGATATGGTATACCTACACATACGTGTATATATAGGAATATATAGGAATATATATGTATATATATGCACACATCCTATTTTATGTGGATATTAATAATATTATAATTATTGCCTTTTGAATTAGCATATATATATATCAGATGTGTGCTAACTGGCTCACGATATATATTTATATTTGTTAAATATATATATATGTATGTAATTATATATTAAAGATTATATATATATTATAGTTATACTAAACATATATACATATATATATATATTTATACTTGGGTATTTAAATATATATATATATATATATATATATATATATATATGTATGTATATGTTTAATATATTTAAAACTATAATTATATATATATATATATATAATAAAATATATAATTAACATTATTAAACTATGGAATCGAATTATTTCTGAATCGATGTCATTCATCATCGGAAATCGAACATTTCTTAATCAATTAAATATTTATCACTTCAGCTTTGGAATCAAAATATTTTTGAATCATATCATTTGAACTTTGGAAAATCAAATTGGGAAATAAATCGAATGACTTCATTCGCATATTGAGCTTTGGCAAAATATTTGAATTTGAATCACATACGACACTGTGAAATCGTGTCACCTGTAAGTGAAATGCAGGAAAAAAGTCATGAAGGCGTTGAAATATGTTGACCAAGACAAAATTTGAAACAAAGAATAAATTTAACGCAGTAATGAAGCTTTGTCGACTCACCTTGTAAAATAGTTGACAAAGCTATGTGTTCTTAAATTACAAATGACTTTTTCTTTGTTGTATGATTCATTTGCCATTGGATGAATTTGGCACCACCTCTATCAACACATTTCTGTAGGTGTTGACTTGCAAAATTCTCCATGTGCCTTTTTGAATCAGTCTTCATAATATTGGAAAAGCTAGAGGTCGACTCACCTTGCTAAATGCTGAGTACTGGCTGGAAATGACGCCACCTGTAGAATCGAATGTTTCAAACAGTAGTGGTGGCAAGCCACATGCCATGGCTGTAGGAAATTAGGGAGGTTGGGCTCACTATAAATAGTCACCCATCTCTCCTAATTTAGACTCATTCGTATTCCTTCATTCTCATTCGATTTCATTTAGTCACTTCTCTTTTGCCTTTGTCATATCATTGGTTATCATTGTTTGGAGTTGTTTCATACTCATATTTGAATTACCCTAAGTATCATTTATTTTGCCAGTTGAGAGTAAGTAACAATTTCCACTAGCATTTATTTCTGAGTAATCATTGAGGAAGGCGTATCATACCAAAGTATACACTTGCTGGTTAATTCTTCTGTGTTTTTACCAGTTCATTATATCTGTTTTCTGAGTGGGAAAAGAGTGGGAATTTTGAGGAAGAGTTGTCTAATTTTGAGAGAAGAATGCTTTCAACATGTAAGGGTGTGAGAAATGATTTGGGAAGCAGGGGTAAGCTGAGCAACCAAAGGAGAAGGTCGCCTTGTCATCAGTATTTGAGAAAAAGCGATAACAGGCATGGGGTTTCTTCTTGTCATTTTAAAAAGGGTTTACTATATTCTCTATGCTGCATGAAATGTCTTTTCTGTTTGAGCTATGGAAGTATTTAATATTGCTTTTGGAAAAAAGAATTGAATCCTATAGGTTGCTTTTATAATGTGTTTCTAAGTACTCCATGATTGGAGAGATTGCTTGACACAAGTGGTTAATGATACTGGATATGTCGGAAGGGATTGCTTGACATAAGAATTAATCATGCTACATGTAGTACAACATAGGTATTTAATTAGACTAGATATGTTACATGGGATGCAATATGTTTATATTTACTCCATAGTAGGAGATGAGTGTGTTTCTCAGTTAAGTATATACTAGGTTTGATTGAATGCAAGTCACTTGAGGTACACCTAGCTAAGTTATAAGTTTAACTCGTAAAGCTTGTGTTACTCCTAGGATAAGCATGGGAGCGGGCTTGTGCACTTACTTGCTTAACAAATCCATTGCTAGTAGATTGTTTTGAGATAGGTTATCTGGGATGACGGACTATCCATTGAAGGATATACCTAGCTTGCGAGCTTGCTAGTTAAGTAGGTTATTACCAAGTAGATTAGTTTGTTGTAGGCTAGTCTAGGGTGACGGATTTACCCATTGAAGGACAATACCTATGCGTAGCTAAAGATAGCCTTAAGTCAAATTGGCCCTGAATAGTGTATGTGACAAATGACCCTCAATAGAACATACTGAAGAAACACTTTAATCAAAGTAGTGCAATGTACGACATCCACTTAGACTGTGTGATGCTTGAGGCGTCCCGGGTACAGGGGGACGACTGGGGGACGGTCCCTTGGCATCCCCTTTTTTGCACTTTTGCTAGGAAACATCCCAAAAACCCGAGGACAGTCAACCCAAAAAAGGGGGATGGCCAGGGGACTTCTAGGAGTCCCTTGGTTGCCCTCGGGATGGGGGATGGGGATGGCGAGGGGACTTCTAGGAGTCCCCTAGCCGTCCTCGGGACAATTAGCCATCCTAGAAGTCCCTTGGTCATCCTCAGGATGGTCACCTGTGTTATCATGGAATCTAGCAGCGCTCGTTCCACGAATAACCCCCCTACGAAACTTGTTCGTTTCCTAGGTTCGTGATGTTCAAGCATGCAAAATGAGACGATTTTCAATCCACCTCGAAGTGCATTCCAAAGTCTCAAACAATCCATTTGAGCGTCCCTCTGCGTTCGTCTAGCGAAGACCTTCGAAATGAGTATCTTCGCAAATGCTCATTGTTCATCTTTAGTGAAATTGTGAAAAGTACAAAAGCTCCAGAAAAAGGCGCTCTGACTTGTTGAAGAAAAATGGCTAAGTATGAAAAGTGCAATGGCGGACTTTTTCAATGCCATTATACTTCAAGTAAAATCATGACTTGGTGCAAGGACGTTGATTTTTAACACCCTTACACAAAGTTTTCATACTGAACCATTTTAGACCTTGGGCGGTGTTTTTTAACCTGATTACACTTTTCACTAGTTTTGCCACTTTTTATGCCTTAATTAATTGCACGACTTGAGTTCTTCTTTTTCACTTGTGAATCACTACAAAGTGGTTTTAGGTCGATTCTTTTTCACTCTTATCATTTGCTTTTCACCTCTCCTTGCTAGGCGACCATTTTGCATCTGCAAATTCACGGTTTTGAAGATCTCTCAAGCTTTCGATTTAGGGTTTACTCCAGGTATGTCGCCATTTCTTCATCACGTTTTTCGTTTTCTCCTTTCATTTGCTAAGATACAAAGTGGTAAGTAAAACGTTGTAAATGCTTCTTGTTCTTCGCCAAGCGTTTTGTCTTAGGGGTTTATGTCTTTTTAAGTTTGCAATCTTTGCATAGTGTTTAGCATTCTTGTCGTGTGCGCCTTCTCTACTTCCTTGTGTGCTCATTCCTCAGATAATGCCTTGAGTTTTTAGAGTTAGTTGTTTTTCTTTGCCCTACGTGTACTCCTCATTCTTCTAAATTCATGGTCGATGGAAATCAGCTAAGGCTCAAGTTTTGACTCCTCACGTTACTACACTTAACGTTTTCTTCTACAAACACTAAGTCAAAAGTGTAGGAGCACTGGAAATCAACGCTCCTACATGGATTTCATCTTTTTCAAATGCCATGGCACTAAAAAAATCCCACCATCACACTTTCTGAAAAATCTAAGTATGAAGTGATGTGTTAGGGCGCTGATTTTCAGGACCCTGACATATTTTTTGCCAACCTCCACTTTGAGTACAAGGATGTTGAAAATCAACACCATTGCACCTGAGATCACTTCTCCTCTTACACTTTTCACAGTTTTTCACTGAAACTTTCCAGAATTGCTCTTTCTTCGCTCCAAAGCCCGTTTCTCCACTTCTACATCGTCTCCCATGCCTCGTCACACATATCACTCTTGCTCAACATCGTTGCTCGCTTCACGCATCCCAATGCTACTTTTTCGACTAATGTTTGTTGATTCTAAATCTGCAGTTCCTTTTCAGATCTCGTCAAGGGATCCTCGAAGATTGCATCTCTTGATCCAGTTGCTCTCAGATGATAGCTAAGAAGCCTCCATCGTCTTGAAAGGCTGAAGGCAAAATGAAATACAAATACCAAGGTGTTTATCCGCCGACAGTAGTAATTTCAAAAGTGGATGAGATAAAAGACACCGAGGTTGGTCATCAAGACCTCGTTGATTTTGTGAAGAGGATCGAGCAAAAGCCTCTTGAGGACTCCCTGAGAGCCATTGTACACAGTAACCTACACCTTGTGTCTACTTTCCCTACTTCTGCACACCATACAGAGTTCGTCCTCGAAGTTCCATCTCATTACATCCGGGAAAGCAAAAGTGTGATTGACTCTTTTGGGCAGGAGATATTGAGACTGGACATTTGATTCCTTCGATATTGTTTTCCAAGTCCCACAGATGGAGAAATACACTGAAATTTCAATACAACAAGCGCAGGAAGACTATGACTCGGATCCAAATAAGGCTAAGTACTTGATAAATAGCCAATGGTTGGAAGAACCCAGGCATACTATCTCAAGATGGCCGAAGGGACTTTCGCGAAGTGACCTCAAAGAAGATTTCCGGCACATGATAACAGTCTTGAGCAGAGTTAAGGGTTTGCCTGAAACGTCTCATTTTCAGGATTGGATGTATGAGTACATTTGGATCATAAGAAGACAAAAGGCTCATATTGATTGGGGCAAGCAGATCAGTGATGCAATCCATGAACAACTGATAAATATGCCAACCACCTTGAAGTTTTATATGACTTATTACTTGGTGTATGTTGCAGCCGTGATGAGGCAATTCCCGGGTTTATCTACAAAAGGGAACTGACTTTCTACACCTGTGTACAATTATTTCTATCAACTGGAACTGAAGGAAAGCCTTCACCATTTCAGGAGGGTCACGGATGCTTTCTTTGCACCTTTTCTTTTCAGATTTGATTCGACTCTCAAGAAGAAGAGAGTGTCCGATGAGGCCTACAAAGTGGTAAGTAAAGCCGGATGCATATTCCTACATATGCGCCTCCCTTTTCTAAGAGGAGAGATTATATCTCACATAGCTGTGGTTGAAATCTAGGTTGTGTAATCTATTGAAAAGTTGATTACATAATTTTCACCCAACAAGCTGTCCCCCACGTCAAAGCATGGTCAAAACAAAAAAAACTCATTTTCATAGCAAAGGAGTGTGAACTTAATTATGCCCACCCATAAAATAAATTGGTGCTATTGCTTGTTGTCTTGAAACTTTGGATAAGTGTAACTGATACAATTATTCAATATTGGTTTATGTACTTGTCACAAATGATTCTATTTAAGTTTTTCTTCATTGCATGAATCTGAGCATATTCACAGATTCTCAATTTTTTGACTCACATATTTTCTATTCCCTTAAATAAAGCTCGTGACTTCTTCATTATGGGCGATGTACAGTTCATAGACATCTTTTAGATTTTTCTTTTTATCCCGAGTGTTCCTATCCTAAATTTCAAATAATGTAGAATTCAAATGTATTTTGATTTTCCAGCCTTGTAAGTACATTATATGATATTGGGTTTTCCAAAGTGTAAATTGCAAATTGTTTCAATGGATAATAGGGTATTTTGATATGCATTGCTATTGCTTATTATCTTAACCATAGTTTGCAGACTCTTTGAGACTCGCCGCAGACTCGGCGGACTTGGGAGTCCGTGGCTAAGCCGAGTCGACTCGCCACGGACTCGGGAGTCGAGCCCGAGTCCGACCCAGGACTCTCCTGCGCGGCTGGGCGTCAATATGGGTTAAAACCCATGTTTTTTTAAAACTTTTACTTCATTTTAAATTGAGTGTTTGTGATTTTTAGGTCTGCAACTTGATTTCAGCTTGAAAGAAGGCAGGAGAAGGAGCTAAAAAGATCAAAATAGAGCCAGGTAAGTGATCTAACAATTCTTTTTTTTTTTCTTGCATTCAAAATCAAAAAAATCAAGAAAAATAAGGGGAAATGCTACCAATTTTTTTATTTAATAGCCTAATTCCTACTCTTTCTAGCTTGGTTTTGCATTCTTTTATTTTGCAAATAAATGAAACTTTGAATCACATTTTTTTGCTGATTTTTTTGCAAACCCTTGTTGATTTTTTTTTTTCCATGTTGAACTTGAAACAACAATGTCGTCTTCAAATCCAAAGGGAATGAGAAAAGACCCTGCAGAATGGGAAATTAGGGTTTCCTATTTTATAGGAGGTTTCAGATGCAGTTTTGAGGGCTTGCATGTGTGTTTTTCTGATGCATGTCTAGTGGAGCTTTCTGGGTTTTTGAAAAGCTTCAGGATGAGGTAACTTGCATCTGAATTTGACATCTTTCCGGGCACTTACTATTTATAGTAAGTCATGCTGGTTGCCTGATTTGTGCTTAAAAGATATTTGGAAACACTTACTATTTATAGTAAGTCATGATACTGCTCAGTTGGCATACAGATGTGTTTTTGGCAAACTTACTATTTATAGCAATATGTTATTTTTGGTAAGTATATTTATAGCAGTATCGCTCTAGCAGCAACTCAATCTTTTGCAGTTCAGTTTGGCTTTCTATTGAGTTGAAGTGAACTTACTATTTTTGGCAGTGACTATTTTTAGTAAGTCTAATCTTGGTAGTATCATCATCTGCAGTTCAACTCAGGTCATCATGCTATTTGTGGTAATTCTCCAGTTTCAGTATTGGCATTGGTTTTAGTTATCTCCTTGGACTAAGTGTTATACTTAGTTAATTTCATGTTTTTAAGTTGTACCCCCACGCCTAGGAGAGATAACTTCATGTTGTTTTAAAGAGGGGGCATTAAGGGGTCTTGTTAAGCATTTAATGATTTATTAAATGCTTTATTGTTGCAAATAGAAATGGATGCCTAAAGGGAAGGGAAATAATGTTTTATTATTTCACAATAAAGTGAATGGTTGAAGGTGGCGTCCCTTGGGAAGTTGAAGTGATTCAACTTCTTGGAATTCAAAGTGTTTCATTTGCCCATTGAAACTTATATATTGCTGCATTGTGGAGAGCTGATTATGTTATGTTTTGGAAAGCAAAGTTATGCTGCTGGTTTGAAATCCAGAATCCGGCTAAGGGAAAGCTTAACAATTCTATTTCACTCTTCGGGCCTGAAACTATGGTTCCCTAGATGATGGATTAAGAGTGTGCTTCATTCAGAAGTGCACATTGAGCCTCAATGTGAAGATTCAGATGTTATTTCCAGATTTTATTGTTGTTGATTCAATCATGGCTGTAGCTGAAAATCATTAACAACTTTAAGGTTTGTGGGTTGGAGATTGGGCGCGTACCTCTTAGAATACTTTTGCAGTTTATTTTACATCATTCAGAGGTATATTTGAAGAGTTATGAGCATTTCATTTGATTTACATGTTTGCTGGTTAACATTTTCAGTCTGCTGTTTATGCATATCAGATTGTTAAACATTCAGATTTTGGCTTATATCTTGGTGATTGAGAAGATTATATATTGTAATAAACATTCTTCAGAAGTTTGCATTGATTATATTATTGTAACAAACAGAAAATGCAGATTTATCTCATTGTAAGGCTGAGATTTAGTAGTACTAATCCAATCATTGTTCTTACTGCATTTACTTGTGATTTCCTAATGCAAACACTTTAACCCTTGGCTGGTTTACCGCCAGTGTGGAGAATAAACATTTGTATCTCTCTTTCTCACCCACTGTCAAGTGGAGAATTCCCACTGTTGAGTGGATGCCCGCCGCAGCGGATGAATTAGTTTTGAATTGTAATCTTTTCCTCCCATTGTTTGGTGGTAGTGTGGAAAGTTTCTCATGGCTGGTTATTCGCCTATTTCATTTCAATTTCAGCATTAATACTCCACCATATGTTAGCAGCTCGCCTGTCAAAGGACATTCTTGGTGTCGAGTTTAATCTCTCTCTTTCAATGTAATCATTATAATATTTGATTCAGTAGATCCTAGGGATCCTCTGACCATATGCTCGCCCCTCCTCTTTAAGTGGTTTTAGGGCGCATTCTTGGTTAGAGTTCTTTCATGCAATGTTTTGGGTTATGCTAACCTTAACGGGTGCTTGGTTACATTGTAAATGTTCATTTAAAAATAAAAAAAAATGAAAGAATATATTTCACCAAGAACCAAAAAAGGGTGACATGTACTGAATGTCAGAAATGGATGACAGGAGGAATAAACAGGTTAAAATACCACCTTGCAAGGATACTTGGGCAAAATGTGGAGGGATGCCCTAAAACTACTCTTGAGATTATTAGAGAGATAAAGGCCCTTCTTGTTGACTATGAGCTAAAAAAATATAAAAGACAGAAAACAAAGGATGCCCTAGCATCAGTGATGAGTGGATCCCCTTCTACACCAACTATGCCCCATGGTGCTACTACTGCAAGTCCAAGTGTCCGTGCTCCACATTCATCTTTTCGTGAGAGTCCTAAGGGTTCCTATTCTACTACTAGTGCTGGCCACGGTCCTTCATGAAGACCAAATTTTTTTATTCCACTTAATGTTCCAGGAGCACAACCTTCACTTGAAGGTACCGGTTGGAATAAGGAAAAACATCATGAAGCTAGGATGGCTGCTGCAAACTTTTGGTATTACAATAATCTACCTTTCAATGTTGCAAACAACCCATATTGGGAAGGTTTAGTGAACGCCCTTACAGTTGCAGGAAAGGGGTTTAAGACCCCATCAGCTAGAGATTTGAGTGGGCCATTGCTAGAGGAATCTGTAAAGAATACACGGGTTGTAGTTGATGAGCAAAATAAATTTTGGCAAAGAAAAGGTTGCAATATTTTATCTGACGGGTGGACAGATGGACGGAATAGAACTCTCCTAAACTTTTTAGTGTTCTCAAATGGTGGATTGGTGTTCCTAAAATCAATAGATGCCTCCCATGAAGTTAAAAATGCCAAGACTTTATGCAATCTATTGGATGGGGTGGTCTAGGAGGTTGGAGTTGATAATGTTGTCCAAATTATCACGGACAACGCAGCTGCATATGTAGCTGTAGGTAGGCTACTTATGGAGAGGTACCCCACAATTGCATGGTCTCCATGTGCTGCACATTGCTTGGACCTATTGCTAGAGGACATTGGGAAGATTTCATGGGTCAAAAGAGTGGTTGAAGATGCAAAAAGTGTTACAAAATTTATCTACAACCATACTTGGGTGCTTTCTTTGATGAGGAAATTCACAGATGTCAAGGACCTTGTGCGACCTGGAGTGACACGATTTGCTAGCCACTTCCTCACATTGCAAAGCATTCTTGGTGCCATTGGTCGTCTCAAGCAAATGTTTGTGTCTGATGCTTGGAAGGAGTCCTCATTTTCCAATAGAGTTGAAGGAGAGAGGATTGTTACCATAGTTTTTGATGAGACATTCATCAAAAATGGAGAGGAGCTGATGGGGCTAAGTAGCAATCACAAAAAAAAAAACTATACATGATAATCTATTTGCTGTTTTTTTATTTTTTGAGGGGTTAATTTTGTTATAATTTAACATTTGTTTTCATTTTTTTAGGTGACAGAACCTTTGGTGAGAGTTCTTCGTATGGTGGATGGAGATGGCATGCCAATGGGTTTCATCTATGAGGCCATGGATAGGGCCAAAGAGGCCATATCACGTTACTATGGCGGCAACAAAAGAAATATGAAATCATATGGCGCATCATTGATCGGAGATGGACAAACCAACTCCACCAGCCGATTCATGCCTTCACCTACTTCTTGAATCTGAAGTTCTACTTCTCGGACTCATTTAAGGCGGATGAGGAGGTCATGGAAGGTGTTGTCACTTGCATTGATAGGATGGTGCCTAATAGTGAGCTAAGAGATAAGGTGCTTGATGAGTTGGAGGTGAGATTTGTTACATCTTATTTATGAATTTGCAATGTTGAGCCTTGACTATCTATGAATTTTCTATATTTGATTTACTTTTTCTTTTATCTATTCAAGGTCTACAAGGGTGCAGAGGGGAGACTCTTTTCCTCCCAACAAGCAATTGAAAGGAGAGGAAAACAACAACCAGGTAAAAAATGAAATTAGAAACTTGATTCTTACATATAGATTTTTACTTTATTCTTATTTCTTAATACTTATATTTTTTAAACATGTTTTTGTAGATCTATGGTGGGAGAACTATGGTGCTAGCACACCAAATCTTCAAAAGCTAGCCATACGTGTCTTGTCGCAGCCATGCAGTGCTTCTGGGTGTGAACGCAATTGGAGTTTATTTGAAAACATTCACACAAAGAAAAGAAACAGGTTGACTCAGCAGCGCCTAAATGATTTAGTTTTTGTTCGATACAACCTTCGCCTTCGAATTAGAAAGGTGGAGGGTGTTTTACACGAGTCCATCGACTTGGATGGCATTGATCCATATGGTGAATGGACTATTGATGAACAAAATGATGAGGCTGATGTCTTCCTTGCTGATGTCTTCCTTACTGATGAGGATCTTGTTGAATTAGAGAAAGCAGCAGCAGAAGAAGAAGAAGCAGCAAGATTGGATGCCATGGGCATGGAGGACAACGAAGACACATTTGAATATCATTTTTCCCCTACTCGATCTCCTAGTCCTCATTTGGATACTACAACACGGGCACCTTCTAGTTCTAGGCCTCCAAAATTGAGTACCATTGGGAGGGGAAAGAGGAAGATGTAGATTACTTGTGGTTGTTAATGTTTTCCTCTTTTTGACATGATTATATGTAAACATTTATAAACTTATGATGCTGTTATACATTGAAACTATGAGTATTTGATGACTATGAATGATTAAATTTCAATTATTGAGTGTTTGATGATCATATCCATGTGTAATCTTTGAATTATGAGTATTTGATAATCAAATTTAGGTTTTATGTTTTCTAAATGCATTAATTTGTTCTTGTTTTTTTGTACAACTACGGTTTTTTTGTTTGCCGAGTCCTTGCTGAGTTTTTTTCCGAGTCCATCCTGAGTCCCGAGTCCGAGTCATATTTTTGGGCTGCTGAGTCTGCGGCGAGTCCGAGTTTGCAAACTATGATCTTAACAACACTTCAGATCTGAGACAGTTTTTTTCCATGTATGATAGAGCTGCCATTACTTAATAATCATCCGTTATGATAAATATAAATTCCTTACTAATATTTATCAGAACGTTTGACAAGGAGCTCCTTCATTGACGTATGACTTGTTTAGCACTGAGGTGCCTAGATGAATTCCAGTGAATAACCCAACACTCAGTGCTTGTTCTCAATGCTACTGTGCCTGATAAATAAATCTCACAGCTCTTACTCTATTGTGAAGATGATACATAGCGGGCCTTGGGACATCTGATCATGCAAAACAATAACATGATAACTGTGCAGATTATTTGCCTAATGCGACTCACTATCATTCTCAGAAGGCTGCAGTCCCTTGTTCCAGTTATCTCTAAACAAAAAAATTATCATCAGAGTATCTGTTTTCTTAGTTCAAAATCAAGCTTTCCATTGAATAACTTCTAACTTATTCATTAAGATAAATGCATACCCAATAAACCATATCAAGTCATATCTTATTCATTGAATCATTTGTCTAAACAACCACTTATTAGTTATTGTCCAGCATTTCAGTATTTATATTCTTCATAAGTATATCACTAAAGAAGTCAATCAACACTCATTATCTCGTTAATATTTCATCAGTCTTAGTTAAACAACAGGGTTGAACAATATTCATTACCATAAGTTAATATTCAATTCAGAGTACATGAAGGGTCTCTCCCAGCATTCCTATCAATCATGGGGGGGTTTAGTAACTCAAAACTGTCTACTTTTATGTTTTTAACTGTTTAGGGCCCATTCAAGATCTTAAAGAGAACAGGTTCATTCTTAAAATTACTGTATTGACTGTGGCATCTAGTTCAAATGTCAGTGCTAAATTTCAAGATCACATACCATACTTATGATGCTTTATTGTATGCAAGTGCAATTATGTGTTAGGCATAAATGTTCTATAGTTAAATAGCTAAACTAAGTCAACTTTCTTCACTTCGAGTTCTGAATTCTTTTCATTAGTAATTCCAAAAAGGATGTCAACTTAGTAGGATATCCTATCCTTGTTTGTTGCAGTTTACATTTGGTCTTCCATAATCCATACCTATAGCAAGACAAATCCTCCCATTAACTGGTATAGCATAAGTATTTTTCCAGTATGTACTGGTAACACAGAAAATACAATAAGACTGTTTAATTTAACTGTTGTGTTCTTTTTTGACAGTTATCAGTATCACTAACAATTAACAAATGATAATTCAACATACATGAAAGACACTTAGTTTATTGACAAATAATGTTGAACACAAATGTTATATGTTAAGGTTCTATAATGTATATTATGCATGCCTTATCCATGTTATCATATGAATATTTAAAATTTCCCTATATATTTAAAATTTTCCCTATATTTTATATAGCCGTCCCCCCGCCGTCCCCAAATTTGGCCTCAAAACCTGGAAACTTGGGGAACCGTCCTGCCATCCCCTGCTGTCCCCGTCCCGGAAACATGGGGTAACACTGCTCAAAAGTGATCACTACATTCAAGTGGTGCTTAATGGTTCAATAAAATCTACAGGAGTTAATAAGTCTCTAAACAATGTATTGCCTAGGGGTAGACATTTAGTCAATGTTAATTGAATTACTGCAATATTCTACTTTTGCTGGTCCTAGGTCCTGTGATATGTGCATTCTTTCCTCATAATAGTGAATGCAGCTTCAATCACCGAGTGTTGTAGTTTGACCAATCAAAACACCCAGTTAAGAGGCAAATCAATCCCTATTGATGGTGGAAGCATATAGATGGAACTTGTACTATGAAATATCAATATATGGGGAAGAAAGAGATCAAGCAGGTGTGTATGGAATCACAAACTCTATTACTGTCCACGAGTGGGTTATGTTTATAACCTCTCTAGAAGTAAACTAGTACTAGATTTTGGAGAACTATATAAAATTCCAAACACATGTGTTTCCAGTAGTTCCTTCCACTTGAGAGGGCCCCAAAGTTATGCACTGCATGGGAAGTCTCATAGGCATTTGGGCAAAAGGTGACTGGCTATGGTGTTGTTGATTTACATATTTCCAAATGCAAACTATTAAGTGCTTTATTTTTTTAATTAAAAGATGTCCATGTTTTACATGTCAGCAAATGAGTCCACATCTGTCTTTTTATCTTTACGTAATCTAAACTTTGTTCTATTTGAATGTTTATTGCAAGGAAGATTCTTCGCCATGCTGGAATTGAAGCATTTGTTGGGGGAAATCTTGGCAAGCCTCTTTCAGATGCTGCTTTGGAATGTTTATCATCAAAAACAGAACCAGAACTTGCGGCAAGTTTCCTTCTCTTGTCTATTTAATTCAGATATCTCTTCAATAAATGTCTTTAGATGGGCAGATATTGACATACATTGTTTTAAAGTGATTAATGTAGTCATAAACAGTTCTTGTTTGGTTTTATTATTTTGTTGTTACATTGAAAATTTGTGAAGCACATTCTTTGTTTGCAGAAAGCTTTACATCTGTGCTTTGGGGAAGGCTTCCTGTGTCGGTTATTTATTTGAATAAACATATTGAGATAGAGTTTATGTTGAGAGGCCTGAATAAGAAGTCTAAAGAACAAATCTTTCAAAAGAATTAATTGTCTGAGTAGCTGCCCTGACAATTTATTGTATATTGTAGGCTGCAGTGGTTGAGGTGAGCAGCTACCAGATGGAGATTCCTAGCAGACATTTTCATCCATCGGTTAGAAGAACTAGTATACCATGCTTTCACTTTTATTTGATTTGCTTCATATCTCAAACATGTGCATATTTGCCTTATATTCATGTATATGAGAGCACATTCTTGTAATGATGTTCAGGTAGCTGCAGTTTTGAATCTTACTCCTGATCATTTGGAGAGGCACAAGACAATGCAGAACTATGCAATGATGAAGTGCCGTCTTTTCTCACATATGAATCCTAGCCATCTTGCAGTAATTCCAACTGGTATAAACAGACTTGTAACTTGAAGTTCTCGAATCTCCTAATGCTTATACTATTTCTTTAGCTAGACAATAATTGATAAATTTGAATTAACCCTGAAGGTATATTGCCAAAGAAACATGTGCAATTTTCATATTTATGTATTTTCATGTCAGGTCCTTTGCCCCATAATTTATCATCTTCTTTGGATTCCAATGTTTTGCACCTGCTGGAAAACTGAGCCACACCCTAACCGTAAATGGATTGGTCACAAAGTGGGTTGATAGTTCAAAGGTAGAGCACACCAGCGGCAAATGGAAGGTCCTAGGTTCAAGTCCTAGCTGGTCCATGGAAAGTTTAACATGGTATCAGACAGTGTTACAAGACTCGGACTCGCCTCGGACTCGGCAAGCCAATTTTTGACTCAGACTCGGACTCGGACTCGGAGCCCAGACTCGGCGTAGACTCGGCAAATAGGAAAACACAAGAAATTCAGAGATTTTTAAGGATTTAAAACTTGTTTCATGCACCCTTTAATAAATAAACCTTAAACACACAATAACATCATCAAATAGAAATTACTATGATCCCATACACAAACATACATCGATCACATAAGTATAAATGCAAGTTTTAGCTGAAGGAAATAACACATTCAGATATATAAATATTGTCAAATGTATACAAAACTCGTGGAATATGAAATCCATGGCATCAAAACAAATATCAAAACTAAAAATATAAGTCTATGGCTCAGAAGAGCTTGGATTACTCATCCCAACATCACGACAAGTCCTACGCTAGTGTCTAAGATAGGTCCTAGATGATGATGTAGCCATGATATTTGCTTGCGTCTCAATGATTGGTATGCATATTCAAGTGAGGAATTTATTATTAAAATTTTATTGTAGCCTTCAAGACTACATGTTTTGTTGTCTAATGTATGGAACAAGATAATCCTTGATTATGGCATTGACTGGGAAAGATGCAAAAATTTGCAACAGGGGATATGTATTTTGTAGGTTTTATGATCATGATTCATCATTGGCCTATAACATGCTTAGACCTATTGTTTAATGAGAGTTTGGGGGAAACACCCCAACGGGGTCGAGGGGCAATGCCCCTCATGGGGGTCTGGGGGTAGCGCCCCCAATGGGGTCAAGAGGCAACACCCCTTGCGGGGGTCTGGGGGCAGCGCTCCCAGCGGGGTCGAGGGGCAGCGCCCTGGGCGCGCTCCCTGTCGCGATACAGGGCGGGGTCGAGGGGCGGAGCCCCCGCCACCAAGCCCAAATGAAGACCTTCAAAATCACACAAACCTTCATGGCGCACACCATTTAATTAAAAAAATTGTAAATGAAAGATTGAATTTTTTTTTTTTAAATAAACATAAAATGCTCGAGTCTAAGGCATGAGACACGGCGAGTCTGCCAAGTCTTGACGAGTACTCGGCAGCCGAGTCTCTGGGACTCATTTAGGGTCACCCGCCTCGGGACTCGCGAGTACTCGCCGAGTTTAGGCGAGTCTTGTAACACTGGTATCAAAGCAATCCACATTCTGAGCCTGTGAATCCAAAAGAGTAACCACATTTGCAGTTACAAAACCCTTCAATGCTACAGAAAAAATGAGCGCAATTGCTGTCAAACATTATTTTCATTTAGAAAGCCAAACTACTGTTCTGTTAAGGACTAACCTACCGAAGGTTTAGGGTGAGAGAGCTGATACATCATTTGCTCATTGCTTGCCAATTTGATTAGTACCCTATAAGTATGCTTTGTTGAAAATAATTGGTAGTTTGGTGAAATAGCATAGAGGAGATTGCTCATAAACTCATTTGTAAGAACTTAACATAACAATGGTTGGAACTCATTGGCAGTTCATATTCAAGGGAAAGAAAGCTTCAGAACTATGAGATGAATACATATAACATCTTTGTGATGCTGTAAAGGAACATTTGGGGATATATTTGGTCATTGTAATATTGTAATGTCCCTAATAGGGATTATACTAATTTTAACTTGAATTCCCAATTTCCCAAGCAAACAATGGATTTAGAGAGTACCTTGGCTTAATTTAATCCCTGCAACACAAATTAGAGATCAAATACAATAATAACTTAGCAAGTAGAGTATCATGGTTAAGCATTAGTAAATCCATAGTAAATTCATTAATCCAGTTATTGCCTTATCTTAAGGATGCTCAACCATGGGAGAACATGGAAGAGAGTGACTCGATGGGGTGTCCTTAACCTCTCTAGGCCCAAAAGTAGTAACCTTTGGACTAAAAGGCAGTATCCCTTTGGCCTCATGTGGCCCAGGTCATTCATATGAGGTGGCCTACCTAGTGAGGATTCTAATTTTGCTGTCATCCCCTTATCTTGTCAATCATTTTCCTTTCTCTATGATTTGACCTCTTGTGCTGATTCACCATGATGGAGGAGTGAGGTTACAATGGGTGTCTTGGTGACCCAACTCTCCAAGGCCCAAAGGCAATACCCTTCTACGAAAAGGCAGTACCCCTTTGGCCTCCTTGGGACTACTTGGTCCCCCATTATAGAACACTTTGGTTCTCCTTTATAGGACACATTGGTTGTAACAACCCAACCCTTTGGTAAAATAAAAATTTCCAAATTTACATCAAACGAGTAAATAAACGTGCTATCAAGTCATTGCAATATATTTTTTCTTTCTTTTATTGATAATATATGAACAAGATATATTAAAATTACAATAAAGATTCCATTTCATTACAATAACTTCACAATTACAAGTAACAAGAAAACATACCTTTACAAACATAGCTCCGATGAGCTTTAGAACTAATAGCTGTAAGAAGGTCCAGGAATCCATCCTTTCAAATCTTGGTACTTTAGTTGCCTACTATGGAGGAGAAGCATCACTTAGGCACTTTTCCACCAACCACGGAGTTATAATATGGTCCCTCACACATCTATCATTCAATAGATGGCCCTCCCTTCGATGAAGAGATTGGTAGAGTAATCGATATTGTTAACCAACAGAGCATAGTGCTATCCTACATAACTAGATCCTTTGCAAGATGACAACTCTCGAACTAGTATGTAATACGGGATCACGATGAACTGACAGTGTAGTCTCAAGAGTCACACAACCTAGAGTGGAGTCTCGTACATTTCACTACTTTGATCAAAGAGTTCTCATTCAATACTTCAAATGAAGTCATCTATCACATACACTATTCAGGGCCGACTTGACTTAAGGTTATCTTTAGCTACGCATAGGTATTGTCCTTCAATGGGTAATCCGTCACCTCAGACTAACCTACAACATACTAATCTACTTGGAACTAACTACTTAACTTGTAAGTACACAAGCTAGGTATTCCTTCTATGGATAGTCCATCATCCTAGATAACCTACATATTTGGATAACTCGACTTATGTGTAAGTATATCAATCCCACTCCCATACTGGATGCCCTCTCCTAGGAGAAATCATAAGTTTTATAGCAAGTAAGTACACAAGCCCCTCCCATGCTTATCCTAGGAGTAACACAAGCTTTCCTAGTTAACTTAATAACTTAGCTGATGTACCTCAAGTGACTCTTGCATTCAAATCAAGCCTAGTAAATAATAACTAGTATAAACACCATTCTCCTACTATGGAGTAAATACAAACACATTGCATCTCATGTTCAAACATATCTAGTATATTTAAATACCTATGTTGTTCCTCTTATAACATAGTTGAATTCATCAATCAAGTAATCTCTTTGACATATCTAGTATAGTTAAATACTTGTGTTGAACTAAGTCTTTGACATTTCTAATACAATTAAGTATTTGTGTCAAGCAAACTCTCCTACTATGGAGATACTTATAGACAATATATATCATAGCTAGAATGCTTCATTTTTCCTTTTTACAAAAGACAACATGTTTAATGCCTATGGACAAATAGAAAATACTTTTCAAACAGCATAGAAAATCTTGCAAAATATTAGTAGAAGAACATCTCATGCCTGTTATTGCTTATCCCAAATTGATGGTAGAGCTGCTTCCACTTCCAACTCAATCCAGTTTCTTGAATTAAGTTCCCAGACCCTCAGAAGATGATACCTTCCTCACAAAAATTCCCTCTTTCTCACTCTCAAAAATTACTAGCAGAATTGATGTATTCTTTGGGTAGAATACGATTTTCTCAAAGATAGCAGTAACTCATAGAAATGTGATCACTATTTGAAAACTATGGTCACTCAAAATTATGATGAATGGCTGTGTAAAATGTCACTCAGAATTATGAGTACTGGCTATATAAAATGTTCAATCAATAATTGCAAACTGAACATATATGAATACACATATGGCAAATAGCAAAGGCTGATGGAGAATAATGAGAAGTTGCGAGTGAATGAAATGAAAATGAGTAAGTGCGAATGAATGCCAATTAGGAAGGTTGGGGCGACTATTTATAGAGCCCAACCTTCAACTATTTCCTATTGTCATGGCATGTGAATTTACACCACTTCCATTGACAATTTCAACCCTGGTGGTGGTGCCAATTCCATGCCATACTCAACAATTCATAGGGTGAGTTGTCCTCCCATTCTTGCTAGCATTGTGAAGACTAATTCCAAACACATGGAGAAATTGTGCCAATCGACACCTACGGGTTTATTCTTCAGATGTGGCGCCAATTTCATATTATGGCAGGTAAAGATGATCACAGAGAAAAATTCATTTGTTAAATTGTGTACACATCGCCTATTTCCCAGGCTGAGTCGACAATGTTGGGTTCTTGCATTGGTTTCATTCTTGATTGCAGCTTTGACCCAATCATGCGTTTTAAATGCCTTGGTGGTTTCATTCATGCACGCACCTACAAATGACTTTATTTTACTTAGTGTTGCTTCGGATTTAAACGCAAACACTTTTTCCATATAAACCATAGTCGATGGAAATATTTCGCTTGCTTCATAATTTAAGAAATATAAATTTTATCGATTCAAAAATATTTGATTCCAAAAATAAATGATGAATATTCAGTCGATTGAGCAATAATTTGATTTTCCAAAGTTGTATGATTTAATATTTAATCAATTAGGAAATAATTCGATTTCCAAAGTTGAGAGATTAATATTAAATCAATATGGGAATTAATTCAATTTCCAAATATGAGTTTATTAGGAATATATATATATATATATATATATTTATAGTACCTAAATAATATATATTTAAATACCACGGTATAATATATATATATATGTGTATTATTTTTACTATAATATATATGTATATATATATCCCACCATAAATATATCGTGAGCTAGTCAGCATATCCGATATGTATACACAAATTCATAAGGCAATAATAATAATATTAATATTCACATAATATAGGATGTGTGCATATATACCTGTATATACCTCTGTACATGTATGTGTAGGTATATGATATCAATGCATTCGTATGAACATATCCATTTGCCGACATACGTTTGTATCGATTTATATATACATATGGATACGCGTATATACTATATATATGTATATATGTCCACTTTCGATTCACTATTTATATTACAATCATTATGATCGTAATATCACAAGACAAATACATAGATAAACACCACTCATAAAAGCATACAGAAGTAGACTAGATTCCTAATGCAAACATACAAGCTACAAATGACTTACCTATAACCAACACAACTAACTCAGTTCACTCAATCTTAAGGTGATGTGTGTGTATGCTCAGATAGTTTACTTTACCGGTTACCTGACCAAGCTCCTCTCCTGAGTGATACTTCCCCTCCCCTTGGAGAACGAACATTTACCTGCAATTACTAGCACATACCTTGGCAGTCATTTGTTCACAACATTAAGCAACATATATAAACATCTTCAAAGTTAGAATAACAATAATTCAATAACCATCTATTCACATATATGCAATATTTCACCATGAATAACATCAATTGAGATAATATCAAATGAAACAACATCAAATGAGATAACTTTCATATTGATAACAAGGTACAAGCATCTCCAGATTTCACATTACATTCATATTTACCCTATATAGTGTTGACGGGTGTTTTATGACTGCACCAACGCAGAATAAAGTTTCCAACAGTAACTCTATCCTCTCTTGATCAAAGTATTTCACATGCTAAGATTGCATGAAAGATCATGCATTCAACTCAAAGGTTCCTTATGCAAGGGGATAGCCTCAGTTGGTTTGATGTGAATATGCTGGGTATTCCAAGGGGACTTACACAATTGTTCAACTTGTGAAGCAGTTAAGACGCGAATGATTTAACAATGATGCTCTGATTCTTAAACTAATCGGGAAAATGCTGAATTTAAGAGGAATAAGGGGTAGAGATCCTATGGTCTACTTCTAAAGGTGGAACATGAGGATCAACTTTAACAAGCTTCAAACCAGACTTTGCTTCGTCTCCTTTCTGAGAACTTCTACTAAATTGGTGCAATCTTCAAAAGATGAAAAAAGTGTTCAAATTATGATGCAACATGCACATACCATCACAACGATGCATATGGACATATGAATCACAATCAAAGCTAAGTGCCAATAATCCAGTTGACCACGCAGGGCGAACTCACCGTCAGCGAGCCCGCTAGTGGTATGGATGAAAGAAGACTTGCTCAAATCAAATGTCGCATTCCACAAGTAACAACTATTTGCATGAAATAAAAACTACTTTACTCCACCTACTTTGAATTGGAAAGATGAAAAGGCCTCGCTAGTTGCTCATAACAAAAGAAGAAATCACCAAGCAATGAAACTCTTTATATTATGAAAAGTGTTCACAACAACCGTTTACAAAATTGTCAAAGGGAAAGTTTTCTTTCCTCTCCAATCTAAACTAACTTCTAACTACTCACTAAATGCCTTCTCTACTTTCTAGCTCAATACTATCTCTGATTTTTGTCTAACTCTGATATATTACAAATGAGGGGGGATGCCCCTTTTATATCAAGCCCAGTCCAGTGGACGACTTAGATTCAAATACAATGGAAGGCTCAGATTGAGTCACATATGCCCTGATTAGGGTTTTAGCCCTAAAAACCGCCACTGAGAGGATTGGGGCAATGAATGCGCCGAAGATTCTCCACTCCTTTGCAAGTACCACTATCTGCAATCAATGCACATCATCCCCTTTCAGAAGATCATCATCAAGAAGGGCGTTTCCTTTCTCTTTTTCCCTGGCTGCAAAATCAATGAACCTAGCCAACACAGCCTCAACTTCTTGATTTGAAATGGGAGGGATATGATCCAACTGAAATTCCAACAGTGTAACTGTTTGCCCATGCTGGGCACAAGATTTCTTTCAGGCAACTAGAGCATCCTGGGTATTCTGAATAATGCTGGAGAAGGTGGAGGTGCTCTCGAAATCATCCTAGACAAAGGCCTTCACCTCTGAAAAGAATGGTGCCACACCTATTCTTCAAACCATCTGCAGTTACCTCCTCAGAAGTTAGCCTCCTGACAAAGATAGCCTCTAGCGTATTGAGGATTCCATCAAAAATATTTGTCATGGCCCTTCTAACCCTGACCAAATCTGCCTGTGATGCATCATAGAATCCTCAGCCCATGACCACTGAAGAGTACCAACCGGCGAAGTCATATCTATCTCCCTCTTGAATCACGCCTCCCTCAACCAAAGCCTATAGAGGTGTGTGCATGAAAGCTCCTAGGCGAAGAACAACTCTCGTTTGATAGATACGAGCCTCACCCCAAGCATGGTTAACTGCCTCCATTCTTGTCATAATGTCAGAGGCTTGCCGATAGGCATGTGCAAGATCCTCCATAAACTTTTCTATTTCAACACGAACATTGGCAACCCACTTATCTGCCTCTTGTGCCATTCTTTTTAAATCTTCTAAGCCACTGATTGACTCTCTAGGAAATTCGGCTGGGAGTTCAATTGCTGGATTTTCTTGCCCACAAGGACGGGACAAGTGTTGTACATAGCCAATCAGTGTTTTGTGCTTCACCTTCAATCTTTTGTATTTGCTCTCGATATGGAGCAATCTGTCCTTAAGTGCATGATATGAATTGTTGCACTCCTCAACCACTTGTGCTCTAGTAGGGCGGCCAAGTTCCATAGTAGTGATCACATAATCTTTTGGAACAGCCTCGTTCCGATCACATTCTATCCTAGGCACGACCATGTGCAATATCCGAGAGCCATCCTCATCAGTTGAAATTTTAGAGAACTTTCTGGCCTTCTTCTTCATTGGAGGTGCACTGATCCTACTCAACAATTCTTCCATCTCAGCTGCTGGATCGGTCTCATCAATAGGATCATGTCTCACCCTATCCCTTAGCCATTCTGGCACCTCCTGCTGTAAGTTAGAAATAACGAAGGGCTGCTCAACTCTGGCCTCTACCTCATGAACTTCTTCTATGCCCTCGTGCTGATGAGGCTCATCATCCTCTATAGGCTCGGTATCTCCAAAGCTCTGGCCATCTTGATCCGAAGTAGCATCATCCTCAAGAGTTGCCTCAATCTCATGCTGAAATTGAGTATCAGTGGCCGTTCCTTCCTCTGTCTCCTGCTGATTTTCCTCTCTAGGCATGTTGATGCTTTGGCCCACTGACTCTCTATGGGGTGGCTGACTTGCCTCTTGCAATACCTGTTCTTCATTCAATTTTTCTCTTTGATCAGCAAACAGTGAAACTTCCTGCATACTCGGAGAATGTGCTTATGATGGTGTATGTGTGGATTCTTCAATTCTTTGAGGTTCAGGCCGGACTGGTTCCTTTCCTCGTGGCTCTGGAGCTTGAGCAACCTGCCTCTTTTGCCTAGCAGCCGGTGATCTGTGATCTCCCATCAAATTGTAAGTAAGGGGCATTGATCTGCCTTTAAATCGGTTTACACGCCTTTCCACCCAACTCTGTGTGAATGTCAAGACTGGTATGCAAAGTGTATCCAAGTTTGTAATCTCTGGCTCTGACCAATCTGGAAGTGGGAGTGGCGTATCCCTCACTGTTTCATAATCAGCTTGTATCACGTTTATATCCTCCTCAATCTGGTCTGGCACTGGGACAATCTCGCATTCCCTAATCATCTCCAACGGTATCCATGAAAACATCCTCTTCCTAACTTCAGCCTCATCCACTGCACTCACGCAGAAGTCCTCAATCTGTGCCTTCTGCTTGAACTCTTCGGACAATATCCATCTGATATTCCTATGGGGGTCATAATGCTGTCTGCTGGTATGGTAGGAGAGATGGAAGAATTGAAGCTCGTTCTCTGCTTCCCTAGCTACCTGCAGTGATGGACAAATCTCATCTGAATTCCCCATGGTGATAGGGAATCCAAGTCCACCCTTCTTCTTTTTCTTCTGAATCTTATCATAGGCAATGAGTTGCCTAGATATTTCCAGCATCACAATCCTGTTCGTGGGATACTGGGGCAATCTGTACGGATAAAAGGAAAACCCTTGCAGCCTGATGAAGTAAACTTCGGAAACTGGATAAACCAACATCCAAACTTTTCAATTAACTCTTGTTCCTATTTGATACTCTGTGATGAGTCCTTTGCTGCAAGGTCCTCACTATGTGCATTGTGAAGGCATCATTGACTCTCTTGTATTTGAAGTGCTTGTCAAATGTAACTGCGGACAAGCCTTATGAATTCTGAATTGCTGAGAGCCACACCCAATCAACTCCTTATATATCCCCCTTTATTTTGTCATACAGGCCAGCATGTAAACAATGTAAGAGCTCATGTAAAATGTTTTTGTTCTCCTTAGACTTCAGAGTTGCTCATGTATATTATCACTGATCATCAATGCCCAGTCTATGTGCTCTTTGCCTTCCAGCACAAGGTTGATATAGTAGAACATCCAAGGTTCAAAGACGAACGCTTGGGGGCACCCTCCAACTCTGCTCAGCATCATGATTAAATCACAAAACTTCTGCCTCAAATCTTTTGAAATTATTTGCTTTGGCAGCTTTGTGCGAGTTGGCTTGGGCTTGTTCATCCACCTAGAATTTATCAAGTCAGCACATCGATCAAATGTGGACGAGTACATTCTTTCAGCCCTCTCCCTTGTTCTGTAAATCATCTTTTCATGAGTTGGGATTCCAAATGCCTCCCCAATTGCCTCAGGCGTGAGATTGGCCAACAACTTGCCATCCGGTGAAATGATTGTCCTCTGCTCCGTGTTGTAGCAATTAGCACACTCCATAATCAGCTCCGGGCACCAGATTGTTGGGGGAAAACCAACAACTGCATAAAGTCCACTTCTGATGATGTTGTGCGAAGTGATTGATGGATGATGACCTGCAGTTCCCATTATTCGCTTTCTGAAATTTTCCAAGTTGAATGAGCCAAGATTTGTGTCACTTAGCTTGCCCAGTTTCGAAGAAAACTTTGACTCTGGCATGAAAGATTTTCTCAACTTTTTTATTACAGCCTGCCTCGATGTGCTCGCTCTGTCGGACTTAGCATGATTTCCTCTTCTTGCAGCCCTTCTGCTTGTTTCAGCCATTCTGCAAAAGTAAAGAAAGGCAGCCATTAGAAAAGTAAGATTTTATAAAACAATAACATTTTGAGAGTGCCAGCAGATTTTCAAAAATAAAAAGGCTGCAACACTTCAACACTTCCAACTGCAAACTTCAACGCCTTTATCACTTTAATGCTTAGAAGTTTTTTTACTTGCAGCAACACAAAGCCCAACACTTGGAATGATTTTTTCGCAGCAACTCACTTCCAGCAATTTGAAACTTCTTTTAAATTTGCACTTCACTTGGAATGATTTGCAAAAATAAAAAGGCTGCAACACTTCAACACTTCCAACTGCAAACTTCCAACGCCTTTATCACTTTAACGCTTAGAAGTTTTTTTACTTGCAGCAACACAAAGCCCAACACTTGGAATGATTTGTTCGCAGCAACTCACTTCCAGCAATTTGAAACTTCTTTAAATTCGTACTTTGAGAATACTTTGCACTCAGCAACTGAAATCTTTTCACCTTAAATTCATACTTCAGCAACTTAGAAATTACTTCTCAAATTCATACTTTTCAACAACTCAAGCCTTTGCCTCTGAAATTCACACTTTCAGCCTTTGGGAATATTTTGCATTCAACAACTCAACTTAGAATTTCTCAGCAACTTCGAAGTTTCCTCACAAGTTCACACTTTTAGCACTCTGAGAAATTCTCCTTTTTTAAATTCGTATTTTTCATCAACTTAGAACTTCTCAGCATTCAACAAATTGGTGAGGAATATGAAAAGACTTAGAAGTTTTATAGCCAGGTCGAATTTTGGAAGAGGCTAAACTTAGCAAACTTTTGAATTTCTGTTTTCCTTCCTCTGCCAGTCGCAACACTTGTCACTCGGAGTATCAAAATATTTGACTTCTAGAACTTTGAAAATTCATCACTCCTGCACAGGCTTGCTTCACCATGTTTGCACTTTGAAATATTAAATCAATCACTTCTTCACAAACAATTTCATTTCATCTAGCTAAGGAATTTGACTTTACTCTGCAAAATTATTCCAGTCATCTAGCTCAATTCTCAAGCTAAGGCATTTTATAAAAACATTCATCTCATTTGCCTTAGAAAATTTTAATTTCGCCTAAGAAATTCATTAAACGGGTGCCAGGCAAAATCTTTGTCAAAACAACGCGAGCAGGTGTGGAACAAGTTTAAATCCTCTCTTAGTGGGAAATGTCCAATACCCAAAAGAAGTTTCCCTTCAAAACTCATCATTTTCATGGGTATCCGAACGAAGGGGTATGTTTAATTTTTATTATTTTGAGAAAAATAATAAATTTTGCTAATGCTTGCTCATTTTCTATTGTGGACACATCCCACACCTGTAGTCTTCATTTTCATGCCTTGGCATTTTTCCCTGACTTTCTGAAGAATTTCCCCCTTCTGTCTCTGGGCGCATTTCCTCTTGCCCTAATAAAACTTTTTATCATTGCCTCTCCTAGGCGTATTTCTCACCTTTGCTCTAGAAAATGCCTTTAGAAAATAATCAAATTTAAATTCACCCATGAAGGGCGCATTTCACCTATCATGCTTTCACTTTAATCCGCTTGAGCATTTCCATGCCTAGACTTATTTTACTTCCCTCACAAACAAGGGCGCATATAAGGGGGTGAGGAGGAAGTATCTTATACTTAGAAACTTTTTCAAAATCACGCCTTCCTTGTCTTCACCTTAGGCGCATATAGCATGTAGTGGAGGAACTCTTGGGCGCATTTAGAGGGGTGGGAAGGAATTCCCACGCCTTAATCATTTTCCCCCCCTTGCCTTCATTCCTTGTGGGCACATTCCATGTGTGCTAGAGGAACTTTAGGGCACATTTCACCCTATGAGGGGGAATCTCTCACACTTGAGGGTGCATTTCCCCTAGTCAACTTCCATTTTCAACCTTGTGGGCGCATTTCACCCATGCCACTTCCATATGAGGTCGCATTTGAGGGTGTGTGAGGGAAAACTCACGCCTTAGAATATTTTCTCTTGCCTTGGCATTTATGGGCGCATATGAAGGGGTGTGAAGGAATTTTATGCCTTAGCATATTTCTTTTCACCACGTTTTTCTTGTAGCCACCTTGGGTGCATCTGCTATAGGGAGGAGGAACTTGAGGGCGCATTTGAAAGGGTGGGAAGGAATTTCCCACGTCTTAGAATATTTTTGCTATCCCTTCTCAATCTTAGGCGCATTTCACCCCATGAGGAGGAATTCCTTATACTTAGTATTTTTTTTATCAACTTCCTCTCATACCTTGGGTGCATTTGGCACATGCTACTTCCATTTTTCTTACTTAGAATTTCTTTCATGCCACCACTTCACCTTGGACGCATTTCATGTTGTCTCTTGCCAGTTTTCAACTAGAAATTTTCAATGCCCCAGCTACCCCTTGCCATTCTATTTTTAGTAAATTCGGAGAAGTGTGCCTTTTCATGCCCTTTTCATCTATTCTGAACTAGAGCTGGCGTGATTATGCCTCTTATGACCTTGCCACCTTGTTTATACATGCTGTCCACGCTGGTATGATATTTTTAGCCCTCATGCTATTTTAGTAAACCCTAAAATTGACCGACCTCTGTAGCTTCGTTTGACCTGAAATTTGATCCACATGATCTTGATGCTTTAAGTGACCTGTTCACACCTTCCTTTGGCACAAACCTGTTATTATAGCCATGAAGTGACTTACTAAAAATAGTAAGTACCCAGATTTTGCTCAAATTTTGCTAGTAGGCAGCCTAGAAGATGCTGGTTATGATGGTGTACTTCGTTCTGACAACTTCTGTGTTTCACCCCCTATTTTTAGGCATAACAGTGGAAACCCTAATTCGACTTGCATGTGCCCTGAACGGTTTCTGTTTGACTTGATTTCTACTGTATGTCGTTCTGCTTGCTGAACTGAAGTGTCGAGAGCTGCTGGAGTGGACTTGCCATTTATAGTAAGCTCCTGGAAAGTGATCAATCTGATGTCGGATGAGTTTACATGTTAAACCGCTCGTGGGATCTCAAAAAACCCAGAAAAACCCAGAAAACTGGTCTGCATGCGGGCACTGGCTAAAAATAGTAAGTCCCTGAAAAAATGATCCACCTTGTTTGCATGCCATATCACCGCGAAGCTCTCGCAAAACCCATGAGGAATATCCAGACATGCATTGGAAAACTCTGAATGCAAACCCTAAAAATAGCCTTTGAAGGCTGAACTGTTGAAAGTCATCATTTCAGATTGCATGTTATATTATCGCGAAGGTCTTGAAAAACCTAGAAACATTCTTCAGTCATGCATTGAAGAACCGTACATGTGCACCCTGAAAATGGCTCTTGAAGCCTGAACTGCTAAAAATAACAAGTTGTCAGAATCTGTTCAAATTTTACGTTTAGGCACCTTGAAGTTACCTGGAAGTGCTGATGCAGTCAGAATCTCGAAATTCTGAGGAAAAGGCCTCAAATTAGGTACTGACTAAAAATAGTAAGTTATCAAATTTTAGTGAAAATTCAGTGGGATCCTGCCTTGAGCCTTCTGATTGTACCGTTGCACTCAGATTTTACTTTGATAACCTTATTTGACCCCAAAGAAGCCTGAAGGGTAAAAAACCCTAATTTCACAGACTCAACTAACATTTCAACCTAGGTCAAATGATGGGACATCCCCGGAAGAACAAAACGACCAGAGAGAGAGAACCAAAGCCAAAAGACCAGAATGGAGCAAAAATTAGGGGGTTCACATCTTGAATGGGGTGATGTGTGAAAAGGTCACAACATCTAGTAATAGTAAAAAGTAACCTCACAATTTGGGGTGTAACATTGGTCCTCCATTATAGGACACTAGGTCCTCCATTATAGGACACTTGGCCCTCCATTATAGAACACATATGTTCTCCAAGTGTCCTCCATTATAAAACACATAGGTTCTCCATTATAGGAGGTGGTGTACCTAGGGAGTGCCCTATCACTGTTCCCTTTTGTAATCCCCCTTCTTCTATCACGGTGCAAACATACACATAGCAATGTAATCAAATTTAGACTTGCAAATAATCATATCAGCAGACATAATGAATTGTGAGTGTGCCATCATACAAAATAGTAAATCATACATGAATTATTGGTACTATTTGCTAAGTAAATCATACCATAGATATTCTATTCATACATGTGTTAATAACCTTATTTACTAAATAAATCACATCCTACATATTCTACTATATCAACTCACAATTCTGCAGACATAATAGAATAAAGGCACTGTGTTCTTATCTGCATATCGATCCCTTCTTATCTCCCTTTCCAATCGCTGCCTTTGTTGAATGTTTGCTGCTCTTAACATATGTTTAATCACTGCACATTAATATAATAATTTATGCCTTGTTAACATAATAATCCTACTTGGATCGCTGCATTCACACATTCTTCTTTTTATGTGAATAAGACAAAGTATTTCCCCTTTTTGAATAAGTCAAATTTTGTCTTATTTGACTTCTCTCTTTCCTTTCTTCCTATTTCCCATCGATGCTGATCTGTTTAAATTACCTTCTTTTTATAGTCTGACCGGCCAATAGTTGCAAATTTGCAATCATTCGATTGTCATGGGACGTGTTCCTTAGTGACTATCGCACCCTTAGAGGGATGTATCCATTCTTAGACGTAGCTTTTTATTTATTTTAGTGATCGCTTGCTGAGGTATTTAGAGATCATTATAATGCAAATGTCTTTAGGAATTGATACAAATGCTGGTGATTATTATTTAGTTAAAACATAGTAATCTTCAGATTTAGGTTCTTGTGAATATTTTATTATAATGTTTTCAATTAACAATATCAATTTGATCTGTTTTGTATTTATAATAATTGTATTATAATTATAATATTATCTATGATAATTATAATTATAATAATATTTATATTGCCATTATTTGTATTTATATTTTTTTTTATATTGTTTTTGTTTAGTTATTTGTATTTCATTACTTCACACTAAAATGTAATAGCATTAAATCGCTAATATGTATTTTGTTATTATTATTTATTTATTAATTTGCATTTCAATGTGTTGCAATTTTGGGGACATGACAAATATGCATGAAAAATCATGTAGTCACATGAGAAATTCATCACAACTAGTAAGAGGTGGCCATAATTTTGATTCTTCTTTCTGTTCAATATGAGAACAGGTGATCAGCTGCTAAAGGAAGCTGCTTATTGTTGTGGAGGTCAAGGTACACGAGCGTGGATTGGAGATCTACCTGGCGTTAAGGTAAACATTCTAGGATGACACTTTGTGCATGACTTATGCGTTCTTAGTAGTTTCTTTTTGGTTTGAACTGTTTTATGTTTCTTGATGTTTTTTAACTCATTCATATTATGTTTGAAAGCTGGACAGTGAGGCAGTACAAGCCACGATACTTGTTCCAACTTTGGGGATTATGTCAGAGATATATCTAGATAAATTGAAGACAATAGGCATTCACAATGCATATAATGCAGGCACAGCTGCACTTCTTGCCCTGGGGTTGGATCTAGGAGTTGACATTCAAGCTGTTAATCATGCAATGGAAGTTTTGGAGCCACCTCCTCATCGAATGCAAGTTGGTATGTTTTCATTAATTGCTTGTTGAGCTGAACATATTTTTGAGCCATTGCTTTATCAAGTTGCTATCTGTGCTCATTAGAAACCAATTGCTTATTGAACTGAACATATTGGAATCATTGCTTCATTGTTTTGAAACAAAAACCAGTACTTACTGTATATTCAGTTGGAGTCCAAATATCGAATTGAAAATATTTATGAAATTTCATTTTACAAAATTCAAATTTTTTGTATAGAATTAGAATTCAATTCCAGTGCTAGGTAAAGATAGGTCGGAATAAGTAAATTGAAGATTATGTTTGCTGAATATGTAAGACTAAACTACACTTTCTTAAATTATAGCATGCGGTACTTTAAGAAAATTGCCAGACAATGCAGCTCTTGATCAGGGTTATCTAATCTTATCTGGAAAATTTGATAGAATCCTGTGTGAAATTTGCAGCTATTTTGTTAGAAATTATCTTAAACAGATTTATGCATTCATCTACAGTGCAAGTACTATTCCTCTGTCTAATAATGTGATAAGCAATGTCTGAAGGAATTGTTGTATAGACAGGCTGAGTCCTTCAGAAAAAAGTGACTTTTGTTTACACTGATCAATTTATCATCTATTTTGTAGTTGTTTCTCAATAATTCATTGCTTACACACCCGTATGTATTTTTCCATGGTACTATTTTTGCTGCTATTCCAATATTGTGCAGATTTTTATTCTTTGGAGTGTAACCAGTATGAATGTCAAAAAGTTACCTTAAGAAATAATCTTTCAACTTCAGTTCCTTGATTTTTTTTTCTGAAAGAAATTGACTGTATACTGCTTCCATCTCTCTTAGGTGAGGAATAGGTTTAAACTTGCAGATCATCTGTATCCTTATTCCCTTCCAAAAATTTATGTGTGCCTTATCATTTCTAGTCCCTTGTCTGGGCTTCTTTGTCACTTATATTAATCCCTAATAGAGTGATTTTGGCACCATCTTTGCAAATCTGTTGTGATCTATCTAGATGAAATCTAGGTCTAGAGGAAGATTTGAGATGAACACCTAATGCATTTGCAATCAATTCAACGCTGTCTTCACCAACACCACTTTTTAATCCAAAATGCCCTCTAGGAGAACCTTAGTCTGTTGATGTTATAGCAGCTTAGGGCTGCACTTCCATTGCACACGTTTCAAGGAGAAAGCATAAATTAAATGTTAGCCTAATCGGCTATTTAATTTATATGCATTTGAGATTATCATTGGTTACTTATTTGGGCCGACCTTTGACATTTATTATATTTATTTGTTTATTCTAAGAGGGCCGACCTAAGTGAGGAGGTGCCTCATTTTATATAAGTACAAGGTTTTTCCTTGTCATTTATCATCAAGTTAATTCGCATTTCTTCACAGCAGTTCGCACTTAAGCAACAGATTATTATCTTGTAGCAGCAGACCTATTTCAAGGAGTTACATATTCGCACTTAGGAGAAGTGCTATTGTGAGATTCATATTCACACTTAGGAGAAGTGCTATTGTTCATTGTATTAAATTCGCCTATGTGCTAGGCCTGAGTTGTAAGCAGATTTTCTGTTCTTATTCATACAATATATAAGAGAAATATTTGCTGGGTTTTTCTCCCTCAAGAGGAGGGTTTTCCCATGGTATCTTGTTGTGTTCTTTATCTTATGTGTTGCAATATAATAATTACTTTATGTTTATGATCTGATCTAAGAAACACTAACATGGTATCAGAGCGGGTTTGAAAAAGATCGTGATCAGATTTATTTTGCAGCACTCACTCTAATCTTTTTCAGTCTATCTCCTATTTCAAGATGGTGAATGGTCTGAAAATCGAGGATAGACTCAAAGGAGTTTCGAATTACACATCATGGAGGTTCAGGATCATGCTCACATTGGAAGAGAATGATTTGGCTGAGTTTGTGAAAACAAAAGTTCCCGAACCTGAGGAGGAAGAAGAGAAGTTGCAGTGGAGGAAGAAAGATACTAGGGCAAAGAAAATGTTGGTTGATTCCGTCAAAGATCATATTGTTCCAATTGTCTTCAAGTTGGATACCGCAAGGGAGATGTTCAAAACATTGGAAGAGATGTATGAAATCAACAACACCAGTCGTGCCCTAACCTTGAAGCAACAACTACTTCACATTAAGATGACGGAAGGAGAGTTTGTCATCACCTACTTCATGAAGATTTCCGAATTGAGAGATCAACTCTCTACCATCGGTCATATTGTTGATGACAAGGATTTGACCATGTTGGCTCTTAATGGTCTTCCTTCATCTTGGGAGTCTTACGTTCAAGGAATTAGTGCGAGATCGAAACTTCCCAAGTTTGATCGATTAAGGGCAGACTGCATTGAAGAGGAGTCGAGGTTGGCGGTTAGAGGCATTGGTCAAAGTTCAAAGAATGAAGATTTACATGTTCTCACCTCTCATTCATCGAAGAAAGGAAAAGTTTGGAAGAAAGGATTCTTCAAGAGGAATTGAGATAATGGGTCAGATGGTGCTCCTGCATTCAAGAAGAAGTGGGACCTCTCTCGTGTTCAATGCTTTAGTTGTGACAAATTTGGTCAATATGCAAAGGATTGTCCTACCAGGCCTAATCAACATGTTTCATGTGATTGAGACCTCTCCCCAAAATGATTCTAGTGAATTTCTACTCTAGTCATGGGCCTATGTTCAAGCTATGAAGGTTGTGTACTAAGCGCAAGAGCAGCATATCATATTGTGTCCACCCTTCAGAATATTTAAGAGATAAGTATTCTTTGTTTTTGATTGTATTTACTATTCTAGGCAAAAATTCAATTTGTTGAGTTATGCAAATTTGACATTATTTACTTAGGATTATGTGTGACCAGTAAATAGTGATCACTGTGATAAGATTCTTTAGATTTATTCATTGCAAGTAGGATCATGCTAATTTTTGAAGATTGTCTTTTGTTTTGCTGAGATTAGCTCTTCTGAGAAATTGAAAGAAAGACATGTCATGATTGATGAATTAATTATCTATTACTCAGGAGATTTTGAAATCCATGAGATAAGTATTGCATGGTTGAATAATGTTCATGAATTGTTTTTGTAGTTATTAATTCATGCTATAACATTGAGATAACCTGAGCATCAAGCAATCTGCATCTTTAAGTCACAGGATATCGAAGTCATACCGAATGAAGAAATGATCAAGCTTGGAGTCATAGCTTGTAGTCATTGGACTATATTGATGGCTGGAGATATCTCTCGAAGACAAAGTACCTTTCAGGTCGTCATTGTGTTCAAATTGTGAAGGGTACAGACGGATCTGAGCTCAAGTACAACGTATCACACTATGTCCAGCATTTGGACCTATCAGAATAGTTAAAAAAAGAGAAGTATTCTTTGGTTGCTGAGTTATATCATTTATTTATTCTTTGGATCTTGTAATTAAGAGAGACAGTAGATTCTCTTGAATTGTGTTGTGTTCACTAGCATAAGATCTTTTGAAAAATTTCACTCATGATATAACTTGTACGATTCTAATCTTGATATTTCCTTGGATAATTATGGACTGTTAGTAATCTCTATCTAAAATGCTTCCTGGACAGGTTTAGGGGGAAGAAGATGATAAGAGATTACTTAGTAATGAGAAGCTTGAGGCATCTTGTGAAGAAGTCATGTCAACCAAAGAAATGATCAAGAGGGAGTAAACACTAGAGGGACTGAGTTGGTGGCTAGAGGGAGCACATCTCCAGAAGTCTTCTTTGCAATCTCTGAAGCCGGGATCAAGAGGGAGTTCTATGACTCACTAAGAATAAGTAAGGGTTGCAGTGTTGCAAGGCCGGATGTTAAATTATTGAAGTAACTCTTTAGCAGTTGGGTTCTGAATTGCTCAAATCAACCTGGATTGGTAGCTCTGCAAACCTATTCAGAATAGAGTGATCTGGGATGCGGTCGAAGAGGACAACCCTGAATCTCTACAGAGGTGTGCGTTGGAAACCATTTCTCTAAAACAAGCGTTGTAGGCAATCTTGGTCAAGTGGTTGATGCAAGTGATTGAAGATTCAGAGGGAGCCTACTGAACCTAAAGAAGATGGTTGTGTTGCCTTGGATGTTGTCTTAGTTGATGTCTGCGATGATATCCAGTTACAACAGGAACCAGTCTTTTGTGGCAACTCGAGAAGTAGTGTGGCTTCGAAAGCTCCTTATAGGATTGGTTGAACAATCGTTGAAACCAACTGTCATCCTTTGTGTTAATCAAAGCTTTGAGAAGCATTTTGTCTTTCCATGTGTTTCATGACAAAACTAAGCATACCACTATATCAGAGATATGGTATTGAGGAAAGATATTCAGTTGACGTATATCAGCACTGATGAGTAGATAGCAGTCATTCTCATCAAGCATTTTTTGGGATAATGGTTGTGTACCTTCGAGACAAGCTTGATATGGTGGAGAATGAAGTCCTAGCTGAGAGGGAGTCTCACTATCAGTGTTCCTTTGTTTAATGAGTTCTTCTTTGAGAGAAGTTCGAGGTGAAATCCCTTGATAATGCATTTCTCTATTGAGAGAGATTTGAGGTGTAAGCCCTTGATAATGCATTTCTCTTTTGAGAGAGATTTGAGGTGTAAGCCCTTGGTAATGCATTTCTCCATTGAGAGAGATTTGAGGTGTAAGCCCTTGATAGTGCATTTCTCTTTGAGATTTGAGGTGAAAGCCCTTGTTTCCACCCTCTGGGAGAGCCATGGTGGATGTCATGTGTGTGACTCCATGACAGCATCACGAGAGGGAATCCGTGATGATTTACTTGTACTTGTGTGTCACCCTCTGGAGGAGCCATGGTGAAAGTCACATTGAGGTGACAACGTCACATTAAGTGATGAGCACTTGTACATACCATCTATGGAGGTAGCCATGATGGTTGATATCACGATGAGGTGATATTCTATTTGTTTTCATATTGAGATGTTGTGTCTTGTGCAGGTGGAAGTATCATCCCTAGCTGAGAGGGAGTGTTGATGTTATAGCAGCTTAGGGCTGCACTTCCATTGCACACGTTCAAGGAGAAAGCATAAATTAAATGTTAGCCTAATCGGCTATTTAATTAATATGCATTTGAAATTATCATTGGTTACTTATTTGGGCCGACCTTTGACATTTATTATATTTATTTGTTTATTCTAAGAGGGCCGACCTAAGTGAGGAGGTGCCTCATTTTGTATAAGTACAAGGTCTTTCCTTGTCATTTATCATCAAGTTAATTCACATTTCTTCACAGCAGTTCGCACTTAAGTAGCAGATTATTATCTTGTATCAGCAGACCTATTTCAAGGAGTTACATATTCGCACTTAGGAGAAGTGCTATTGTGAGATTCATATTCACACTTAGGAGAAGTGCTATTGTTCATTGTATTAAATTCGCCTATGTGCTAGGCCTGAGTCGTAAGCAGATTTTCTGTTCTTATTCATACAATATATAAGAGAAATATTTGCTGGGTTTTTCTCCCTCAAGAGGAGGGTTTTCCCATGGTATCTTGCTGTGTTCTTTATCTTATGTGTTGCAATATAATAATTACTTTATGTTTATGATCTGATCTAAGAAACACTAATATAGTCAAGTACCTAGTATTCCTCATTAAGAAAATTTGGTACATGCAGATCTAGATAAATTTAAGTTGTCCTTTTACAATATTTAAAAATAAAGTTACTAGGACAACTTAAAATATAATTATTAAATTATTTTGCTAACTTTATTCTATAGCATATAGGAAATAAAGAAATAGGTTACGAGTCTCCCAATTATTTTGATTCTGATAAGGCGACATGACATTAAAACAGCAAATGCCCTCATTTTTTTCATGTCTATGATATTTGCTCTTGTGCCTTGACTCTTGGACTACATTGTATCGATTTTCAGTGATTTGGATTTGTTTCAAGTGATCTTTGAGTTATTCAATTGATTTATTGATTGGAATCAAATGTCTGCAATTCTTTTCTTGTTATTTCCTTCATTGTTGTGTTTTAGCAATTCTAGGGTTTTAATCTTTCATGTTTATTTCCTTTTTCCTTTTCTTCCTTCTAGTTACAATTTTTTAAGCTGAAGCTTGATTGCTTTTTCTTTTTGCTAGGGTTTCCAAGTTTGTAAATAGAGATGGGATTGACAAATATTAATATTGGGGACAAGAATAAGGACATTTCTTGGGGGCATTAAAAATTTTGTACAAAAGAAAAAATGGTGGTGTGTGCAATTATTGTTGCTTGAGGATGAGAGTAAACATCAATTGCCTCAAATGTCACTTTGCACAAATTCTTGGCCGAGATATGTGGCTATGTAATTCAATGGAACTAGATATTATACAAAAGGTGAAGGTTTCACTTGTTTTGTGGAAGGAGAAGAAAATGGAAAAAGGGACAATTGAGGTGATTGTTATTGTGATGGATTCTCCTTTTGAGTCAGAGACTGATGTAGATGGCTCTTGGCTTAGGGCATGGATATGAGCCTCATCCACTAGAGATAGTTCTAGTTGGACATAGTCATAGGGTGAAATATTCTCTCTCAATTTTTTTGAATTTTAAATAAAAATTTACAATAGAATCAATCACTCGTTAAGGTTAGCATAACCCAAAACGTGCATGAAAGAACTCTAACCAAAAATGTGCCCTAAAACCACTTGAGGAGGGGCAGGCATATGGTCAAAGGATCCCTAGGATCTACTGAATCAAAGAGTACAAGATTACACTGAAAGAGAGATATTAAACTCGACACCAAGAATGTGCACTCAAAATCTTTTGATAGGCGAGGTGCTAACATATGGTGGAGTAATATTTGCTGAATTGAAATGAAACAAGGTGGATAACCAACCAAAGAACTTTCCACGCTACCACCAAACAGTGGGGGGAAAATATTACAAAATTAATACTTCTTCTGCTGCAGCAGGCATCCACTGAAGAGTGGGGATTCACCACTTGAAAGTGGGCATGAAAGAGATTACAAATCAGATTATCCACACTGGCGGTATACCATCCAGGGGTGCTTAATGTGAAGTTAATTAAATAATGCAGCAAATGCTAAAACTGAAACAGTACTACTCTCAACAGTTTGTACAAATAGGGAAGTCGCAAATTACATTGTTTTTCACCATTTTTTTAAAGCACCATGTTATACAATGTTTCCAAGTTAGAATATAATAAGAAATGAAGAAAGAAGATGGAAACAACAAATGAATTACTTCTGTCTCAGAAAACTGCAACTCTGGAAATGGCAATCAACAACTACAAAAATTCATGAAATATTCATTACTCAACCAAAATACCTTCGAATTGCATGCAACCAAAGGTTATGATCAATTGGAAGATAGGCACCCCTGTTGAGCTGAAGAAACAACCTCAAAACACCAATAATTATTTATGGCACAATTCCCAATGCAAGCTGAAATGTTCGACCCTCCTTGAGGGGCGATTTTGACATATAGAAACAAAGGCTCCAAACTAAAATCTGCAAACTGGTAGGAAGGGTCGCCCCAAGCATAGAATTCCTTTGGTTAAATACCCATCACGAAATTAAAATCACTCTAAGAGCTGTAAGTAAAATCGACTTTCAGCTATGTGCAAACAACAACTACAAAAATTGGTAAATCTCTCCAAAAATTCATCTTTTATTTCTATCTGCTAGTCTGATTGAGAAGCAACAATAATTCAATTAGGTGTTATCTTGCAAACACGAAATTGAGAAAGGTACTAGGAGGTCAACATTCCTCGAAGTGCAAAATGAGAATTCATTTCGACAACATAAGTTTAGCAAAATATGAGATAACCCATTGCTGGAGCAAAGCCACACTTTTAAAGAAAGAGGGATGACTGTTCAATTCCCTCAGATGGTACGCCAAAAGCCATCTCACATTTCTTTTTTCAAAAAAAGATATAATTCTCTCAAAAAGGCGTCCCACTTGAGACAAGAGAGAATTAATTAAAACATTTAAATTCCTTCATGAGGCGCCACCCTTTAAGTCTCTCTTTTAGCACAACTTTAAGTTAACACCTTAGGCCAAGGGGTCAACTGAAAATTAGAACAATTTGCCTTTTAATGAAGAATTTCATTAGAGTAATATTTTCAAAAGGCTAAAGCTTAATTCTGAATAACTGCTTCAGAGGACATGATGAACTGAAGATTGACAACTGCTAATTGCCAAAAATGGTATTTACTATAAATAGTAAATATTGAGAAATGCCACAAAATCCTCCAAACAAGGAAACCCTGATTTGCACATCTGAGTAGCCTACGAATTTCCGGAAATAGGCTAAATCCAAATGAAGAGCATAGGGCGAAAATGGGGAAATTATAGTCCGCCCTTCCCAAATTTGCTTGTCCTCAAGCAATGCCACAACAATCCAAACTGACCCCACTAAATCAAATAGGATTCCGGGGTCCCATGTCCATCTCTGAAAAGTCCCAACATGTTGATGTTTCTCTACTCTGGTCATACAAATGTAGTCATTGCACCAAAACAACACAAACCATTCTTGCAACCTCGAAGAGATAACATGCCTGAAATTCAAATTGAACAACACTGAAGGATTTGAATCGAAATCAAGCAAGGTCTCATACCCAATAAACTTTGAAGAATTGGCATCTGCAATGTCAATGTCAATCACCATTCTAAGAACAAAGAAGAATAATCTAAACAACTCAAAAATATTCTCATCAAAATAACTCCTCAGCATCAAACCGAATCAAAACAACAATTGTGACTTGTTCATAGCTATTTGCAAAGGAAAAAAACAACTCTTTGCAAAGTCATGGCAGCTGCATCCTCAAAGCTCCTCAAGGATGTATAATGCCTCCTTTGAGTGATTCTGACATATTCAAGAATATATTTGGAAACTTCCACCAACCTCTCCCCCAAAGTCTCAGAAGGTTGAACCAAATCAAGCAAAGGTTTGCTGCCCCAAACACTAGTGCAAGAGATTGTACAAAGAAAACCACCGGAAAAGAACTTAAACACCATCCAAGCTGATCCGTAGCACTATGAAACATCATTTCCCACCTTTGGAACCAAAAACCATCATTGATAAGATATTGAGAAAAGAAAAAATGAGTATACCATCTGCCCATGAACTCTGAAGTGAACCACTCAAAATATGATTTTAGGAAAATCAGAGTGCAAGGAGTTGAACAACGGCTGCAACACTTGAAATCAACATCCATAATATCACAATTGTTCATGCCCAAGGCTGGAAGCATTCCCTCAAGAAAGTTTAACCCATCATTGAACCATCTTTTGTTCGAAGTAACTCTCCAATCCACCAATAGATGAACCAAAGGAATCATCAAATGATTGGTAAAGATGGGAGCAACATCAAAGATTCTGAAAATTGAATCCTTATCTCTCCAAAAATCCTTTTCTTTACTTGCAACAATCTCCATCAAGCCATGTTGAGAGTTCTAAACATGAATTCCCAACCAAAAATAAATTCCAATACTTTGGAAAGAATTTCCAACATATCTCCAAGAGCTATAGTGAAAGTCTTGAGCACACAAATCCATGTAATCAGTTGCAACCATCAATACAAAGTTTGAACCTTTCATGACCAGCATTTTAGAATAATCACTAATCAACAATGCACAATCTAGAAACCAAAGGGGCAAGCCTGAAAATCCTCCCACAATTTGATGCATATTTATGAGATTTGACCAAATCAACCATCGTAGGATAGATGGTACTCTTCCATTGGTTAATGTTGAGTGAAGACCAACCAGTTCAAGTTTGGACATCATTAAATGCTCATTTACTAACCATCCCCAAAGAGTGTTGCTTGACATATAGAATGCATCCACCAACATTAAGTCATGCTTGACTATAAAATCATGCATGTCAAAAGCATAAAACCTCTTACCAACGCCAATCACATAGAAATTGTCAATCACCACATAATTTAACAAATCATGTGAAGATAGAGGATTATTGTACACCATCATAGAAACAATATTTCCTTCATCCCTTTGGTTGGTGTCATCATACAATTCATGCACATCTTCTTCATCCACTTGAGGATGCCCATCATTAGTTGCTGATCCATATAATGTAACGTGATGAATACCACACACATTGCCAATCACTACATCTACCTCATGGCTGCAAGCTATTCCTTCTTGTGGCAATTCTTCGTCCCTAATCAAGAGCTCACACTCTTGATATACCTTCCAATTACCATCATCATATTGAATCTCTTTGGCCTTATGCGTTGTTTCAACATTATGGAATTCATTTATTCCTTCAACTATTTGTTTGATCTCCATTAGCCTTATATTAGCTTCTTGTTCCACAAGTGTGGCTGCAATAGGAAATTGATTTTCTGTTTTGCATAAAGAATGATGAGCTAAGGTAAGATCAAGGCAAAGCCTATCAACCGCTTTCTCCTTCTCTTGATAGGCATCATAGGTCTCCTCTGCAAACTTAATGGCATTATCCCTATCAAAGAGCAAATGCAAATAATCTGTCTTAATTGATTCCAGTGCTTCTTTGATGGTTTGCATCTTGGATAGAGTGTCTCCATCCTTAACTCCATTTTGTCTCTCTTCAAACTGGAACTTCCAGTAGAGTTCTTCAATACAATTGTGGATGCTATCAATTCTTGATAACACTTTAACAATTTTCTCTTCTGAAACCAATAAGTTATCCTTCAAAACTTGCAGCTCTTTAGGCCCTTGATCACAATCAGCAAAGAAGGTTTGCTCATTAAACAACTTTTCTGATTCATTTTTATTAACATGATTTTCAAAATCAGCCTCCTTCCTATCCTTTTCACTGTATAACTCCTGAATAGAAGGCTTGTGAATAAATTCTTCAAACACATAAGTATCTCTATCTTGACCTTTCAAGTTCTCATACTCTTCTTGTGTGTAATTCTGAAAGACACCCAAACCATTTTCTGATTTTAAAACTTCAACATAAGGATTCACGTTCTTATTGGCATTTGCTGCAACTTCTCCTCCAATGACCTCAACATATCTTGCAGTGCAAACTGAATTTTGCACTTCATCAGGATCAAAGGGAAATTTATCCCACTTTGTTTCTTTATCATACCTTGGTGACATCACGCCTGGATCCCAATTGTGAAAAGTTTGATTGTAATGATCAACATGAGAGAAATCATCATGCTCCGCTTGGATTGTTGACTCTTTAAATGAATCACTTCCCATTCCACCTAAACTGAAATCTTCATCTATAGCTTCCTCCATGGGCGTAGTTTGATAATCAAACCCAATACCATCCATGTCACTATCATTGTATTGGAAAAAAGAATCATCAAAGCTGGTTGCTCTGAAAATATCATCATTCTCTACTTCAATGGACCTTCCATGAATAGGTATGTTTCTGATTTCATCATTAGTAGCCCCACACATAACAAGGAATTCTTCTTTTTCATACAACAACTCTATAGGTTCATCTCTTCCCTTTTCAACATGTTCTTTATCTAAAAATTCAAGTGAGCCAATTTGATAGTCTCCAGGCTCTCCTGAAACTATGGTTGCTTCTTGACCCTCTGCTGTTGAATACATGGTCAAATGCACACTTGTAGATTTTTCCTAAGATTCTGCTACCAAATCCACGGGATGCCAAATTTCAATCTTTTCTTTGGTGAAGGAATTCTCTACATTATTTTGAAATGTCTTCATTAAAAGGGGCTTCAATTTCTCCTCACATTGATTGAGAAATTCATGTAACAACATATCAACAATAGGAGAAAGTTTTTCTTTTCGTTCATATACTTCCAAAAAGAGTGATTGGACATTCGGTGGAATTTCATCTACCTCTTTAATAGTGAGAACAAGAATATTCTTTACTGCTGCCATAACACTTTCTTCTTGTTCCCTCCCAGTGGATATGAAAAAGTAGTAGATCAAGTGATCAATTTGATTATGCATTTTTAAGTCAATTAGCAAGTTACTTGTCCTGAGATCTGAAAATGTCTTCAAGACAACAACTCTTCTTGGAAATTGACTGCTACAGGTTTCATCAAGAACTTGGAAACTTTCAACAGTCTTATGAAGAATCTTCTTCATAATTTCATCTTCATAAGGCATCACTGGTGCTACAGTCCTTATAACTTCACTAAAGCATGAAGTAACCAACAAACTTATTTCTTCCTCTGGGTGCCCTATCCAATAGGGATGAATCAAAGCAGTTACTACTGGAGATAATGCCTTATTCAATAATTCATTAGGAGATTGTTGGACTTGGTTCAAACGATATTCCAACTCGGACAATATACTCACTTCTTCACCTCTTGTCTGACATTCTTCATTGAGCCTTGCACCTGCAATGGAAAGTGACCTTGCCAATCTTCTTTCCTCTTCAAAAGCCATAATCAAATCTGACTTCTCATAGTTTCGGGACCTTAGATAACGTAACATCTTCGGTATTTCTGAAATTCGAATTGAATTCAGTTCTGACCTCTTATGTAGAATCTGATTTTTTTGTCACTCTTCTGACCGTTGAGCTCCATTTTTCACAGGATGGTAGGAAAACAAGCTTTGATACCACTGAAATATTCTCTCTCAATTTTTTTGAATTTTAAATGAACATTTACAATAGAATCAATCACTCGTTAAGGTTAGCATAACCCAAAACGTGCATGAAAGAACTCTAACCAAGAATGCGCCCTAAAACCACTTAAGGAGGAGGGGCGGGCATATGGTCAGAGGATCCCTAGGATCTACTGAATCAAAGAGTACGAGATTACACTGAAAGAGAGATATTAAACTTGACACCAAGAATGTGCACTCAAGATCCTTTGACAGGCTGGTGGTAACATATGGTGGAGTACTACTGCTGAATTGAAATGAAACAAGGCGAATAACCAGCCAAAGAACTTTCCACGCTACCACCAAACAGTGGGGGGAAAAGATTACAAAATTAATACTTCTTCTGCGGCAGGCATCCACTAAAGAGTGGGGATTCACCACTTGAAAGTGGGCATGAAAGAGATTACAAATCAGATTATCCACACTGGCGGTATACCATCCAGGGGTGCTTAATATGAAGTTAATTAAATAATGTAGCAAATGCTAAAACTGAAACAGTACTACTGTCAACAGTTTGTACAAATAAGGAAGTTGCAAATTACATTGTTTTTCACTATTTTTTAAAGCACCACGTTATACAATGTTTCCAAGTTAGAATATAATAAGAAATGAAGAAAGAAGATGGAAACAGCAAATGAATTACTTTTGTCTCAGAAATGTACAACTCTGGAAATGGCAATCAACAACTACAAAAATTCATCAAATATTCATAACTCAACCAAAATACCTCTGAATTGCATGCAACCAAAGGTTATGATCAACTAGAAGATAGGCGCCCCTGTTGAGATGAAGAAATAGCCTCAAAACACCAGTAATTATTTATGCCACAATTCCCAATGCAAGCTGAAATGTATGACCCTCCTTGAGGGGCGATTTTGACATATAAAAACAAAGGCTCCAAACTAAAATCTGCAAACTAGTAGGAAGGGTCGCTCCAAGCATAGAATTCCTCTGGTCAAATACCCATCACCAAATTAAAATCACTCTAAGAGCTGTAAGTAAAATCGACTTTCAGTTGTGTGCAAACAACTACAAAATTGGTAAATCTCTCCAAAAATTCATCTTTTATTTCTATCTGCTAGTCTGATTGAGAAGCAACAATAATTCAATTAGGTGTTATCTTGCAAACACGAAATTGAGAAAGGTACTAGGAGGTCAACATTCCTCGAAGTGCAAAATGAGAATTCATTTCGACAACATAAGTTTAGCAAAATATGAGATAACCCATTGTTGGAGCAAAGCCACACTTTTAAAGAAAGAGGGATGACTGTTCAATTCCCTCAGATGGTACGCCAAAAGCCATCTCACATTTCTTTTTTCAAAAAAAGATATAATTCTCTCAAAAAGGCGTCCCACTTGAGACAAGAGAGAATTAATTAAAACATTTAAATTCCTTCATGAGGCGCCATCCTTTAAGTTTCTGTTTTAACACAACTTTAAGTTAACACCTTAGGCCAAGGGGTCAACTGAAAATTAGAACAATTTGCCTTTTAATGAAGAATTTCATTAAATTAATATTTCAAAAGGCCAAAACTTAATTCGGAATAACTGCTTCAGAGGACATGATGAACTGAAGATTGACAACTACTAACTGCCAAAAATAGTATTTACTATAAATAGTAAATATCGAGAAATGCCACAAAACCCTCCAAACAAGGAAACCCTGATTTGCACATTTGAGTAGCCTATGGATTTCCGGAAATAGGCTAAATCCAAATGAAGAGCATAGGGCGAAAATGGGGACATTACATAGGGGTTCTTCATTCCTTGTAGTACTAGTGCATAACTTTCATTTAAAGGTATTGTGTGGAACAAGGGAAGCAATCATGAGACAAAGAAAACAAGTGTTAAATTTTGGTACTATTCCTTATTGTTAGGAGCTTATTTTGGGGTTAGTTGGTTAATGCATTGTTAGTAAAAAAGGGTTCAAGGCACCCAATCCATATGATTTGAGTGAGCCCTTGTTTGACAAAGTTATGAAGAACTCTAAGGTCATAGTAGAAGATCAAAAGAGAATTTGGTGCAGAAAAGGCTGCAATGATTTGTCTAATTGGCGGATGGATGGAAGGAATCACATGTCAACTAATTTTCTTGTGGATTAAGGTAGATTATTCGTGTTCTTGAAGTTGGCTGATGCCTTCCATAAAGTGGGAAATGTTGACACTGCAATTGGTCATTGGAATGGGTGTAGAGAATATTGTTCAAGTTGTGATTGACAATACAGCAGTAGGGAGACTTCTTGAGAGGTATATTACCTATTTTTGGAGCCCTTGTGCCACCTGTTGCATGGATCTGCTACTTGAGGTAATAAGCAAACTTGGATGGGTAAAATCTATGGTAGAAGAGGCAAGAAATATCACTAAATGTCTACAACTACCCTTGGTTGCTTAACCTAATTAGAGAGTATAGAAATGGAAAGCACCTTGTGTAATTGGAAGCCATATGATATGCCACTAGTTTCATCGAATTGGAGAGAATTTCAGCCTCCCTAGAGTCTTTTTAAGTAAATATTTGTGAGAACTAGGTAGATGGAATCTCCATACTCAAGAAAGGGCAAAGGGGAAAGGGTCATGAAGACGCTTTTTTATATATGTTTGCCAAGAACACATATGAGATCTCCTCAAGGTGATTTTAAACATGTAAGAACTTACAAAGTAATGTTAGATTTAATAAATCTCCCTAACAATCAAAACATAATTATGATAGCATAAATTTAAAAACATTCAACATACAAAATGACAAAATTCTAATATTTGTATTTCTAGATGATAAAATGAAGGAAATGATTGCATGAACCAAGATGACGATTGTCTCAGAGAGCCTTAGTAATTTGGAGGATTGAATCCACATGCAAGAGCAATGGTGTCAAGAGAACTCATCTTAATGTGGAGAGGTGGCACCCAATTACCTTTAGTTAAGGAGTTGAACGAGGGAAAGGTGGCATGTGCTCCCATCAATCAAGGAGACTGACGAGAGCTATTTATGTCCCATTTTATTTAATATTTTAGCCACTTTTATATGCCTTAATACCTACTTTAATAATCCATTTTTATACCATGTCATATATTTTTACTACTCTTTGTTGCATATGATTAAATATAAATAAGTGATATTTAATTTAGTTTTAAGGTAAAATATGAAAATTAATTATTGATTTGTATTTACTAATAAGCATTATCATTTTATCCTTGGAAAATAAATATTGCAGCATGCTATTGGAGGGGGAGAAAACAAACTTCCTATAGCTTGTGAATACACTTGGCAACAAATAATTTTAGCTATTAATCTATTTTAAAGTAATTATTTGTTGTGCTAAATATTAGTTATCTTGTTATAATAGTCGGTGGCTTATTTTTATGCTCTTATGACATGAAATAGTATGTATTTTTTCCTGTTACAACTAATAAAGTTGTGATGGATGTAGGCTAAGAAGATATCTATTTTCATGGAAAAAAAAACTCCTATATTTACGGCTAGTTTTATTCCAACCCACAAGCCATAGATAATGCCATAAGAGATGGAAATATGATAGGAGAAAATGCTACAAAATAGAGCTATAGAAATGTAATAAGGGAGGGGAGAATAACGTATGAATAATGTGTTAGTGTTTCTTAGATCAGATTAGAAAATCAATTTGTACAAAAGAAATGCAACACATAAGACAATGAACACAACAAGATACCCTGGGAAAACCCTCCTCTTGAGGGAGAAAAACCCAGCAAATGCTTCTCTTATATATATAAGAAAATAGTGACAGAAATCTGCTTACAACACAGCCCAACAATGGCTAATGATTTCGCACTTTCCTTAATGCTTAGATACAAATGAATCTGTTCTTCCTTGAATCGGTCTACTGCTACAGAATTGATGATCTACCGCTCAAGTATGAACTTCTTCTAGGAATGCGAATTTCTGCTCTGCCAATAATAGGTGAGAACTTGCTTGTGATTCGAATTGTCTTTAATAACCAAAAATGACCTTGTATATATATCACTTTGGCACCTCTTCATTTGGGTCGGCCTTTATACTAATAATGATAAATAATAAAATACAATTTAGGTCGGTCAATCAACAAGTAAATGATATGACACAATATAGGGTCGGCCCATGCTTTAGTTGATATTCATTTAATATATTTCTCTTGGGAAGTGCAGACCGAAGCTGTAATAACATCAACACTCCCTCTCAGCTAGGGATGAACTTCCATCTGCACAAGGCACATTATATTAGAATGAAAACAAAATAGAATATCACCTCAACGTGATATTAACCATTATGGCTACTCCCATAGATGGTAAAAACTCATCACGGATTCTCTCACGTGATGTTGTCATGGAGTCACACACATGACATCCACCATAGCTTCTCCCAGAGGGTGGAAACAAGGGCTTTCACCTCAACTCTCTCTCATCAGAGAATTGCATTATCAAGGGCTTTCACCTCAACTCTCTCTCATCAGAGAATTGCATTATCAAGGACTTTCACCTCAACTCTCTCTCAGCAGAGAATTGTATTAACAAGGGCTTGCACCTCAACTCTTTCTCAACAAAGAGTTGCATTCTCAACAAGGATCACTGATTATTGAGACTCTTTCTCAGTCACGGCTGCATTCTCCACCATACCAAGTTTCTCTCGGAAGTATACAAACTTAATCCTGGCGAGAGGCTTGGTGAGAATGTCTGCCGTTTGCTCTTCAGTGCTGATATACCTCAACTGTATAGCTTTCCTTTGCACCATATCTCTAATATAGTGGTACTTGATCTCAACATGTTTTGTTTTGTCATGAAACACAGGATTGACAGAAAGCTTCACACAGCTTTGATTATCACAGTGTATGATAGTAGGCTCCATTGATTGTCCAAACAATCCTGCAAGGAGCTTACGAAGCCACACTGCCTCACGAGCTGACACACAAGCTGCAATATACTCTGCTTCAGTTGTACTCAAGGCCACTGAAGACTGTTTCCTGCTACACCAGGAGATCATAGCAGTCCCCAAACTGAAGCAACAACCAGAAGTACTCTTCCGATCTGAGACACATCCTGCCCAATCAGAATCAGTAAAACCATGCAGCTCCAAATCCATGTTTGAAGAATATCTCAACCCATATCCGATTGTGCCGCATAAATATCTCAGGATATGTTTAGCTGCTACAAGATGTATTTGCTTTGGTTCACACATAAATTGGCTAAGTGCACTCACTGCATAGCAAATATCAGGTCTAGTGTTAACTAGATACATCAATGAACCAATCAACTGTCTATACATCGTAGAATCCACTGGTTCTGAACTAGCTGCAGCTTCTTTCAGCTTATCTAAATTAGTCTCCATGGGTGTAGACATAGGTTTGCAGTCAATCATACCAAACCTTTTGAGAATGTCAACAGTGTACTTCCCTTGACTTAGAATCATCTCATCTGGCTTTTGCCAAACTTCTAAGCCAAGAAAGTAATGCATGAGACCTAGATTCTTCATCTCAAATTCTGAAGCTAATTCCTTCTTGCATTTTAGAATTAGATGTTCTTCACCAGTAATGATCAAGTCATCAACATATAAAACCAAAATTAATGCTTCACCATTTACTACTTTGAAGTAGAGGTTAGAATCTGCATCATTCTTTGAGAAACCCAGACTTGAAAGATACTGATCAATTCTTTCATACCAAGCACGAGGAGCTTGTTTAAGACCATACAAGGCCTTCTTCAGCTTGCAGACATGAGACTCTTTCCCATGCACCTCAAATCCTTCTGGTTGCTCAATGTAAACCTCTTCTTCTATTATGCCATTCAGAAAAGCTGTCTTTACATCCATTTGGTGAATCTTCCATCCTCTAGATGCAGCAATAGCAATGATGGTTCTAACAGACGTGTAACGAGCCACAGGAGCAAAGGTTTCTTCATAGTCAACTCCCTCTTTTTGTGAGAACCCTCTAGCCACAAATCTAGCCTTGTGTTTCTCAATGCTCCCATCAGCTGCATGCTTGATCTTGAAGAGCCACTTAGAAGACACCACAGATTTGTCTTTGGGTCTAGGAACTATATCCCAAACATCATTCTTAAATATAGACTGATACTCCTCAATCATGGCATCTTTCCATACTTGTTGACTAGAAACTTCTTCAACATTTGAAGGCTCTGACTCAATAATCTGACTCATCAAGGCAACATAACTAGAGAACTTGTGAGGTCTCTTGCTTTCTCTGAAGGCTCCTCTTGGAGCTGCAAACCTTTCTGCTTCCTGCATTGTCCTGCGAGCCCAAAGAGGTCTTTTCTTTCCAATCACAATGTCTAGAGGCCCATCAGTAGGATCCAAAGGCTCAGCTGGATCAATATCTTCTTTAGGTTCTGTATCCTCCTTCAGATTCTCTGGAATATGGTCAACTTCCATATCTTGAGGAGGTTCTTCTTCATCAACCTCCATAGGAGTGCCTTTGGACCTTCTATAAGCAACATCTTCCTCAAATGTGACGTCTCTACTGATCTCAATAGACTTCTGTCCTGGAATGTAAATCCTGTAAGCTTTTGATGTCTCACTGTAGCCTACAAGAATTCCTTTCTTCCCAGAAGGTTCTAGCTTTGTTCTCTTTTCCTTTGGAATATGAACATAGACTGGACAGCCAAAGATCCTCAAATGACTAACTTCAGGCTTCACGCCTGAGAATGCTTCTTCAGGAGTTTTATTCTCTAAGATCTTGTGGGGACTCCTGTTTTGAACATAGACGGCTGTTCTTGATGCTTCAGCCCAAAGAGAGATTTGTAAGTCTTGATCATGGATCATAGCTTTCACTGCTTCCACAATAGACCTATTCTTCCTTTCAGCAATACCATTTTGTTGTGGATTATAGGGAACACTGAACTCCCTCTTAATCCCTGCTTCAATACAAAAGTCTCGAAATGTGCCAGAAGTGTATTCTCCAGCATTATCAGATCTCAATACTTTGATCCTCTTCCTAGACAGATTTTCAATCTGTGCTTTGAATTCTCTGAATCTTTCTAATACTTCTTCTGATTCTTTAGATCTCAAGAAATAGATCCAAATCTTTCTAGAGTAATCATCAATGAAAATGATATAATACAAGAAACCACTAGATGATGCAATAGACATTGGACCACACAAATCAGAATGAATGAGATCAAGAATACATTTAGATCTACTTTCACTGGAATGAAACGTACCTTTTGTGTTCTTGCCTAGGGCACATCCCTTGCATGTACCTTCATGTTCTTGATCGAATTTCGGAAGACCGGTGACCATCTTCTCCATGATAGGTAGAGCACGAAAGTGAATGTGAGCCAATCTTCGATGCCAAAGATCACACATGCTGGTACTGTTATGCACAAGTGCTTGAAGAGGACGAGTGCACAGCGTGTAGAGACATTCATGTCTAACTCCAATCACTTGAGCAGTTTTGAAGCTGGAGTTCTTTGCCCATATAAGAACTTTCCCTTTAGAGAAGGCAACTTGATAACCCTTGTCTTCTAATGCTGAAATTGAAACAAGGTTCCTCTTTATCCCTGGTACGAACAGTACATCATTCAACTCCAAAGAAATTCCAGAATCCAAGTGAAGAGTGGAATTTCCAATCCCTTTTACAGAATATCTAGCATCATCTCCAATAACAACTTGATCACTAGAGTTGCTTTCCATTAAGTTTGAAAGGTGACTTCTGAATCCGGTGATGTGCCTAGAAGCACCACTGTCAATCAACCAAGTATTAGAGTCAGTAGAAACATTGCTAGACAAGGCTGAATAAAATAGATAATCACTGGAGTCCTTTTGTGGAGTGACTTCTTCAACATCTGCAGTGGCAACTTGAAGCTTAGGTCGTTGAGGGCACACCCTCGCAAAGTGACCATACTTATCACAACGAAAACATTGAATCTTGGACATGTCTCGTTTTCTTTTGAAGGTAGGAGCATCATCATTTCCATCTTCTCGATTCCTTTTGAAGAATCCTTTCTTAAAGCCTTTTCCTTTGTTTGATGAATGAGAGGCAAGAACTTGTAATTCTTCATTCTTTGAGCTTTGACCAATTCCTCTTGTTGTTAGTCTTGACTCCTCTTGAATACAGTCAATCCTTAATCGATCAAACTTGGGAAGTTCAGATCTTGCACTGATTCCTTGAATGAATGCCTCCCATGAAAGCGGAAGACCATTGAGAGCAAGCATAGTCAGTTCTTTATTATCAATCATGTGACCAATAGTGGAGAGCTGATCTTTTATCTCTGAGATCCTCATGAAGTATGTAATAATAGATTCTCCCTTCGCCATTTTCACATGATGAAGTTGTTGCTTCAGTGCAAGGGCTCGACTGGTGTTGTTGATTTCGTACATCTCTTCCAAGGTTGTAAACATCTCTCTTGCTGTATCCAACTTGAAGACAATTGGTACAATATGATCCTTGACGGAATCAACCAATACTTTCTTTGCCCTAGTGTCTTTCTTTCTCCATTGCAGCTTCTCTTGTTCCCCCTCAGGTTTGGGAACTTTTGTTTTCACAAACTCAGCCAAATCATTCTCTTCCAAAGTTAGCATGAACCTGAACCTCCATGATGTGTAGTTCGAGATCCCTTCGAGTCTATCCTCGATTTTCAGACCGTTCACCATCTTGAGAAATTTAGAAGATAGACTGAAAAAGGAATAAAGTGAGTGTTGCAAAACTAAATCTGATCACGATCTTTTTCACACCCGCTCTGATACCATGTTAGTGTTTCTTAGATCAGATTAGAAAATCAATTTGTACAAAAGAAATGCAACACATAAGACAATGAACACAACAAGATACCTTGGGAAAACCCTCCTCTTGAGGGAGAAAAACCTAGCAAATGCTTCTCTTATATATATAAGAAAATAGTGATAGAAATCTGCTTACAACATAGCCCAACAATGGCTAATGATTTCGCACTTTCCTTAATGCTTAGATACAAATGAATCTGTTCTTCCTTGAATCGGTCTGCTGCTACAGAATTGATGATCTACTGCTCAAGTATGAACTTCTTCTAGGAATGCGAATTTCTGCTCTGCCAATAATAGGTGCGAACTTGCTTGTGATTCGAATTGTCTTTAATAACCAAAAATGACCTTGTATATATATCACTTTGGCGCCTCTTCATTTGGGTCGGCCTTTATACTAATAATGATAAATAATAAAATACAATTTAGGTCGGCCAATCAACAAGTAAATGATATGACACAATATAGGGTCGGCCCATGCTTTAGTTGATATTCATTTAATATATTTCTCTTGGGAAGTGCAGACCGACGCTGTAATAACATCAACATAATGTTGGAAAATAGTGCAGCAACAATGTAACGGTGCAGGAAAAAAGTGAATAAAATAATGTTTGTTGTTCCCATAATAATTTTTTTGCTTCATTAAGGCATTTTGTTTAAAATAGTCAAAATCTCAAAATTGTCTGAAGTTGGAAATTTGGAAAAGTGGAAATTTGCATGTCATGCATGAGGGCCAAGAACTCAAAATTTTCAAAATCTAACAATCTGGGTATGTTGAAAATGAAGTTATCTACAAAACCCAGATTTCAGTTTTTCAATTTTAGGTTTTCCTCAATTTTAGGAAAAATTAGGGTTTCCTAAATTTAAGGTTTCTTTTCCTAAAATTTTGGGTTTTCTGGGTTTGTTGTGAGATGGATGCCGGTAAAGTTACTTTTTCAAAAAAACCCTAAAAAATAGGGAAAAAACCTAAAAATAGCCCAAAACCCTAAAAAATAGGATCTTGTCAGAATTGACTGAAAATTATTTTGATTGGCTTATTTCACTTCACAAACACAGTGGTGAAGTCAGAATCAAGAAAAAATCAGTTTAAGGTTGGTGGGTCTATTTCACTTTTTCGGGAGGAAAGTTAAGACCTCTGAGGTCATCAATGACAGATGGCCAGAGGCCAGGGGTCGAAATCTAAGCTTAAAACGCTCTCGTGAAAATTCTATGGCGAGATATGTTCAAAATGATGCTTTGTCTTAGAGGGGATTTTCATCTAGGAGAAAATCTTTAGAAGTTTTCTCAGTCTGGGAAGAAAAGAGCACCTGCTAGCCAAGGGTGCCCTAGATTTCAGTGGCCCGAATTATCTTTTTGAGATTTGTCCCTTCCAAAAAGACTTCTCTGGAATCCTGTCAGCTTTGCGATGAGCCTATCAACTAGTCTAGAAGGTCTATCTAGCACTTGAAATTGAATATTGCACGAGGAACGAGAGGGATGAAAAAATGGCGAACACTGGAGAGAAAAGTGCCCCTAGAGGCCAGGGGCGCCCAACTTTTTAAGCACCAAATGAGATTTTTTGATCAAATGCCACCTAGGATGTTTGTCTCAGACTTGATTAGGCTTCGCAACGAATCCGTCTACGGGTTAATCTGAGTTGCTGAACTGTCGAAATCAAGAGTCAGATGTAAGGTTTTTATCATGGTCAAAATGTCAGTTCAAAGCAAAAGCACCCTTGGAGGCCAAGGGTGCTCAAGGTTTTAGACCCTCAAATGCAGTTGTTTGGGTTATCTCAGATGCTCATCCTATTCATGATGCTTCAAGCTTTCCATTGCATGTCTCAGCCAGGTCAAAAGACTTGTCAGTAACTAGTAGCCGAAGATTGAGTGGAGATTCAACACTTAGTAAAAATGGCTCTCTGGAAGCAAAAGCGCCCCTAGCCCCTAGAGGCCAGGGGCGCCCAATTTTTTTACTTGCCAAATGATGTTTTTAGGAAAAGTGCCCTCTCGGAGATCATGTTCAGAATTGAGCTAGCTCTGCAGTGAGCCTGTCAGCCAGCTCTGAAGTTTTGTTTACTGCCGGGAGTTGCCAGACGAAGTGGGGTCAAAATCAAGTTGAAAATGCATGAAATTTGACAAAGTCTGGGAGAAAAAGCGCCCTTGGGAGGCCAAGGGCGTCTAGATTTTTGAAGGATCAAAAGTCAGAATTAGCATTTGCCACCTCAAGGAGCGCATTTTCAGTTTTGATCCTGCTCAATGAAACTATTAGCCAGTCTATTTGACACATCATTCAATTAGAATCAGTGATCAAACATAGCCTTTGGTGATGTTTTGCAAATGAAATTTTCAAAAAAGTTTTTAAGTCTTGAGTTGGCGCCTAAAGTCAAACTTTGACTTTTTGAACTAAAGTGAACTTGGATGCCCTATAATGGAGGAGGTTGTTAACTTAAAATAATATTAAATCTCCAGTTTTAAGTTTTGAGTCGACTTCAACTGGACTTAATTTTACTTGCATGTAGCGAATAATTGAAGTGCATCTGGGTGGCGCCCAATTTAGGGCTTATTTTTCATTCAGTTAACTAAAATTGGGGTCCAATAGTATTTTGGCATCCCAATTTAGGGATTTGCATGCAAATGTGACACCTTAATTCATACATTTTATTTATTAAGGCATTTGGGTGCCCTTTATTCTCATTACAAGTGGAAGCAAACACATATTTTCTCGTGCAAGCGAGATTTGAAGGTGCTATAGGTGACATTTTTCAGTGTTCTTCGCATTGCCAGGTCCAATTTTTTCAGAGGATTTATTTTCCAGACTTCATCTTTTGAGCGCATGCATTCTAGACTTCATCAAACTCGATTCAAGGCATAGGTGTCACTTTTAGAGGCAAAATATAACTTCTATTTTCTCTCTCAAAATTCTTCTATCCTTGTCTTAGGTTTTCTCTCGCATCTCAAAGTAATTGTCATCTTTTTCAAAAACTAGTCATATGGGTTCATTCGGCATAGCATTGGCAGCAAAACCTATGTTCCAAAATTTTATGAGAAAATTGCCTTGCTACTTATTTTGAAGTACTGTGCTTTTTTCAAAAGATTCTTTTGCATGTCAGCCAAGAAGTCAAGTTTTTATAAAAATGAAGAATTTGTGCGCGCTCAGTTCATTGGCACCTACAAAACCCATGTGCCAGTTTTTCTCGGGAAAAATAACCCAGTTGCCCTTTGCAGCTTCTACATCGAAAAGTCATTGCATGTCTAAGTCAAAGTCATTTTTTCAAATTTCTGACGATCTATATTGGTTTAGAATCATTTTCTCTACAAAACCCACGTCTCGGAATTTTTCGTGAAAATTGCCTCTCAACAGGGTATTTTTAGCCTCATTGGAAGCTATTTTAGCTTTCTGGAAAAAGTTGTCAGAATACAACCATGTTTACAGTTAACAGGCGAGTTTTTCAGAATGTAGTTCAGTCAGACTGAATTCAAGACCAAATCGGTCTTGATTCACGATTTCATAAGAAAAGCTGACATCGATTTGCATCAAGCACATCCAAAGGGTTGATTCAAACAATTTGACAGGCGTAGTCGCTCAAAGTCCCCATGGTTTAATACCTTGTATAGCTGATTGCCTTCTAAGGCTAGTTTGGAGGGTTTATACCATTGGAACTCTGCGTGTTTAGCAAACTCATAAGCATTTCTCATAGTTAGAGTGTTCACAATCAAACTTCGCAGTTTCATCTTGCAACACTCTTACATTGAAAAGAATGAAGAAAAGCATCAAAAGCGTCAGAAATGTCAAGCTGTAGAAGAAATAAAGGCCATCACTCCAGTTACGGAGCCGCTAGAGTTAGCAGCCAGTGAATTGCTAGTTGAAGTGTGTAGATATTTCTAGGATTGCTCAAGTTGCTGACAAGTAGTGAATTGACAGTTGATACATGTGATGACCTCTAGATGATGAGGCTATTGATAGCTTCTTGGAGGAGTTATTTACTCGAGATCATGGCCAATGAACTACAAAGTCAGGACGTCCCTCCTCTTCAAAATAGACATTAGACATAGGTAATTTCATGCCTCTTTCCAAGTTAATTTGCTGTCTCACTTTTTGTGCACATCTCTTTTGGAGTCACCTATGTGGAGCTTTCAGTTAACTAATGTTAGTTATTAGTTGACTCTCATATCAATAAGGACTTGCATGTTGCACAATCCAATTAGTTTAGTTTAGAATTAGTTAACTGAGGTAGTTTTCCAATTAACTGTTAAGTTGCATATATGTAGACTTAAGAATAAATCTTGCATGCTTGCAAGAATCATGTTAACTCGAGGAGATATTAGGGTTCCCTATTTCGAGCTTCTATAAATAAGAACACACTTGCTCATTTGTATGTCATATCCCCAAAATAGCAATACCATAAAGCCCAAGTGGTAAAATACAAATAAATTAATAAATAAAATAAATAGCAATATTAATATTAAATATAAAATAAATGTGTACCATAACAATATTTAAATATATAAATATGAAATAACAAATATAATAATAATATATAGGCAAATTATTGTTATTACATTCTAGTATTAAATAACTTAATATCAAAAATAATAATGATAAATAAATATTATAATCATTACACATCAAAGATTGTAATACATTAGAGTAAAATAATAATAAGATAATTAGCAAATTGGTTTTATTATTATACTTTAATGTAAAAATATGTTCAATAAAACATCAAAATAAAATAATGAAATAAGTATATAATCTGAAATATCATAATTATTAGTAATAATATATTATTTTTCAAAAATAGATACTATTGTGATAATGAGCCTTTAAAGGCAGCAATTAAATCTAACAAAGGGATATATTTTATAAAAAATTACCTCTTTCACCAAACAATACATTCCCCCCATGAGTCACCTACCTTGAATGGTATAAATAGAAGGAAATAAAATAAGGAAGAGGGAAAAACATTGAGAAATATGATCTGCAATTCAGAACAACAGCAACAATTATTGTTATGCATTGGAATATAGAGTCATTTAATATATATATATATATTATTTAATAGGCATACAAGAATATATGCATAGATATAGATAAATTTTATAATGAATAATATGCAATGAATAAAGAATATATATGAATACGGAAAAAATAATTATATAAACATATATATATGAATACTAATGGATATAAGTAAAAGAATAATTATATATATATGTATATGAAGTATATATATATATACATACAGGATTATGCAATAATGATACTTATAAGTTATGATGACTCTTTAATATAAAGTTAAACATAAGTAGATTATGTATATTTATGAATTTTCCTCATCCTATGATCAATTCAGTATAAGGTTCAAGGAGGCGAGTAAGGAAACATGGAGAGATATAGCAACTTAGGTGATGTACTCACTTAGCAGTAATATTTAGCATATTTTGAATATAAGAAATGAATATTGCTAATCTGATTATTGGTGTAATGCTTTCTTTAGTATTATCATGATGATAATGATGTTGATATTGACTAAAAGAATCAATAATAAATGCAAATGTATTTGATTGCTAAAAGATTGTCTTCTCTGTGTTTGTAAGCCTACTAGGGTGGAAGGGCCTGAGACAGGTGGTGCCTAAAACCCCCACTTAACAATCCGTTGTAGCCATGGAGGGGTGGGGGTCCCACTTAACAATCCGCTGCAGCCATGGAGGGGTGGTAGGCCTAGGCCACTTATGAGCACCGCTGGCTTCCCCCAGTAGGTCATGTGTCTTCTGAGGTGATGACGTGGGTAGAAGGTACAAGTGTTCCCACTAAGCATGCCACTCTGGGGATGGAATGGTCTTAGTTGGACGTTAAGCTCGGAGCCAAAGGGTGGGTTATCCTGATAGGATATTTGTGCCCTTGGGCTTAGATGGATAGCTTTAGGTGGATCTACCCATGCCACTCCTCATCTGTCTTCATTACTGCTTTTGTGATTATGTTTGTATTTTTGGATATCTAGATATTAATGCTAACATATATGTTGCTAATATGTTGAATACAGGATTCAAATCTAAGGTTATTGAATTAGGAGAAATTCATTTGGATAGAAGATAGCCTAAACCTAATCAACAAGCAAATTCTAGGACAAGTCAGGCAAGGGACATTACATTGTACTTTAAATTTTGCTGTGATAACAAATTGTTGTGCCCACATTGCCGTGCAATATTGCTATTCTGTATTGGTTCACTTAGTTAAATATAAAGCTGGTTTGATCGTTCATTGTGTGCGTGTCTCGTTATGCAATTTTCTGTCCCAGATTTATTCTTGTTGTGATTAATAATCTTTGTTTCATATCTACACCTCGAATAGGGGTTCCTCTTCCTTGGGAATTTAGAAATAGAGTTTATCGTTTGATGTTGTGATTAATAGTCTTTCTTTCACATCTACACCTTGGATAGGGGTTCCTCCTCTTTGGGAATTTAGAAATAAAGATTGTCGTTTAAGTGTTGTTTCTAATAAGCTTGTTTCATATCTACACCTCGAATAGGGGTTCCCCCTCCTTGGGAATTTAGAAATAAAGTTTATTGTTTGATGTTGTTACCAATAACCTTCATATCAACCTACACCTCGGTTAGGGGTTCCTCCTCCTTGGGAATCCTAATATAAAGTTTATCGTCAATTATTCCCTACTCCTAAGTCCTCATGCTCTGTTTTTTTTGAGGAAATAGGATAGTTTAAGCGTTAGCCTAATTTTAGTTAAGATCTGCAAAACCAGAGAAAAACCTTAGCTGCAATGTATTGGTTTTCTTAACCTTGTGCCTCTTCCAGCTGAGTCAAAAAAGATAGGAATTAGATTACTTTACTTTTTCACGTATATCAGCAAAAAAGGGAGTTTCCCCTCCTAATTTGAAGAGCAGTTAATACTGTGCATAGCTATCCATTGCCAATATGCACACCAGAGGTGCAAATTGTAATGCTAACAATTTCATATTTTTCATGAAAATATAATATATGCAACAGATGTTTTGAGGAGTAATTAACATTTCTATAGTCACCTCACAGAATGGGAGGAGGGCCCACCTCCAAGAAATGATGGTGATATTATTTTTATTTTCTTTATTTTTAATATATATGTTATCATTTTATTTTAGTATTGTGTGATTAAATTGTAAATTGTAGATTTTATTTTTATGATAAATCAATTTAAATTGGTTTTGGTAGCAGTTTGTTTCCATGGGGTACATTTTTAGCAATCTGCATAGTTCTTGTAGTAGACTTTACATTTTTAGCAATCTACACATTTCCTGTAACAGCTTGCACAAGTTTTACAACAATTTTTAACATAATTCTTGTAGTAGAATTGTTTTGAATTTTTGTGGCAGTTTTAAAAGAATTATTTTGTTTTCATTAGAATAGTTGCATTTCATCCACACACACCTCACTACCTGCAACCCTTGTGCATATAACCATGATGTCTTTCGCAAGTTGATGTCCCTAGATTGACACTTAGACCAAACTGAATTTAGTTATTAAATATTAAAACTATCTCATTATTTACCCTAGTTTTGGCCTATCAGAGATGACACATCTGCTTAAGTGTTTCCTAATTTATATAAGTAAATATATATTAATTACCTAAGTAAACATAATATAAAGTGGAATAAATAAATAATTAGACCAACCCCTCCCCTTTAAGTGCAACTTAAGGAAAAAAGAAAATTAGTCCTAGCAAGACAAGCCATATTAGGTACACGCATACAATCTAATAGAATCTCAAGGTACAAAGAGAAAGAGTGTACCCGCCAACCACCGCCGCCGCCGCCGCCGCCTTCCCCTCCTTCCCCCAACCCCCCCTAAAAAAAAAGAGGAGAAAACTTTTGGAAAAAGCTCCATATCAAGGAGGAAAGCTAGAAGTGATTGTGTCCCGCACTTGTAGAAGAGTTTGAAGATGGACATATGTGCTTTTTGGAAATGGTTTGGTGAAAATATCTAAGTTATTGGTTTGGGTACGAGTGCAGATACGGGTATGGGTATGGGTACGACGATACAACAATTTTTTTTTCCTTGGAATATATATATATATATATATATATATATATATATATATATATATATATATTTGTATGTAACGTATGCCCTTGAGTTTTTTTCTGAGTTTTCTATCACTTATATGCTGATTGTTTTCATTGTTAAGCTGAATGGGTTTGTTTGATGATGTTTTTTTTAATATTTTCAAAGCCATCCATTGGTTTGCCATACATGGTAAGTTCATGACATGAAGAACATAAATATAACATGAAAGAAGAAGCTAATAATGATAACTTTCAGATTTTAATGCTCTGAACATATAACAGAAAATTTCAGTCCTTTTCATGCATTTTTCAGATTTAGAAAACTACAATCAGACCTGGCATAAGTATCACCAAACAGCAAGATAAAGGTCTTCAATCAACAATGTACACCTCCAAAGGAAAGGCTTGTCAAACACTTTGCAAACTGGGCGCCAATCAACACTACAACAGTCCCAACATTCGCAGCAACCAAACCCCACTTGACTGATTTGAAATCTAGAAATTACCCTTCAAACTGGGTGCTTTGCTGATTTGGGCAATTTGCTAAAGAATTCATTTCTTGCTTGATAAATTCATATGAGTACTCCATCTTGGGTGCCTTGTCAAGAGGAATCCAAGTAGTCAATATCCACGTTGAGGAACCCAACTGAAATTAAGATATGAATCAAAAAACAGGTTTAGTTCCTGTCGAAAAGTGCCTAGAAATATCTGATAATCACCACCAAACTCACTCCAATCCACACCGAAATGAAGCAACGCTTCCATAAGCCAAAATACCACTGAACCACATCAAAACTTCTCAAGAATATTCATTTTGAAAGACTAAATCTGCAACAATGAAGTTCAAAATGTGATCCTTGGATGGAACCATGCCACCACTGGTTAGGGCAGGTCTTGCACTACTGAAACGAGCTCTCAATGCCAAGTGTTTTCATCCGCAACACTTGTTCTCAGACCTCTAGAAGAAATCCATCTAAGCTATCCATCTAACCAAAAGCTATCCATCTAAGCAAATAGTAAGTGTGCCAAAACCAAACTAATCCAAAAGAGGAGATCGAAAATGGGGACATTACAGTCTGCCCTTCCCAAAGATTGCTTGTCCCCAAGCAATGCCAGTACAACCTTGCAACTAGCAAACTGATCCACACTGAATCCAAAAATGATCCCAGGGTTCCAAGTCAATATTGGAGATCTATAGCACCATCTGCTAACAACACTGACTTGAGGTGTATGAACACAAGAGACCTCCTGAAAACAAACCTCTTGTAATAAGCATAATCAAATACTGCATAGACTTGATCATCTTCTCAAAAGAATGCCCCTCGAGAGAACCAAATTGTTGTGCAACAAGAGTAAACTCTAGAAGGTTAACACTGGCTCTCTCATCCCAAACGGTAGTTGAACTACAACATAGTGTGATTCTCAGGTTCCAAGCGAGTCTTGAAAAGGAACCACCATGCTGATGTCATGCCACACTGAACATAACTGTCAAACCAATGTGCCTAAACTGCACTCTCCTATCCTAGACCTCCTAAGAGTAAAAATCGTCAAAGCTCATACTGAAAAACCTGAAAGGACTGAAGTCAATGTCATGAAATATATCCTGCCAAGGCAACTCAAAAAAGACGGCATCAATAAACTCACTACCAATCACGATCCTAGTCACCATGAAAATCACCTTGCTCAACCATAAGAAATTAACCCCAGCATGACACCTCATGATACCCCAAGTATGGAGCAAGTTAGTCATTGCCATATCTCTAAAATCTGCCAACCAAGAAATGCTTATGCTGACGCAAACATAAATCATAACATCAACTCTCAACCTCCAAGAGTCAAAAGAATGGTCCCGAACACACCAACACACCCAAACCACTGCAATCATTAAGACATCATCTAAAATAATGCATATCATCTCCATGAAGTAACTGCAGTAAGTGTCACTCATCAGAGTGGGAACATCAAATGGGTAAACTGTGTTCGGAAGAACACTCACAACCAGTTGTCCCAAAGCCTACCCAAACTCAAAATCAGTCTACTCATTAAAATATGTCATCATAACTAACGAAAGAAAGTGAGGGCAGTAGTACTCAAACTGAAATCCCATTGAAGACATGGAAGAGATGAGTATGGAGGTAGCATCATAATTATCTCCTAGGATCAAATCATCATTGCATCTAGGCTCAAACATGAATTACTTAGCTCTTGAACTGAGGAAAGCATCCAACTCATCCGCTGATCTGAATCTGAAATCACATGCAAGCTGATCGGAGAGTGGGCAGCGATACAAATACTGGAAGTTGACCCACTACTCCAATCTTGAGACAACACTTCATGATTGGAAATTGCACTTGGGTCCCAAGTCTTGTAACCAAATTCACTCTTGTCACCGAAAATGTTTGGGTCTTCGTAATCCAACTCGAAAAGTGGATTATCATGAGTCAAATCAGCATCCCACTCAAATAAAGGATTATCAACAAACTGATGATTATCTCCAACTCCAAAATCAGACCAATCCTCTTGCTGATCCAAACTCCTACTTTCTGATTTTTTTGGACAATGTGCAAGATCAAACTCCTCTTGGATGAAATCAAGCTCCTTCATCACCTGTTTGATTTCCCTTGCCCTTTCTCTACTTTCCTTCTCTCTAAACTGTTGAGTCTCATAGAGCTGATTGTTTGCTTCAAGAAGTGCCTCTTGGACACTTTCCAAAGCAAGCTTTGTGGAGTTAAGCTCGATGGTGAGCTCACTAACGTCTTCCCTTAACTGCTTAGACATAGACAAAGTTTCGTCTGCAAACTTGGTGGCAACATCTCTATCATGCAACATGTGTATGAAAACTGTTTTGATTCCCTTAATAGAACTTTTAATCATGTGCAAATCAGCAAGGGGAACATTTTTTTCAAGTTGGTTTCTTGGTGACACGTAGATGAATATCTCAACAAGTCTACTAATGTCATCCAACTTAGATAAAGTATGCATTTCTTTTCCCACAGACACCAAAAATTGTTCTTTCCAATCTTGTATTGGCAAAGATAGCACACTGTTGCTATGTTGCATGCAAAAATCAGAACTTTCATACCTGTTATTAGAGTCTCCATCGCTGTCCCAAATTGTTAATTTTTGATCAAACCTATCAGATTATAAACTGAAAATTGAAGATGTTATCAAAACTAAGACTGAATGAATATATGAAAAACTAAGTCCGAAATTCTGTAGTTGATTTTCGCTCTTCAAGAGCAGATTAATTTATTGATTTCTATTATCTGCTATAGAGGAACCGATCACCCATAAATATGGGTAAGGAGGGGCACGACCCAAGATGAAGGGACACAACTTTCAGGAGACGTATCTCATGAGAGACACGTCTTCATGAGACATGTCTCATGATCGACATGTCCTATGAGTGGACGTGTCTTTCATGTTAGTCCTTTCGTCTATAACAACCGACGATTAGCCTCTTAAAAATCAAGCATAATTTATATGTATGCAATTTGATATAGTTTGATCTAAATATACTCATTTTATATATTTCTCAAAGCAGATCGCAAACCTATACTTAGTATTTGGAGATTTCAATATAAATGATGATGATGCATAAATGCAATCATCTTTTATATCTGACCGAAGCTATCTATCTTCAACACTCCCTCTTAGCTAGGGAAGATAAACTCCAAACAAGTATCAAGTGATATCACCTTACTCGTGATATCGGAAGATATAGTATACTAACTGTGTCAAGTCACATGACATTCTTCATAACACATCTTCATTATGGTATGTGCACTGACATCAAGTCCCATGATGTCTACCATTGTAAATCATGGCATGTCCACGGATATATACATATCCACCATGAATATCTTATAAGGATCATAATGATCTTCAATTTATATCAAGTCTCATGATATCCATCAAAATGTCTATAAGATACTATCATGACATATCCACAGATATCAAGTCATTGTAGAGTCGTCACTTTACAATGTCAAATACAAGTGTTCATTATTAGAAAGATCGTTACCTTTCAATAATGTACACAGGGGGAGAGAGGGCCCATAAAGTCATGGAGTCACACATATGACAAAAGAGTTTACACATTAAACATCTTTTAAATACATCAGTACAAAATAAACAATTTGAATCTCAATTTCAATAACAAATTACATTTTAACCATACCAAGTTTTTTCCTGAAGTGTTAAACTTTAATTCTAGAGTGAGGCTTGGTGAGAATGTCTGCTGTTGGATCATTTGTACTAATATACTCCAACTGGATCACATTCCTTTCTACCATGTCTCTTACATAGTGGTAAGGAATCTCAATATGCTTAGATCTATCATGGAATACCGGATTTACAAAAAGCTTAATGCAACTCTGATTATCACAATGGATAATAGTAAGATTCAAGGGCTCACCAAATAATCCCACAAGCAATTTCCGGAGTCATATTGCTTCTCTTGCCCCCATAGAGGCTGCAATATATTTAGCTTATGTTGAGATTTGTGCCACTGAAGAGTGTTTCTTGTTGATCCGAAAGATCATAGCCGATCCTAAACTGAAGCAACATCTTGATGTGCTTTTCCGATCAGTTACAGTTCCAACCCAATCTGAATCAAAGTATCTATGTAAGTCTAGTTGGACTTTTTTTATTTGAGACCATATTCAATAGTACCTTGAAGGTATTTCAATATGTGTTTCACAGCAACAAGGTGAATTTCTTTTGGTTCACACATGAACTAGCTTAGGGCATTCACTACATAGTAAATATTAGGTCTGGTGTTAACCAAGTACATTAATGATCCAATTATCTGTCTATAGAGAGTAGGATCTGCAGATTTTGATTATGTTGCTGCTTCTTTCAATTTGTGTAAGTTGGTTTCCATAGGTGTAGACATGGGTCTATAGTCCAACATCCCAAATTTCTTCAGAATATCAATAGTGTACTTTCCTTGATTTAGGATGATGCCATTTGACTTTTGCTAGACTTCTAACCCCGACAAGTAATGTAAAATGCCCAAGTCTTTCATGTCAAATTATGAAGTCAGGTCCTTTTTACGTTGAGCAATAAGGTATCTCCTGTTATCAGCAGGTCATCAACATATAAAGTTATTATTAGCATATCACCTTTAATTACCTTAAAATAGAGATTTGGATCTGCATCATTCTTGGAAAATCCTAGTCCCAAGAGATAGCTGTCAATTCTTTCATACTAGGCCCTGAGAGCTTGTTTAAGTCCATATAGAGCTTTCTTCAATCTGCATACATGTGAGTCAGTATGATGTATCACAAAACCTTCAAGTTGCTCTAGATAGACTTCTTCTTCAATGGTCCCATTCAGGAAGGCAGTTTTCACATCCATTTGATGGATCTTCCAGCCTTTAGCTGCTGCAATAGCTATTACTACTCTCACAGAGGTGTACCGAGCAACAGGTGCACATGTCTCTTCATAATCAATACCTTCCTTTTGTGAGAAACCTCTGGCCACAAAACGTGCCTTGTGTTTTTCTTTACTGCCATCAACAACATGTTTGATTTTGAAGAGCCACTTGGAAGAGACAACAGATTTGTCTTTTGGTGTAGGTACTATATCCCATACATCAGTTTTCAAGATGGACTGATACTCTTCCATCATTGCATCCTTCCACACTTGATGTTTGAAAGCTCCTGTAACACTAGTAGGTTCTGAACTAATGATCTCATTCATTAAGGCAACATAGCTTGAGAATCTTTTGGGTCTCTTACTTTCTCTAAAAGTTCCTTTGGGTGCTGTATGATTCTCAGCTTCTTTAATCATCTTCCTAGCCCAAAGTTGTCTCTTCTTGCTGTTGTCATTGGGATTCTCTTCTGGAGCAGTTTGATTTTCACTTAAGATTTCTTCAGGATACTCCCCCTGAATCTCAGGAGTAGGCTCCTCTTCTAAGACTTTAGGTGAATCTTGAATTACTATCTCACTTGAGCTCTTTGCCCTTTTGAAGGCAATGTCTTCCTCAAATATGACATCTCTACTCAGTTCAATTTGTTTCTACCCGGATATGTATATTCTGTAGGCTTTGGAGGTTTCACTATACCCCACAAATACCCCTTTCTTCCCAAAAGTTCTAGTTTGGATCTCTTTTCCTTGGGTACATGAATGTAGACAGGGCAACCAAAGTCCCTTAAGTGACTTATGTCAGGTTTTATACCAGTAAATGCTTCTTCAGGAGTCTTGTTATCTAAATGTGAGTGGGGACATCTATTTTGGATGTAGACAGTTGTCCTAGAGGCTTCTGCCCAAAATGAGGTTTCAATGTTTTGGTCAAACAACATTGCTCTAGCAGCTTCTACAATTGTTCTATTTTTCCTCTTAGCAACACCATTTTGTTGAGGGTTGTAGGCTATAGTAAACTCCCTCTTAATCCCATAATTTACACAAAATTCCTTAAAGATTTCTGAGGTATATTCCTTCCTATTATCTGTTCTTAGGATTTTGATTTTCTTCTCGGAGAAGTTTTCTGTAAGTGCTTTGAACTCCTTAAACCTTGTAAGGATTTCTATTGACTCTTTACACTTAAGAAAATATATCCAGGTCTTCCTAGAGAAGTCATCTACAAATATTACATAATATAAGAATTCCGCCATGGAGGGTACAGACATGGGTCCACATAAGTCAGAGTGTACTAGTTCTAATACAGTTTTGGTTTTACTCAAACTATTTTGGAAGGTTCCCTTTGTATTCTTTCCTAGGGCACACCCTCTGCATGCTCCTTCATGGATTTGTTTTAGTTTGGGCAATCCTGTTACTAATCTTTCTACAGAAGGTAGGGCAAGGAAGTGAAGATGTCCTAATCTTCGATGCCAAATTTCATTTGAGTTTGAGGTCTTATGAATAAGAGCTTGTTTAGAAACCGTGAATAGTTTGTACTTTGTAGAAATATCCTTGTCTTACTCCTATAGTTTGTGCTTTCTTTATATTTGAGTTATTTGGCCATGCCAGAAATTTCCATCCATAAAGGTAACCCTATATCCGTTGTCTTCAAGAGCAGAAATGGATACTAGGTTCTGTTGTGACCTTTTTCACACATCACCCCATCCGAGATGGGGACCCCCTAATTTTTGCTCCATTCTGGTCTTTTGGCTTTGGTTCTCTCTCTGGTCGTTTTGTTCTTCTAGGGATGTCCCATCGTTTGACCTAGGTTGAAATGTTGGCCAAGTTTGCGAAATTAGGGTTTCTATCTTTCAGGCTTGCATGAGGTCAAATAAGGTTATCAGAGTAAAATCTGAGTGCAACAATACAATAAGAAGGCTCAAGGCAGGATCCCATTGAATTTTTACTGAAATCTGACATCTTACTATTTTTCCTAAGTACCTAATGTGAGGCCTTTTCCTCAAGATTTTGGGATTCTGACTGCAACAACACTTCCAGGTAACTTCAAGGTGCATGCACATGAAATTTGAACAAATTCAGACAACTTGCTATTTTTAGCAGTTCAGGCTTCAGGAGCCTTTTTCAGGGTTTACACATATGACTTTCCAATGCATGATTGAAGAATATATCTAGGTTTTTAAAAACCTCCGTAGTGATGTGACATGCAAGTCAGGATGATGACTCTCAGCAGTACAGCCTTCAAAGGCTATTTTTAGGGTTTGCATGTAGAGTTTTTCAACGCATGTCGGGATATTCCTTATGGGTTTTGCGAAAGCTTCACAGTGATGTAACTGGCAAGCAAAATGAATCGTTTTTCGTAAACTTACTATTTTTAGCTAGTGCCCGCATGCTAACCAGTTTTATGGGTTTTTCTAGGTTTTTTGAGATCCCAAGGGCAGTTTAGCATGCAAACTCATCCGACATCAGATTGATCACTTTCCGGACACTTACTATAAATAGCAGGTTCACTCCAGCAGCTCCCCGACACTTCAGTTCAGCACGAATAACGATAGGCAACATAAATCAAGTCAAACGGAAACAATTCAGGGCACATGCAAGTCAAATTAGGGTTTCCACTGTATACCTAAAAATATTGGGGATGAAACACAAAAGTTGTCAAAACGAGGTACACCACCATGATCAGCATCTTTCAGGCTGCCTACTAGCAAAATTTGAACGAAATCTGAGCACTTACTATTTTTAGTAAGTCACTTCATGGCTATAAATAGCACGTCTGTGCCAGAGGCAGGTGTGAATTGGACTATTAAAGCATCAGGATCATGAAGAGCGAATTCCAGGTCAAACGGAGCTACAAAGATCAATCAATTTTAGGGTTTGCTAAAAATAGCAAATGGCTAAAAATAGCATAACAGGGTGGACATAGGGTATAAACAAGGTGGCAAAGTCTGTAGAGGCATAGCCACGCTTGCTCCAGCTCAGAACAGATGAAAAACGCATGAGGATCCACACTTCTCCAGATTTACTAAAAATAGAAAGGGCAAGGCATGGCTAGGGCGTTGGAAATTTATGGATGAAAACTGGCATGAAGATAGGTGAAATGTGCCCAGGGAAGGTGAAGGTGCTGCTAAGAAATGCTAAGTGTTGGAATTCCTCCTCATAGGGTGAAATGCGCCCTCAAGTTCAAACAATTTCCTTCACCTCATGTCAAATGCGCCCAAGGTGGCTACAGCGAAAACGTGGTGAAAAGAGAAAAATGCTAAGGCACAATGAAATTCCCTCACACTAGCCCATATGCGCCCACAATTTCCTTAACCACCCCTCAAATGCGCCCTCAAGGGTTGAAAATGGAAGTAGCCTATGCTATCTGCGCCCAAAAGTTCCTTGAGCATGGGTGAAATGCGCCCACAAGTGAGGAAGACATGGTAAAATGCGCTAAGGCAAGAAAGTCTCCTTAGCACATGTGAAATGTTCCCATGAGTTCCCTCTTCACATGCTATTTGCGCCCACAAAGATTGAAAGGGAGGTGAAAAGTTACTAAGGCATGGGAATTCCTTCCCACCCCCTCAAATGCACCTTCAAATGGAAGCACCACATAGCAAATGCGCTCAAGGGTTAAACGAGTTCCTTCACACTAGGTGAAATGCACCCTCATATGGAAGTGGCAAGGGTGAAATGCGCTCAAGGGTTTCCTCTTCACATGCTATATGCACCTAAGAAGACAAGGCAAGGGGGACGTAATTTTGAAAATATTCTAAGTGTAATGAAAATCCTTTTGTTATACCCAAAATGAAATTTTTGCCATTCCTTAAATTGAGCTAAACAGCGTAAAAATGCCATCTAAAGTATGTTTTAGGTCAAACCAAATATGAAATCCTTGTGGGTTTCTGTCAAGGAACCTATGGTTAAAATTTTGAAAAAACGAAAATTAGGGTTTTACACCCCTATTTTTATGGAAACCCTAAAAATAGGACCTTCCCGGAAATGATTGAAAATAATTCTGATAGGATTAATTGCCTTCACGATCACACTGATCAAGTCAAAATTATCAAAAAATATGTTTTACTCTGGTGGGTCTATTTCTATTTTTCGGGAACAAAGTTAGGAGCTCCGCAGCCATTAATGGCAGATTGGCCAGTACCAGGTGCTGAAAGCTAAACCTCAAAAGCTTCAACGAAGAAACCATGGCGGAAAAAGATAAAAATGATGACGTTCAACGAAGGAGATTCTCAAAACGAAAAAGGCCAAAATTTGGCTAAGTCTGGAAGGTGCACGTTTTGTCTACCAAGGCAAAACACAGTCTACAGTGGCTAAAAGCGCCCCTCTTGAAGAAAGGCGCCCTTGAACCTCGAGGGCAAATCAAAACATCTGGCAGTGTCAAAACAGTCGTCCTCTTCAATTTTCATACCTTTTCGATAGCGAAACAATGTCAAAGATTATCGATTGATAATCATTGACCCGGCCGTCCGGTGAAGTGTGGAGGATCTTACATTGGCAACCAGGAAGTGCAAATCCGAAGCTTCAAGGTAAGCCCGCTAACGTGAGGGGCCTCGATTCTGGAGACATTAGATGGATCAAAGTGGCACATACATGATATCTTTCCGACTTCCTCCGTGCATTAGTCAATCTAACAGCAAGTCCATGAGACACACCAGACGATCACGAGGTGAGATCAAGCAGAAAAAGCCAAATTTGAAAAACTGGAAAGATAAGCCAGAAAATGGCTAAGGCATGGCTAAAAGCGCCCCTCTCAAGGAAAGGCGCCCTTTCCTAAAGGGGTCCAGATTCAGCCGGAATCTTCACTACCTCCCAAGACGACCTTCTCAGCTATGACCTATCTCGTCAGCGAGACTATCAGCAAGAACTTCCGACAAATCAATCGACTGATGAAGAAGGTCAAAGGCTGGCGGTCCACAACCAAGATAAAACTAGGCAAAAGCTAAAAGCGCCCCTGCTGGCCAGGGGCGCCCTTTAGTTTGGAGGCCCAAAACTTGCCAGCTGCCACTGCAAAGTCAGGCATCGTGAACAAGACTGAACCAGCTACTCGACACATCATCAAGCAGAATCATCTGATTCATCAAACATCGGGAACGTCAGATCAAAGCAAAGAGGGTCTGAAAAGGTCAAAACGAAGAACGAGTCAGTGAAAATTGACTAAGGCATTGTCAAAAGCGCCCCTTTCAAGAAAAGGCGCCCTTCTTTCTGGAGGCCTAAACTCGGTTTTCTGAGCTAACCTCTCCCAGGCATATCTAGTCACATTGATCCTGCCTCAACAACAGAACTGTCAGATACTGCTCGAGATCAACTGAGCAACCTGAATCGAAGATCAAACAGGAGCACTTCAGCTTGCAAAATAAGCAAAAAGATCAAACTCAAGGTTGGACGCCTAAAGGAAAGTCAAACAGAAATGTTGACTTGAGTTAGCAAAATTTGGAGCCAAAAAAGAGAAAAACACTCCACAATTAGTGGAAATCATCTTTTGGAACTCCAAATCAGGACTGAATGATGAGTTATCTTCCATGCTTTGTGGATCTTAACCCTAATTGCCTTATATTCATGCTAGGCGTCCCTTTTCCTCATTATTCTTTTTGCAGGTTGAAGGATAAAACATCAAGTAGCTCCCAAGAACAAGTTTTCAAGATCTGGCAGGGGTTTTGAACGGATCTTCAATATTTTGAAGATAATTGGCAGTAAAAGTATTCTTCTCCCAAGATTGCTTCCAGAGACAGATTATTGCAAAGTGGCAGGTTATAACTTCCAATCCATCTTCTGTCTATTTCCTCTACTTCTGTCTATATTTCTTTTGCATGTCACAGGAAACGACAGATTTTCACAGATCTGACCAACTGGGTATGATCAGCACAGCTTTTTCAACAAAACCCACATGGTAGATTTTTTCAAAAAAAGTAGCCCTGCTGCCCCTATTTTTTAGGGTTTCCGGAAAAAGTCATAATATTGAAAAACGGACAAACTGGGTTTGTTTGGCTCTGAAGCACGAACAAAACCCATGTGTTAGATTTTTTCGAGAAAAATCACTTTCTAGTGCCCTTGCTGCCTCTGCCACCGAAGGACTCTTGCATGTCAAAGAAAAACTCGTTTTTTCGAATTTCTGACGATCTGGGTCTGTTTAGAAAATCATTCTTAACAAAACCCATGTCTCAGATTTTTTCGTAAAAACTACCCCCGGCGAGGCTATTTTTAGCATTTCGAGAAAAGTGTCAGAACAGGGTCAAGTGCCCAGTCAATATTCAAGGTTTTCAGAATGCAGTACTCTCAGGTACAATACAAGACCAAAACGGTCTTATACCATGATTACCTGAAAACGACTGATACAGACTTATGGCAGAAAAATCCAGAGGTCAGTTCTGAAGACTTGGAGGGCATGAATCAAATCACATTGCAGAACATCGAAGAATCCGGTTTGTTTCAAGCAGCATCTATTCCAATCACCTTACAAAGCATCGAGCTTGTAATTGCTTGCACTAAGCATTACAACCCGACTACAAGAGAGATCCTGTCAGTTGACGGGAGGGTGATTTGCAGCTTGAAGCCGGTAGACATAGAGACTTGTTTTGCAATCCCACCATGCCCTACCAAGAAGGTCATATCAGTGACAGAATGCGAAAAGGCATTCGAGGCTTCAAAAGACAAGTGTTCGCTTATAATGGCTGAACATTGGCTGAAAACAAAGAGAAACAGCTTGCCCAGATTAGTTGGTAGAGGAGAATTGAAAGACGAGTACGGAGTGCTAATCACCCTACTCAGCAGAGTCACTGGACAAGAGGAGGAAAATCCTTCCAGCCGTGGATGTTCTACATTATTGGCAAGATAATCAGCAGAAAAGAATGTTACGACTGGGCCTCCCTGATCAGTGACACACTCCACCAACAATTCACCGGATTTCTAGAAGAGCACCGTTTCCACATGTGTTCATACCTGGTCTACCTGATAGCCTTCCAAGGCGATTTCAGAACATTAAACACTGTGGGAACCCTGGGTGTGCAAAAGGTACAAGAATACTTTCCTCGCTTGGAGTTCACTCTAGCGGAAAGACATTTCAAAAGAATAAATGACCTTTTTACTATGCACACCGTGCACGAGCTAGACCATGAGATGCACGTGCGTATTTCACCAGCAGCTAAGGCAGCAATGGTGGACTGGGCGGATTGGTTCATACAATTCCCCACTTTCACCTACATACGCGTGTATGGCTATAATGGCCACCCCGCCATGATGCCACGTTACCCCTCAGATAGGGTAGTGTTCATGGAATTCCTGAGGCAATTGGCCGAGGTTCACTCTTACCTTCGTGTAAAGAAAAAGACTGCAGCGAACTTTCCTTTTCAAATGGGACTCTACAGATGCAGGACTGCAGCTGATGCAAGGTTGATAAACCAAGAAATAGTGAGATTTAATCTCAAGTACCTCATCGACAGGAGGCCATCCTATGACCCCAGAGGCATCTTCGCAGCTCACCTTGAGCAAAGATCATCACATGAACCTTTCATGGAAGATTTTTGGGTCAACTGCGAAGATGAGTTCGAAGTGAGAAGAAGGAACCATAGCAGATTCAAGCTCTCACAGATTGCAGAATTCATGTCAGAAGACATCGAGGGCTTATCTGAAGACGAAGGAGAAGTTATTCTTTCTTCCTTCTTCACGGGTCTAGTGGATTCACAACCACTTGGCAAGGTAGACTGGTACGCGAAAGAGAGTACGTCTATTGAGGAAAGAACGGGTAGAGTAGTTCGACACAGTCAACTCTACCTGGACAGTAAAAGGACAAGGAAGGTAGTACTTCCCCGATCAGAGCCGCCAGCGGTTCAGTCTACACTACCTTCCACGTCTAGGAGGAAACCCAGACAGAAGAAGATGAGCTTTCCTCCAGAAGGAATGCGGATGTCAGGGAGCACATGGGAGAAAAGGAATTGCCAGCACAAGCCGGCAAGAGGTACAGGTGGAGACAGCCACCAATTTGCCTGAGACAGTTGAGACTGCTGCAACTACACAAGAACCAGTGATTGAAATAATCGCTGTAGAGATGGAAACCATTGTAGAAGAAGTTGCAGCAGAAGCGGTGCCAGTGATAGAAACAGAGCCATCAGCTTCACCACCATCACAGAGGTCACAAAGTCCTATTGATTTGGACTCGCCACCACGAGACATTGCCACGGCACAGTCTCGTTCTTCTAGCATTCAGGGGACCTATGTTCCTCCTCCCAGCGATGCTAGCCGAGATTCTATCTGGCTGGAAAGCTCGCTTGGGAGAAAGAGGGAGAGGCCTTCATATCAGCTTGGCTTCTCTGAATTCCATCATGCCCCACAAGACATGCCGGTAAAGAAGTTGAAGAAGCAGACACATGTAGAAAAGAATGCAGAGAACGAGGTCATCATAGAGACTGCTGCCCCACCTGAAGACAAAGATATACATAATGTGAGGGTTGAGGATTTCACGCTTTCAAAGGTGAACCTTGGAAGGACCACTTGACAGGTGGAGGCAGACCTTCTTGGAATTGCCTCGGCGAGTGTCAAAGAAAGGATGACAAAAGATGGACAAGACAAAGCAGCCTTGAAGGCTGAAATCCGTCAGCTAAAGTTGTACATTTCTAGTTTGATACATGACACTCCAAACTCCTCGGCTTTGCCTCAAGGACTGTTGGATCTCCCAGCTGAAAGAAACCATCATCGGTTGATTACATACGGTAAACACTTGAGACATCAAGTGGATGAGTTTGTTGTCAAAGGGCGGTGTGTGTTGACAGAAGCATATCAGCTGAGAGACAGAGCACATGGACTTCGATCAGAAATCCAGAAGTCAGATATAAAGGCAGCTCAAGAGAGGCCAAGAGAGGAGGTGACAGTTGCTGATTTGCAACAAGCATATGAATCAGTTACGACCACAAAAAATAAACACCATCTTTTTGAGTGGAAAGAACAGGTGGCATACAAGGTGAGAGCCTATGATGCCAACTCTGTGGAGCTGATTGACTATAGACGCTTCGTCGCCAATATTATCAACTTCGCAAGAGCGTTGGTAATATCCTTCCCGGAGTTAGAATATCAGCGGGAAGGAGGAGAATATGTGGAACTTGAAACCGTGCAGACACGATTCCAGGATGTCATCCGATCTTCATTCCTTGAAGATCCCAATGGCTGCAAATTAGCCAAAATTGCAACCATGTCTGTCCAGTTAGATGAAGCAGCTGCCCAATGCATAGCCTATCATCAGCAGCTTACGACGGGTGAAGAAATGCTTAGACGCCACATGGTCATCTTGAAGAGCATTAATTGCCCGGAGGCCGAAGAGGTCAATGACTGGATAGAGACTTTGTTGACCAGTGGTGAAGAGGTGTAAAGCACCAAGGGAGGACGTCCTACCCTCCAAATAGCATTAATGATGACTGAAGTCAACTTGATGCCGCTTTCCAAGTTGACTCCAGATCTCCACAGATCATGCATGTCAGATCCCACTAATCTAGGATGTCTATTTGACTCCCACGATTTGTGGATCTCAGATCTCCTCAAAAGGTGGATGTCTATTTGGAGACACATTTGTAACATAAGTTCACTTTTAGTTAGGTGTCAGTCAACTGAGGTAGACTTTCAGTTTGACTTTTGTTTAGTTTCAGTTAACTGAAGTAGATTTCCAGTTAACTGTTTGCTCACCTACATTTAGACATAGAATAATATCTTGCTGATTGGCAAGAACTGTTTGTTAACTCAAGGAGATTTTGGGGTTGCCTACTCCTTTGAGTTCCTATAAATAAGAGCCTTAGGTTCTTTATTTGTTTAACCTTTATTTGCTAGCAAAATTGCTGCGCCACTGTTGCCAGAGTTCGCTTGTTTATATCTGTTCACTCTTGGATGAGGGTTCGTTGGTTGATCGCAATTGTGCATGATTTCGTGCCTTTGCTGTCCCGACCTTTGTAATTCTTTGAAGAATCTTAAAGAATAAATCAGATGGTGCAAGCTTGATTGATCTAATTATTTGAGTTATTCAAAGTCTTGTTTTTAAATAGTGCGTTGTTTCAATCTCCTCCTTGGACAGGTGTCGTCGCCTCCTTGGATATTTTATCGCCTAATAATCATTATATGTCGTTTGTTGATATTTGTTTAATAATTTCTTGCGACCCTAGACTTTGGAATGAGGAGTGCTTCGTCACCTCCCTCGGGAATCCACATTAGAAGGCCAGCTAGTCCACTTGTTTGTTTCCAGGTGAAATTGGCTGCTCCTCGGATAGGGGTTCCTCCCCTCCTTAGCAGAGTCTACCGGATCCAGTTTACCGTAGCAGTGTTTGCTTGTATCCAGGCCTATCTTGTTATATATATCTAGAGGTTCGAGGCCTCGGCCATATTCAGAGGCGGAGGATTCAAATTGATCAACCACTTCATTTAAGCTCCATACCCTCATACTCTACATTTTTCTTGAGAGTAGGATGTTTTAGAAACTTAAGTTAGTCGTAGTTAAGATCTGCGGAAGAAACTGAGGAGAAAAAGAAGCCCAGCTCTGGTAGCATTGGTTCGCCACTTACTTGTAATCCCTCTGGCTTTGGAGTAAAAGATAGGAAATCTTGGTACACCCCCTTTTTGATTATAAAATCCAGCAAGAGATCTTCCTCTCTATAATCGAAGAGCATGTACTAACACATGCAATGTTTCTGAACCAATAAGCACTCCAGGAGAAGTGCTAGTTAAAGCATCAACCAGAGTGGGGCAGCAGGGAATATAAAAGAACTTCAAGAAGAAACAAGCTTTAATGACGCAGGAAATGGGCATCACGGCGTCCTTGGGCTGGAGTTAAGACAACTGATCTTATCCAAACCCAACTCTCCAACCGGATCATTCCATTGGGAAGCGGAGCTGGACATCATCGGTAACTGCGTACACTTTCATCTTTAAAGAAAGAATACATCCACCCATTTCAGTGGAGGCAGCGACTATTACTAAGAATGAGGAAGAAAGAAAGGCTGACCTTGCAGCGGAGAGACCAGTGTTACCACCACCCGCGTGGCAGTAAGCATCCTGGCTCACCAAGTATACGTGCGGAGGAGAAATAATCCCCGTTTTCAAGAAGACATCGGAGAAGCATTCGATATTGAGCAAGTCTTTGAAGAGGTTCCTGAACACTTCCTAGAAGAACACCCGCAAGAACCTCCAGCTCAAGCAATGGCAGACAACCGTCTCCATGATGACAATGCCCATAACAACGGCATTGGCAACAACGGCAATGGTCGTAACAATGGTCGTAACAATGGCCGTAACAACGGCAATGAAGACAATGATGGCAATGGCAATGGCAACGGTAACGGTAACGGCAACTACAACAACGGATATAACCTATTCGGCAATGGCCGTAATGCAAGACCCGTGAGGCGCCAAGCACCTTTGCCATGGGGTAATAACATTGGCCCCTTGGCCTTACAAGGCAATCATGACCTTCCAAAGGGATCGCGAAAGCACTTTCCAAGATTTTTTGGCGACGGGGCTAAACACCCCGACGAGCATCTATCAGCGTTCACAGCGGCTTGCTCCGTTCTGTCCGTGCCACATGAAGATATCGCCGTTCGACTCTTTGTCGAAACTCTTGAAGCAAATGCTTCCGATTGTTTCCATCACTTACCAGCTGGAGCAATCAGAAACTGGGAGGACATGAGTGACAAATTCTTAGCAAGGTTCAAACCTGCCGAAGATAGTCACCAGTTATTTGCCCGTTTATCTCACGCTAAGATGGAGCCTACAGAACCGATGAGAGAGTTCGTAGCAAGGTTTAATCGCCTAGCTACACGTCTTTCTCACACGCTCAACCCATCAGAAGAGATCCTGATGAGCAGCTTCGTCAACGCCCTACCCTCAGAGATAGCCTTTTTCATCAAAGGAAGTCACGAAGATGACTTACAAACTGCACAAGAAAAAGCTATCGAGATCGAGGATCACATGATGACCACGGGAAAGATGAAGGGAGATGCTATCAGACCACTGGTCCAAGCATCAACAGACCCATTGCTACAGAAGGTAGCAAATGAGGTGACTATTCTGAAAAGACAGTCACCCAATCAAGGGCAGCAGGTACTGCCCACACCACAACAGTACCAACCTCAGCAACAGTACCAACCTCAGCAGCAGTACCAGCCTCAGCAGCAGTACCGGCCAAAGAGAAATAGTTTCCAACCTTTCAACAACAACAACAACTACAAACCTCGAAATCAAGGACCTTCGCAAAGAGGAGCAGAGGCCGAGAAATCTAATATGTTCTGCTGTTTCCATGATCTACGAGGGAGCCGAACATCTAGGATTAACAATCACGAGAATCAAAAGGTTAGACCGGATCATGGGATATCAGGAGATGAGTTCCATCAAATTCGGTACCCTTCAAATCCGAGATGTTGTCTCACACACAAAGCGGACATAACCCGATGGCGACTCCATAGCAGGATACCTGCTCGCCATGAACCGAGAATCAAGAAGAAGATTAAAGTCGATTACTCTCTGGCTGTCAACCATGAAAGCATGTCAACGCCTGTATTCACTCGCGCTCAACATTTCAAAGCACAGAAAGAAGAAGAAGACAGACGGAAGTCAAATGAAAAGGGAAAAGAAGCTTCCACTTCTAATCCCAAGTCTACACAAGAGAACGTCACACCAAACCCTCAAGATCCGTCTTCGACGAACTTTGACATTGTAACATCTATGATGAAGACGAAGGTACAAATCTCTCAGCTGGACTATCTCCAGGATCATCCCGATCAAATCGATCGGATTCTCAAAGTAGTACAAAAGCAGGCCGTCATCCAGCCTACGTTGCTAGCATCTACCGTACCAGCGGAAGAAAAGCCAAAACCCTTCTACATATCTTTGTATATGGGAGGTTATAAGCTCAGCAACTGCATCATCGACTCTGGAGCATTGGACAACGTCATGCCTTTGCAAATCATGAACTCATTGGGACTATCATGCACCGAAACTCACGACAAGTGTTATTCACTTGAATCAAAACCGGTGCCGTTAGTCGGCCAATTGAAAGACGCACAAGTAAGACTAGCGTCCTACCCAGAGAAGAAGATCATGATGACCATCCTCATAGCTGACATTCCAATCAGTTATGGAATGTTACTAAGCCGAAGTTTTTGCAAAGATCTCGGAGGCGAGATTCAAATGGATTGGTCATATGCGACCATTCCACTAAAGAAAGGTAGTTTCAAGTTGGAACCAGAAGCTAAGTCAAAATTCACAGTGGTGAAATCTCCGGATCCCCAAGCACAAGTGCTACATCAAAGTACGGGTCCGGGCACATATGCCATGCTGACTGAAGTAACCGAAGAAGAAAAGAGGGTTGCATTTGCCACGAATACATCAAATGAAAGATCAAAGATGTGGACAATGCAATTCGATGGAAGTTGCTCAACAGCAGGCTCAGGAGCGGGAGTTGTCATTACCTCTCCTGAAGGAGTTTTATATCCATTTGCTTATCGCTTGCAGTTCGATAACACGAACAACACTGCAGAATACGAAGCGCTTATACTAGGCCTCAAGAATGCAAGGGATATGGGTATAAAATATCTTCAAGCTGAAGGTGACGCAGAGTTGATCGTACAACAGGTCAGAGACCGCTATCAAGTCAGAAAAGGCCGCCTTCAAGCTTACCGACAAAGGGTGTGGAATGCTATTGATTGGTTCGAAGCATTCAACATCAAGTACATTCCACGCGAGAAAAATAGCAAAGCAGATGCCCTTGCGGTATCCGCTGCACTCTTCATGCCTCATTCTGATTTCCGTCAGAATGCCTTCGCTATTGAGCTCGTATACAGGCCATCTGTCCCCGACAATTGTGAAAATTGGCAGGTCTTTGATGATGATGATGACATCAAGGAGTTCCTCTGCATGGGGGACAATTACAAAGAATTATTCTTTGAAGGAAGTACCTCTCCTTTCAAAGAATCCATAGCAGAAGATTCTGAAGCAACGGAATCCGGCATCATCCAGCTAAGAGGTAACAACATCCCCAAGGGCCTAGTATCCTTGGAGGATATATTCGACAAGCATGATAGACGCGTGCAAAATCAAAGATATTCAGCTAGCAAAACATCCGCTGAGTATAGTCAAATCAACATTGGCACCGAAGGTAAGCCTCGGCTTGTCAACTTGGGAAAAGGTTGCACTGTGGAGGAAAGCAACAACTTTGTCTCCCTATTTAGACAATACAAGGATGTCTTTGCATGGACTTATCAAGATTTAAAAGTCTTCACGCCAAAGGAATTGTCTCATACAATTCCACTCAAGTCAGATATCAAGCCTTTTAGGCAAAAGCAGAGGCACTACAACCCGCGTGTTCAAGATACAATCTACGCGGAGGTACAGAAGATGGTGGACGCCAAGATCATATTTCCAATCCATCATTCTACCTGGGTGTCCAATATTGTTCCTGTGCGCAAAAAGAACGGAGAGATTCGGATTTGTGTTGACTTCAGGAACCTGAACCAATCGTCGTTAAAGGACAATTATCCTTTACCTATCATGGAGCATACCTTGCAGATGGTTACCGGATCGGAGATGTTATCATTACTTGATGGATTTTTCGGGTACAATCAAATTGCGGCGGCTAAGGAGGATCAAATCAAGACAGCATTCACCACCCTGTGGGGAACGTTCACCTATGAGAGGATGCCCTTTGGTCTCATCAACGCTGGTGCCACCTTTCAGCGAGCCATGGACTTGGCGTTCGGAGATCTAAAGAACAAAGTGATAGTCGTCTACCTTGATGACCTTACTGCTTTCTCACGAAAGCGGCAAGATCATTTTCAACACTTAGTGAAAGTGTTCGAGAGATGTAGGTATCACCACATATCCTTGAATCCAAAAAAGTCTATCTTTGCGGTGACGGAAGGCAAGTTACTAGGCCATATCGTCTCCAAAGAAGGAACTCGAATCGATCCTGATCGGGTGGATTCTATCAAGAACCTATCTCTCCCAACCAATACTACTCAGGTGCACTCTTTCTTCAGAAATATAAACTTCATTCGAAGATTTGTACCTGACTTTTTAGAGCTGACCAAGGATATATCAGCAATGATGAAGAAGACGTCCGCTTTCAAATGGACCGACAAAGGAAAAAAGGCGTTCGTCAAGATTAAAGAAGCCATCAGTAAGGCACCAGTGCTGGTTCGGCCCGATTTCAGTAAGGAATTCATTCTTTATTGTTACGCGTCAGGGTACACTCTTTCTGCCATACTAACCCAGAAGCTGAATGAAGAGTCGGAATCGCCAATTGCTTTTATGAGCAGTAGTTTCAAAGACAGTGAATCCCATTACTCCCAGATTGAAAAGAACGCCTATGCTATCGTGAGAGCTGTAAAAAATTTTAGATTCTACATCTTAAATGCTCGCACCACAGTCTATGTCACCGATCTTGCAGTCAAAAGTATCCTAACTCAGCAGGAGATGGGGACTAAAAGAGGCAACTGGATCGCCAAGGTCCAGGAATATGACTTAGATATCAAGCCGACCAAACTCGTCCGCGGGAGAGGTCTATGCCAGCTCATGGCGGAAGACGGTGATCTAAAGTATCAGGCGGCTGATGGCGTAATAGGAACAGAAACCGAAGAAGACCTTCCAATGGTCTTGTTGGTTGATTCTGCCGAGGAGTGGTACTCAGAACTATGGTACTACGCAACCTATGGAGAATGTCCAAACCACTTGGACAAGCAGCAGAAAAGAACCCTGAGGTTAAGAGCACAAAACTATGTGCTGCGAGGCAATGTTCTATACAAGCGTGGACTTGATGGAACATTCCTGCTTTGCGTCAGTAGAGACCAACAACGGCGATTGTTGGAAACATTTCACAACGAAGCATGCGGTGGCCACTTTTCATCAAAGGTCACCGCATTCAAAATTCTGCGAGCACAGTTCTTTTGGCCAACTCTGTTCCGTGACGCATATGAATGGGTGCGACAATGTCAACAGTGCCAACATTTTGTTGGCAAAATCAAGCAAACCGTTTCCATTGGGGACCGGTAATATCGATGCCCCATTCCGACGAAAATGGAAGTGCTCGACTTCCTCGTCCAGAATAACCACATTCGATAGGGGCATGTATCTATGTCATACGGCCAGCGAGTTATTCCTGCAGAAATGCGGTTGAAGCCCGTTACCCTATTGAATACTACTTCGAAGTTGTATTGCATTCTCCAGAAAACATCAATACGCAGCTTGATTACGAAAGATCGTGAAACCAATGCTGCTTCTCGTGGAGGTTAAAGTAGAGATGCAATTTTGACCTCTGACATCGCATCCCTTCTTGATTACTATCCTAGGAAGGAACCTTCGGACAAGCGAATCATCAATAAGAACATATGAGTCAAACATTCGATGCCAGATGATTTAGAAACCAATCCGCGGTCTTGGCACATCAGGGTCCTCTGACGCTCTTTGGTGATAGGGGATCCGCACCAAAGAGCTATCGGCACTTCCCCGCTATTATCATATCACGGCCGGCGATGCTACTTATCCCCACTTCAGGTTAGTAAATTTCATGGCATCACCGCAATAGAAGATGAAGAGTTCAAGGCTCCAATCCAAAAGCGCATCTTGTGTCTGACACAACTGCAAGAAGAGAGGGTGGAAGTTGTTGATAAAATCACTCAGCACCAACAAAGAGTGAAGAAGATCTTCGACAAGAAGGCTCGGCAGCGAGACTTTGAGATTGGAGATAGAGTCCTGTTGTGGGACAAGAGACACGAACCAAAAGGAATGCACGGAAAATTTGACTCCCTTTGGTTGGGCCCGTTCCTGATACATGATGTTGCAGGAGAGAATTCTTACATTCTCTCACATTCAGACGGGAGGCTCTTTCCACTGCCCTACAGTGGGCAGTACTTGAAACATTTCATTCCTTCGGGGATGGGGTGAGTATATTGTAGATAAATTTTTCGCTTTATCGTTATGTTGTTATGTTTTTCCCCATTCCGTAAAGTATTGTCGTGTTTTAGGTGATTTCTTTTAGGTAGTCTTGTTTTAGGTGAATAAATAGGTGAGCCCCAATAATAATGAAGGTGAACTTCAAGTTCTTATGTGAAATAGGAAATGAGTCCTGACCCCGTTACCCAACTAATAAAAGTACTGGTCTACGAAACTTCAGATTCTCGGTTCTCCTATGCCGTAGGTATCCGACATGGTCACCAGACGGAGCCTATGTTATACCCAAAATGAAATTTTTGGCATTCTGCTTAAATTGAGCTAAACAACGTAAAAATGCCATCTAAAGTATGTTTTAGGTCAAACCAAATATGAAATCCTTGTGGGTTTCTGTCAAGGAACCTATGGTTAAAATTTTGAAAAAACGAAAATTAGGGTTTTACACCCCTATTTTTATGGAAACCCTAAAAAATAGGACCTTCCAGGAAATGATTGAAAATAATTCTGATAGGCTTAATTGCCTTCACGATCACACTGATCAAGTCAGAATTATCAAAAAATATGTTTCACTATGGTGGGTCTATTTCTATTTTTCAGGAACAAAGTTAGGAGCTCCGCAGCCATTAATGGCAGATTGGCCAGTACCAGGTGCTGAAAGCTAAACCTCAAAAGCTTCAACGAAGAAACCATGGCGGAAAAAGATAAAAATGATGACGTTCAACGAAGGAGATTCTCAAAAACGGAAAAGGCCAAAATTTGGCTAAGTCTGGAAGGTGCACGTTTTGTCTACCAAGGCAAAAACACAGTCTACAGTGGCTAAAAGCGCCCCTCTTGAAGAAAGGCGCCCTTGAACCTTAGAGGGCAAATCAAAACATCTGGCAGTGTCAAAACAGTCGTCCTCTTCACTTTCATACTAGCTCGACAACGAAACAATCAGCAAGATTATCTGATTCAGCAATCATTGACCGGCCGTCAGCGAAGTATGGAGGATCCATTGACGACAGAAGTGCCAAATCTGAAAGCTTCAAGGTAAAAGCGCCCTTGCTGGCCAGGGGCGCCCCTCAGTTGCAGACATTAGATGAATCCAAGAGCTGTAGCTTTATACATGATATCTTTCCGGCTTCCTCCCGGCCACGTGATCAATCTAACAGCAAGTCCACAAGACACACCAGACGATCACGAGACGAGATCAAGCAGAAAAAGCCAAATTTAAAAAACTGGAAAGATAAGCCAGAAAATGGCTAAGGCATGGCTAAAAGCGCCCCTCTCAAGGAAAGGCGCCCTTTCCTAAAGGTGTCCAGATTCAGCCGGAATCTTCACTACCTCCCAAGGCGACCTTCTCAGCTATGACCTATCTCGTCAGCGAGACTATCAGCAAGAACTTCCGACAAATCAATCGACTGATGAAGAAGGTCAAAGGCTGGCAGTCCACAACCAAGATAAAACTAGGCAAAAGCTAAAAGCGCCCCTGCTGGCCAGGGGCGCCCTTTAGTTTGGAGGCCCAAAACTTGCCAACTGCCACTGCAAAGTCAGGCATCGTGAACAAGACTGAACCAGCTACCCGACACATCATCAAGCAGAATCATCTGATTCATCAAACATCGAGAACGTCAGATCAAAGCAAAGAGGGTCTGAAAAGGTCAAAACGAAGAACGAGTCAGTGAAAATTGACTAAGGCATTGTCAAAAGCGCCCCTTTCAAGAAAAGGCGCCCTTCTTTTTGGAGGCCTAAACTCAGTTTTCTGAGCTAACCTCTCCCAGGCATATCTAATCACATTGATCCTGCCTCAACGACAAAACTGTCAGATACTGCTCGAGATCAACTGAGCAACCTGAATCGAAGATCAAACAGGAGCACTTCAGCTTGCAAAATAAGCAAAAAAGATCAAACTCAAGGTTGGACGCCTAAAGGAAAGTCAAACAGAAATGTTGACTTGAGTTAGCAAATTTGGAGACAAAAAAAAGAAAAACACTCCACAATCAGTGGAAATCATCTTTTAGAACTCCAAATCAGGACTGAATGATGAGTTATCTTCCATACTTTGTGGATCTTAACCCTAATTGCTTTATATTCATGCTAGGCGTCCCTTTTCCTCATTATTCTTTTTGCAGGTTGAAGGATAAAACATCAAGTAGCTCCCAAGAACAAGTTTTCAAGATCTGGCAGGGGTTTTGAGCGGATCTTCAATATTTTTGAAGATAATTGGCAGTAAAAGCATTCTTCTCCCAAGATTGCTTCCAGAGACAGATTATTGCAAAGTGGCAGTTTATAACTTCCAATCCATCTTCTGTCTATTTCCTCTACTTCTGTCTATATTTCTTTTGCATGTCACAGGAAACGACAGATTTTCACAGATCTGACCAACTGGGTATGATCAACACAACTTTTTCAACAAAACCCACATGGTAGATTTTTCAGAAAAAGTAGCCCTGCTGCCCCTATTTTTTAGGGTTTCCGGAAAAAGTCATAATATTGAAAAACGGACAAACTGGGTTTGTTTGGCTCTGAAGCACGAACAAAACCCATGTGTTAGATTTTTTCGAGAAAAATCACTTTCTGGTGCCCTTGCTGCCTCTGCCACCGAAGGGCTCTTGCATGTCAAAGAAAAACTCGTTTTTTCGAATTTCTGACGATCTGGGTCTGTTTAGAAAATCATTCTTAACAAAACCCATGTCTCAGATTTTTTCGTAAAAACTACCCCCGGCGAGGCTATTTTTAGCATTTCCAGAAAAGTGTCAGAACAGGGTCAAGTGCCCAGTCAATATTCAAGGTTTTCAGAATGCAGTACTCTCAGGTACAATACAAGACCAAAACGGTCTTATACCATGATTACCTGAAAACGACTGATACAGACTTATGGCAGAAAAATCCAGAGGTCAGTTCTGAAGACTTGGAGGGCATGAATCAAATCACATTGCAGAACATCGAAGAATCCGGTTTGTTTCAAGCAGCATCTATTCCAATCACCTTACAAAGCATCGAGCTTGTAATTGCTTGCATTAAGCATTACAACCCGACTACAAGAGAGATCCTGTCAGTTGACGGGAGGGTGATTTGCAGCTTGAAGCCGGTAGACATAGAGACTTGTTTTGCAATCCCACCATGCCCTACCAAGAAGGTCATATCAGTGACAGAATGCGAAAAGGCATTCGAGGCTTCAAAAGACAAGTGTTCGCTTATAATGGCTGAACATTGGCTGAAAACAAAGAGGAACAGTTTGCCCAGAGTAGTTGGTAGAGGAGAATTCAAAGACGAGTACGGAGTGCTAATCACCCTACTCAGCAGAGTCACTGGACAAGAGGAGGGAAAATCCTTCCAGCCGTGGATGTTCTACATTATTGGCAAGATAATCAGCAGAAAAGAACGTTACGACTGGGCCTCCCTGATCAGTGACACACTCCACCAACAATTCACCGGATTTCTAGAAGAGCACCGTTTCCACATGTGTTCATACCTGGTCTACCTGATAGCCTTCCAAGGCGATTTCAGAACATTAAACACTGTGGGAACCCTGGGTGTGCAAAAGGTACAAGAATACTTTCCTCGCTTGGAGTTCACTCTAGCGGAAAGACATTTCAAAAGAATAAATGACCTTTTTACTATGCACACCGTGCACGAGCTAGACCATGAGATGCACGTGCGTATTTCACCAGCAGCTAAGGCAGCAATGGTGGACTGGGCGGATTGGTTCATACAATTCCCCACTTTCACCTACATACGCGTGTATGGCTATAATGGCCACCCCGCCATGATGCCACGTTACCCCTCGGATAGGGTAGTGTTCATGGAATTCCTGAGGCAATTGGCCGATGTTCACTCTTACCTTCGCGTAAAGAAAAAGGCTGCGGTGAACTTTCCTCTTCAGATGGGACTCTACAGATGCAGAACAGCAGCTGATGCAAGGTTGATAAGCCAAGAAATAGTGAGATTTAATCTCAAGTACCTCATCGACAGGGGGCCATCCTATGACCCCAGAGGCATCTTCGCAGCTCACCTTGAGCAAAGATCATCACATGAACCTTTCATGGAAGATTTTGGGGTCAACTGCGAAGATGAGTTCGAAGTGAGAAGAAGGAACCATAGCAGATTCAAGCTCTCACAGATTGCAGAATTCATGTCAGAAGACATCGAGGGCTTATCTGAAGGCGAAGGAGAAGTTATTCTTTCTTCCTTCTTCACGGGTCTAGTAGATTCACAACCACTCGGCAAGGTAGACTGGTACGCGAAAGAGAGTACGTCTATTGAGGAAAGAACGGGTAGAGTAGTTCGACACAGTAAACTCTACCTAGACAGTAAAAGGACAAGGAAGGTAGTACTTCCCCGATCAGAGCCGCCAGCGGTTCAGTCTACACTACCTTCCACGTCTAGGAGGAAACCCAGACAGAAGAAGATGAGCTTTCCTCCAGAAGGAATGCGGATGTCGGGAAGCACATGGGGGAGAAAAGGAATTGCCAGCACAAGCCGGCAAGAGGTACAGGTGGAGACAGCCACCAATTTGCCTGAGACAGTTGAGACCGCTGCAACTACACAAGAACCAGTGATTGAAATAATCGCTGTAGAGGCGGAAACCATTGTAGAAGAAGTTGTAGCAGAAGCGGTGCCAGTGATAGAAACAGAGACACCATCTTCACCACCATCACAGAGGTCACAAAGTCCTATTGATTTGGACTCGCCACCACGAGACATTGCCACGGCACAGTCTCGTTCTTCTAGCATTCAGGGGACCTATGTTCCTCCTCCCAGCGATGCTAGCCGAGATTCTATCTGGTTGGAAAGCTCGCTCGGGAGAAAGAGGGAGAGGCCTTCATATCAGCTTGACTTCTCTGAATTCCATCATGTCCCACAAGACATGCCGGTAAAGAAGTTGAAGAAGCAGACACATGTAGAAAAGAATGCAGAGAACGAGGTCATCATAGAGACTGCTGCCCCACCTGAAGACAAAGATATACATAATGTGAGGGTTGAGGATTTCACGCTTTCAAAGGTGAACCTTGGAAAGACCACTCGACAGGTGGAGGCAGACCTTCTTGGAATTGCCTCGGCGAGTGTCAAAGAAAGGATGACAAAAGATGGACAAGACAAAGCAGCCTTGAAGGCTGAAATCCGTCAGCTAAAGTTGTACATTTCTAGTTTGATACATGACACTCCAAACTCCTCGGCTTTGCCTCAAGGACTGTTGGATCTCCCAGCTGAAAGAAACCATCATCAGTTGATTACATACGGTAAACACTTGAGACGTCAAGTGGATGAGTTTGTTGTCAAAGGGCGGTGTGTGTTGACAGAAGCATATCAGCTGAGAGACAGAGCACATGGACTTCGATCAGAAATCCAGAAGTCAGATATAAAGGCAGCTCAAGAGAGGCCGAGAGAGGAGGCGACAGTTGCTGATTTGCAACAAGCATATGAATCAGTTACGACCACAGAAAATAAACACCATCTCTTTGAGTGGAAAGAACAGGTGGCATACAAGGTGAGAGCCTATGATGCCAACTCTGTGGAGCTGATTGACTATAGACGCTTCGTCGCCAATATTATCAACTTCGCAAGAACGTTGGTAATATCCTTCCCGGAGTTAGAATATCAGCGGGAAGGAGGAGAATATGTGGAACTTGAAACCGTGCAGACACGATTCCAGGATGTCATCCGATCTTCATTCCTTGAAGATCCCAATGGCTGCAAATTAGCCAAAATTGCAGCCATGTCTGTCCAGTTAGATGAAGCAGCTGCCCAATGCATAACCTATCATCAGCAGCTTACGACGGGTGAAGAAATGCTTAGACGCCACATGGTCATCTTGAAGAGCATTAATTGCCCGGAGGCCGAAGAGGTCAATGACTGGATAGAGACTTTGTTGACCAGTGGTGAAGAGGTGTAAAGCACCAAGGGAGGACGTCCTACCCTCCAAATAGCATTAATGATGACTGAAGTCAACTTGATGCCCCTTTCCAAGTTGACTCCAGATCTCCACAGATCATGCATGTCAGATCCCACTAATCTAGGATGTCTATTTGACTCCCACGATTTGTGGATCTCAGATTTCCTCAAAAGGTGGATGTCTATTTGGAGACACATTTGTAACATAAGTTCACTTTTAGTTAGGTGTCAGTCAACTGAGGTAGACTTCCAGTTTGACTTTTGTTTAGTTTCAGTTAACTGAAGTAGATTTCCAGTTAACTGTTTGCTCACCTACATTTAGACATAGAATAATATCTTGCTGATTGGCAAGAACTGTTTGTTAACTCAAGGAGATTTTAGGGTTGCCTACTCCTTTGAGTTCCTATAAATAAGAGCCTTAGGTTCTTTATTTGTTTAACCTTTATTTGCTAGCAAAATTGCTGCGCCACTGTTGCCAGAGTTCGCTTGTTTATATCTGTTCACTCTTGGATGAGAGTTCGTTGGTTGATCGCAATTGTGCATGATTTCGTGCCTTTGCTGTCCCGACCTTTGTAATTCTTTGAAGAATCTTAAAGAATAAATCAGATGGTGCAAGCTTGATTGATCTAATTATTTGAGTTATTCAAAGTCTTGTTTTTAAATAGTGCATTGTTTCAATCTCCTCCTTGGACAGGTGTCGTCGCCTCCTTGGATATTTTGTCATCAATCATTATCGTTTGATGTTGTTTAATGATCTCTCTTGCAGCCTAGACTTTGGACAGGTGTCGTCACCTCCTCGGGAATCCTGTTAGAAAGGCCATCGTCCCTTGTTGTTTCCAGTGAGCTGCTTCCAAGCCTATACCTCGGATAGGGGTTCCTCCTCCTTGGCAAGTCTCAGATCCAGTTTACCGTAACGAGTGTTTGCTTGTATCGAGCCCTATCTTGGTATATATCCGAAGGTTCAGAGCCTCGGCCATATTCCATTGAGACGGAGGATTCAAGTGATCCAACCATACCATTTCGCTCCTATGCCCTCATGCTCTGTTTTTCTTGAGGAGGTAGGATAGTTTAGAAGCTTAGTTAGTCGTAGTTAAGATCTGCGGAAACCAGAGAAAAAGCTTAGCTACGGCGCATTGGTTTATGCACCCTTGTGTCCTACCGCTGAGTAAAAAGATAGGAAATCTTAGTACACCCCTTTTTTACAGTATAAAATCAGCAAAGAGAGATCTTCCTCTCTATAATCCGAAGAGCATGTACTAACACACTTGCAATAGCTGTCCGTTTCCAATAAGCACTCCAGAGGTGCTAATTGAAACGCCAACACATATACATATTTATTTGTCGAATATATATACTACGAGCTAGTCATCATATTTTCAATATATATATCTATGTATATGTGTATATATAAATTCCAAGTCAAATATTATAATAATAATACTAATATTTCCACATTATCAAACGTATGTTTATATACATATGTATACTACAGTATAATCCTCTATGTACTCGTATAGGTATGTATACCATATCGACACATCTGTATGGCAAGTCCATTAGCCACTTACGCCTGTATCAATATGTTTATACTTACGGATATGTATATATACTATACACGTGTATGTATGCTTACTTCTGATGTTCACATCCAAACATGATACCACAATGATGATCATAATCTCAAAATCAAGCACAAGGATAAACTTCACACACAGAAGTAGTCAAGACCTCTACTTGCAAGACATACAAGCTATGGATGGCTTACCTTATACTCATACAAAACTGACTTGGTTTACTCAGTCTAAGGTGAGTGTGTGTATGCTCAAATAGTTCACTTTACCGGTTATCTAACCAAGCCCCTCTCCCAAGTGATACTTCCCCTCCGCCTGGAGGAATGGTTCCTATTCCTGCATCCATTGCCACAAAACCACAATAGTTACTTGTTCATAACATTTGTAGTACTTATACAAATATATCAAGTTTAAAAAGCAAGATTCATTATCCTCCTATTCACATATATGCAGTGTTTCACCATGAATTACATAAATTGAAATAACATCAAATGAAACAACGTCAAATGAGATAACATACACATTGATAACAAGGTACAAGCATCTCCAGATTTCACATTACATTCATTTCTACCCTTTATATCACTAGTAAATAGTAACCTCACAATTTGGGATGTAACATTCAGCTTAATTGACATTAATACAAACATTTACCATGCAAACTATTTATTAAATAAGTAACTACAACAATGACAAACTTCCGTTGTGCAGCCTTATATCTCCTTTATTGAATGCATAGACTTATTACAATCTGTTCAAATGCTGATTACAAATTGAGTGCAATACCAAGACTCTTGGCTTACATCGAATCATGAATGAATGTCACTATAATGTCATACCAAATATCCAAGCATCTATAGCCACTATATGGCAGCAATTAATACAATGCAATGTATCCTACATGAATGATATAAAACAGAAGAGCCTGAAATGCAGCAAACAATCGACCTCCTCTTAGCTGATAGACCTGAAGCTTCTTCATAAATTCATACTTGGAAATGCTGAGTTTGATTGTTTGCAAAACCTTGAGTTGGTAACTAGCAACTATCAAATCCTCATGGTGGATGATTTGCAGCCAGCAATGGCTTCTCCTCCAACTCAATGCACTAGGCTTGTTTCCAGCCTCTAGCTGCCCCTAATGAAACTGTTTGCAGCTCCCAAGACTAGGCATTTCAGCCTAGGAAAGTAATGCCTCAGTTCCCAAACTGTACGACCTGCAGTTAAAGTACTGTACGGCCTCTAAGGACTGTTGTGTATGGCCCAACAAGGCTGTGATGAGCAGTAATAGGCATCAACAGATTTGGAAGTTGATCAGCACACAATGAACTTTGATTTCTGGTAACAAATCCTTCATAAACTTCTCTATTATGCACAATATTGACTCTTGGGTGAAGCCAATCTCACAGGCAATCCTTTGGAAGATCTATCTTAGATGCTAGCGCATGACTTGTCGTGATGTTGGGATAAGTAATGCAAGCTCCTCTGAGCAATAGACTTATATTTTTAGTTTTGATATTTGTTTTTGATGCCATGGATTTCATATTCCACGAGTTTTGTGTACATTTGACAATATTTATATATCTAAATGTGTTATTTCCTTTAGCTAAAATTCATGTCTATACTTCGTTGATCGATGTATACTTGTATATGTGATCAAAGTAGCTTCTATTTGATGAGGTTATTGTGCCGTAAAGGTTTATTTATTAAAGGGTGCATGAAACACGTTTTAAATCGTTCAAAATCTCTGAATTTCTTGGGTTTTTCAATTTGCCAAGTCTGCACCGAGTTTGGGTGCTGAGTCCGAGTTCGAGTAGAAAATGAGCTTGCTGAGTCCAAGTCTTGTAACACTGATCAAAACCCTTTGTTTGCTGTAACAAACCTGCAATCAGTCTTTTGGGGTGCATACTAGCACTATTTTGTTGTAGGTTGAAGAGCATATGGGATGATGACTCGTTTGAGAGTGTTCTTCTTTATTTGGAGTGTTGAACCAGCTTGTGGGGGTGTTTGCCTTTATGTTCAGGGATTTCTGATTTGTTTGAACAGAGTGAACAGCGAGTACATACCTATTTAGCTGCTGTTTGCATCTGCTGTTACTCATTTTCTAGCCATATAGCTCCTTTAATGGGATGAAAATGTGTTGGGAGGTCATGTTGGTGTGTTCACAGTAGTCTTTCATTCCTTTGATCACAACTGGAGTGTTGGTAGTGAAGCTAGTAAGCCTGCTGGAGTGAGTACCTTCGCTAATCTGCTTGTTACGGTGTGTTTCAGACCTCTTACAGCCCTGCATCAGCAGGCATTTATCCAACATTTGAGGTACTATGTTGTTATCTATCAGCTGGGTAGATAGTTAATGAAATTAGGGAATTTTGGAAATGTTTTTGAACTGTTATTCTTACGTATCAGAACTCTATCAGCATTGTAACCTTTTCAATATTCAGACTTACTGGAAATTGCATTGTTGATGTGTTTATGTCAAGCATACATGTTGCAAAATAAATAATTTTTTTAGGGTGGTTATTACAAAAGAATTGTGCATCCAAACTTCCACCACTACTTTTTTTGATCTTTTGCAATTGTTTTTACATTTGCAGTTGCATCTTGAAGCCATCTACCACTTAACTCTTTTTAAGAGGGCTCCTTGTATTCTTTCCCTACAATTATGAATGTTGTCACCTTTACTCCCAATATGAATTCTCTTCCATACTGAGCGGAAGGTTGTTTTAATACAAAAAAATAATCCATACCTTATTTCGTTTTTGTGTGCCTCCTTGTTCCCTCTTGTACCTTATAGTGAAGATTGTGCTCCAAGTAAGTTTCTAGGCACAAAGAAAACCATGCGATTGGGCTATACTCAAGTTAGATGAGGTGGATGTGTCATGTATGCATGGATTGTGACAAAAGGTCACAATGCCTATTGTATCTACCTCAATTTCTGTTGTCTAATAAGGAGCAATGGCTACTTCTATGGCTACTTGTGCTTTCACTCTCTCCAATTTCTTCTCATCTGATAGTGCAAAAAGTAGTTTCATGTCTTGTTTTTCGTCTTATGGGGCACTTGGGCATGCCTTGGTGTCACGATTAAGATTGCCTGCAATATGGTACTTGAGGGTATTGAAGGCTTCATTAAGCTTCTTCATACATTAGGTACAAATTACACTCCCCACTATTGGTCCCATTACGACATATTTTCAAGTGGGGTCACAACTTTTAGGGGGTTTACTTCCAAGGAGACGACTTCCACTTGTTGTGTCCAAACTTGATGTAGAACTGAATGCTTTTGTATACTTACTTGCAACATTAATAGAAACAAAAAAATAGTGTTTCAAACAAATACAATAATTTGAACACAATTTTTTTTTTTAAAAGTAAAATTTAAATGCATTTGAAAAATTGAAATGTAATACAGTATTATGGTAATTGAATAGTAATCAAATTAATGAATTTGACAAAAATTACATGTTTTTTCCCTAAAACATAAACCCTATATTTAGAAAAACAAATGATTCACATTAACTTGTGCAAATCAGAAAAAAATTACATAAATTGAATTCAAATGTAAAATATTTAACATACTAGACAACTAGAAAAAAAATATATGCTTGAAAGAAAGGAAAAAAATAAAGAATTATCTCGCAAATCCAAAATTCAAAAAATTGCCCTTTGACTCACCTATAAATCCTTGCAATTTTCTCAACATTGTTGTAATGCTTGTGTGTTTTTATATCATGAGCTGATATGGCTGCTAAAGCCACCAAAACATGTTTTTGCAATGTTTGAAGTGTGTTTATCTCGTGTACAACAGAGTTGATGAGTGACAAAGTTGGACTTGCTGAGTACTTGGCAAAAAACACCCAAAAGACTTGGAAAAACTCAGCTGGCAGAATTAGTGAATAAACTCTACAAAAATTCAAGAGTCAAAAATCTTGGCGAGTACTTGGCAACTTGCCAATTTGTCAAGCTAATGATAGAGCAATGCTGATTGTCCTGATCTGATCCCTTGCTTCCTTCCATTGATCTATTCTTAACACTCAGAAGATATCGTTAGTGTGAATCAAATAAGTAAGAATTTATTATTCATACTTAATTTTAAAGCATAGGGTTCAATAATTACTTCAAGCATCATTATTGCATAATCATATATATATATATATCTCAAAAAAATAAAAATAAAAAATATATATATATACACACACATTTCATAACCATCCCTTACTATGTTTGCTGTATGGATAATACTAATCGCTACTTTTCAAATTGTAATTATAAGCAGTAAATAGCAGCACTTTTAGTCATCTCTAACATGTGCGATTTAATTTATTTATTTAAGCTTAATTAGTAAAGAAGAATTGGC